>OZ004709.1:154216387-154545621 GCA_963924515.1 Vespertilio murinus | reverse complement strand
GCACAAAAACTTAGAAAGAACTAATCTTAAAGAAAAGTATGTATTACAGAAAATTTTGACTCAAATGGCATTCATCTTTTATTTGTGAAAAAACTTGAAGTCGACAAATTTCTAGTCAGATAAGATTGGAGGGTTTTGTGGTGTGTTTTTTCTACTGACTTTGGCTCTTGGTAAGTATTACTTTAAAAGTGAGAGAGTTTTGGTGAGGATGAGGTAAAATGGGAGTATTTTTAGAAAAGTATACATACACATAGGACTTAGAACTTATCCTAAGTAATGCCAGGTTTTGAAATATAGAGCTAATAAAATTATGGTCAACAAGCAAAGTACATGTTTTAAAAATATAATATTTGAAAGAAATTTGATTTTAGTATATTCAATTTAGGAAAATGTATATTTTGGAAAGAAATATATAATTTTAATCCCATAAATTTGAAACTTACTTTTGGTTACTATTAAAACATTTTAAAACACAATGATTGTTATTGATGTATTGAAACTGTTTTTCATCACTGTCTATGACACATTTAGTATTTTCCCTCTGGTTTGCTCCTATTATTATTAACAGGAATATAGTATAATGAGCATGTTCTCTGGAATCAATCTATCTTAGTGAAATCACAGTGCCAACATTTAATAGGTCTACTAATTAAGCATGGTGGCCCCTCTTTTGGAAAACAACTGTTTATAACTGCTGATTGAACTACTCTGTTAATTTTAGATAGTCTCTTATTTTGTAAAAAAAAAAACAACAAAAAAAACAACAACTTTGTTTTTTAGCTTGAATAATAGAAAAGATAAACTTAACTGTCTTACCTTGCAAGCTAGCCATCTAAAGGGGCTGATATACTGATACTGATATTACTTAACATATTCTGCCAAGTGTTTGTTTATCCAAGGTTACAGGTGTCTATGTAAATATGATATGTACTCAAGGTTACAAGCTGTCTTACACAAACAACTAGAAGGATATAAAAAGGAAATAGTCCTACTTGTGTTTGTTCAGAATTTGACAGAGGTAATCTGCTCTGAACCTGTATGCAATAAAGATGACCCTTAAAAAATTGTCTCATTAAGGTGTAATGTGCAGCTCCTTGATTTCCGATATAACACTATGAATAAGTTACTTAAACTGTCTGTGTCCTTTTACTCATTTAAAAATGTCATTAAAAGCAGCACCCATGGTATAATATTCTCCTGTGCTGTAAATAAATTAATATATGGAAATATTTTTAAAAAGTGTAAGAGTCACTCAAATTAGGCAATATGTTTTGGATGTTTGTTATATTTATGCCTATTTCTATATTTGGGAATCAAAAGTTTTTCTTGATATTCTGTAAGGTACTCATTATTAGTTTTTAGAAATATTAAACTATTATAAATAACCTTATTTAAACTAAGACCTGCCAATGATCACTTTATTTCTTAACAGTGTGAAGCAGTTGAACACAATGGGTGGAAGGAATAACACAAATGTGTCTCACTTCATCCTTATGGGATTGACAGACTCTGAGGAGATCCAGCTGGTCCTGTTTGCACTATTTCTCCTGATATACCTGACTAGTGTGCTGGGAAATGCAGGGATGATAGTGATCATCTGCCTGGATCTCCAGCTTCACACCCCCATGTATTTCTTCCTCAGCCACCTCTCATTTCTGGACCTCATTTACTCCAATGTCACCACTCCTAAAACCTTAGAGAACCTACTGACTTCCACCAAGTACATTTCATACCTGAGCTGCTTCACCCAGATGTTCTTTTTCATCTTCTTGGGTGCCACTGAATGTTTTCTTCTCTCCTCCATGGCCTATGATCACTATGTAGCTATCTGCAATCCTCTACACTACCCAGTCCTTATGTCCAAAGGACTCTGCTGCTCCCTCATTTTCGGGTGCTATTTGAAAGGCTTTTTGGACTCCATTATCAATGTGCTTTGCATGAGCAGACTGCATTTCTGTGACTCCAATGTAATCTATCACTTCTTCTGTGACACTTCCCCAATTCTAGCCCTGTCCTGTACCAACACACAGGGCATTGAAGTAATGATATTCATTTTAGCTGGCTCCACCCTAATGGTATCTGTTATCATAATATGTGTGTCTTATCTGTCAATTCTGTCCACTGTCCTGAAAATCACTTCCACTTCAGGAAAGCAAAAAGCCTTCTCTACATGTGCCTCCCATCTCCTAGGAGTCACCATCTTTTATGGAACTATGATTTTTACTTATTTAAGACCTCGTAAGTCCTATGCCTTGGGGAAGGATCAAGTGGCTTCCGTATTTTATACTATTGTGATCCCCATGCTGAATCCACTCATTTACAGTCTGAGGAATAAAGAAGTGAAAAATGCTCTCATTAGAGTCTTGCAGAAAACAAGTGGGCTTCAGGCGATTAAGGTAGCAGTGTTGCTGAACTGTTAGCTTCTTGGTTTTCTCTTTCCTGTTGGGCATTTCTTTGTTCTCTTCCAAAACAATGAACTCCTTTCATTGTTTGGGTTTCTTTTGAAACACCCTTTACTTAATCAACTATAATCTGGATATTTCTAGTAACATGTTTTTTCAAATCCACTATGCAATCTACTGATGATGTATCATGGAATTGTATACTTCAAACATATGTAATCTAATTAAGTGTTGTAACTCTAATGCATTGAAATACAAAATTATAATAAAAGTACTCTTAGAAAACAATACAACAACACACAAAGTAGCTTGTTGCTGTTTGAGGGATGAAGCCAGAAGTCACAAGACATCTTGTTAAGTGACAAAGGATATTATTATTCAGAGCAAAAGCAATAGCTACTTTCCCATATCCTCCTAAGTCCCAGGAGTGTGAAGAGGTGGGCACAGATGGATGAAGGCATATTAAGTGGGCTGCATCATAGGAAAGAACAGTTGAGTATGGGAGACACACTTTGATGGTAAGCAGATTCATGTCTGTTTTTGACTACAGGAACATTACTTCATTCCTACAGTAGCTCAATGCAAAAACAACCTTGATACATAGCCCAGCATATATATATATATATATATATATATATATATATATATATATATATATATATATATATATATAATATATACTTTTAATTTTTTTTTCATTGTTTACTTTGTAACATTATATTTGATTTCTCTTTCTAAACACATTTTAAATATTTAAAAGTCATCAAATCAACATTACCAAGAATAGACCCCAATGAAAGCTCTGGATTTGAATAAGTATGTGTCAATGTAGGTTACTCAGTTTTAAGAAATGCTCTATTCTGCTGTGTGATGTTCATTATATGGGAGAATATGCATGTTTGTTGGGGGGGTGGGGTTGTATGTATACGGGGAATCTCTGTACTTCTGCGAACCTAAAACTGCTTTGAAAAATAAAATTTTTAAACAAAAGCACAGACACATAAAGTAAAAGCTAAGAAATAAAGTGCAACCTCCTTTCCGAAGTTGAAAGTCTAATCTTTTTTTTCTTTTTTACTAATTCAAAAGATTCAGTTAATATTTTCAAAAATTAACTATGCATTATTTCCCTTTATTTAATTTTTTAATGCCTTATACATCAATACCATTTTTGCTTTAATATTCAGTTGATCTATACGGTACACCAAATTTTCAGCTATTTTTATTTTTGTTAATCCTAAGTTGATAACACTTATTAATTTTATATACATAGAGAGAAGCATTCATGTGAGAGAGAAACATTGTTCAGTCGACTCTTATGCAAACCTGGACCAAGATTGAACCTAGGCATGTGCCCTGAGGGAGAATGAAACCAAAGAACATTACTCTGTACTGATAATGCTCCCACTGGCTGAGTCCCATTGACTAGGGCACTATTTGTTTCTGTTTGCAATTAAATATAAATATTTTACGAGTATTTATTAGTTAACAATATTTTTGGGGGTCATCTCTTATCTTGTGTATTTTGTCATTTCATATATTTATGGGGTCTTTTCATTTTTCAGGTATTTTTTATAAACTATGTTTTCATCTTTCACTTATGTCTATTTCTATGACTAATAAATGTATCTTCTTGAAATATGTTGGCCAAAATATGTTGGTACCAGCCCTGCTGGTGTGCATCAGTAGTTGAGTGTCAACTCATGAACCAGGAGGGCAAGGTTCAGTGCCTGGTCAGGGTACATATTGGGTTGTAGGCTAGATCCCTAGGATGGGGTGTGCAGGAGGCAGCAGATCAATGATCATTGATGTTTCTATCCCTATTTCCCTCTCCCTTTCTGCCTGAAATCAATAAAAGCATATTAATTTTAAAAATGCTCAACAAATTCCATGAGTTGTAGATACTAATAACACTTAGGCTGAATATATATTAATTTAAATTAAGATTATTTTATCCTCTTTACAATATTGCTTAAAAACTATATATATGTATATATACATATACATATGCATATATAATGTTATTGCATACATGTAAAGTAATCTACAGGCAACATTAAAGATTTAGACTATTCACATTTGTCCTGTAATTTCCTTGTTAAAATAGTGCATATCATATTTTATGGAAGATGCAGTCCGAAGTAATTTTAGATGTAATCATCCTGCTGATGATGTCATGCCAGAAGACTATTCAAAAAATATATGATACAGAACAAGAGTAAGAGGGTGCCAAAAGTATGAATAGCTGTTTGTTTCCAAACAATTGGTAGACATAAGGTAATAATATATTTTGCTGAGCACGTACCATGTGGCAGATAATATTCAAAGGGCTTTAGATGTATAATTACCATAATTCTTCAATTACGCACTAGCATAATCCATATGTGTATCTCACTTAAAGGAAAGCCATCTTTCTACTTGTTCAGGCAAAGACTTAAGGATGTTCCTGGAATTTTATTTTTTTTCCTCATGCACCTTATACTCAATCTATCAGTGTATGACAATGATTATAAACACAGATCTGACTAGTTACAATACTTTCTGCCCTATCAATCCCGCATCCCTAACAAGGAACCATCCTCTTAGTTTTAGGATTATTGTTGCAGTCTCCTAGCTTGTCTCTGTGTTTTGGCCTTATTCTGCTTAGGTCTTTTCTGAGTGTAACAGTCATAGTGCTACTGCTAAACACTAAGTTGGTTCACATAACTTCTACAAGAAGACTTCAAGACTTCAAATCCTGCAAAATTTCTCATCCCACTAATAATAAAGCCCACTAGAGTTTACAAGAGTCCACTGGTCCAAAATGATCTTATCTCCACTTCTTACCTCCAAGAACCTGTTCCTTATTATTCTATTCTTCATCCTCATTTTGTTTTGAACACATGACTTCTTAAGTCTTTCTGTACACACTAGTCCTGTTACTGCCTGGAATTTCTCCATTCTCTCCTCTTCTTCCTGACAATACACGATACAACAATAGCCCTGCAATCATAAGTAGCTGTAGTGGGCTTTAGTATTGGGAAAACATTAAGAAAAATATGCTCCTGTTCATTTGTAATGACAATGCCTATTGAGATGGCATTAACATTAAAAATCACTTGTTGTCCCTACTTTGCCTTAACTCCTAAGGTTACCTTCCATCAAGTAGTTTCATGCTGGTTTTTACATTTCCTGAAAAGTCTGTCTAGCTGCACTAAATTTTGTGAGTTCAAGGATTGCCCTTTCAAAAGTTCGTCAATAATATAACACAGGCAAACATAGCTCCAATATCCATACCAACAAATTATCTTTTGAAATTCTGGAGTATAAATTATTTAATTGAAAGTGTTACTTTTTTAAAAATAGATGTTTTCTTTTCTTTAACTTTTCAAATACATTTTATTGATTTCAGAGAGGAGGGAAGAAGAAGAAAGAGAGAGAAAGAGAGAAAGAGAGATAAATGAGTAGAGAGAATCATTGATTGGCAGCCCACAACCCTGGCATGAGCCGACAACACTTGATTAAAATACAAACTGGGACCCTTCAGTCCCTAGGCCAATGCTCTATTCCACTGAGCCAAATCAGCTCAGTTTGAAAGAGTTACCTTTACATCTGTATAAATTGATTTCATTATCATGAATTAGGTGATTCATAAGAATACTTTAATCTTATTCTCAGTCTATCCTTTTTCAGATGATTCTTTTGTTTCTTCATCCTGGACAAATAAATTTCAATAAAATATTATTCCTCTTTTCATATTTTAAATTTTCATTCATGTTTAATGAGATACTTGACATTTTTACATACAGAGTACACCACAAAGTAAAATAAATTGCAGAAATATTGCTACATAGATGAATAAGGTGATTATAAAACCAGAATGGGAAGCCTGTAGCATGTTTTCTTGTGCTGCCTTAAAATATTTATCAAAGATTAATATAACATTGGTCATGCTGTATTGTAAAATTTTGGTCATTAAGTAAGGATTGGATGATAAATATACAGTATAATGATAAGTATGCAAATCTATAAATGCACAAGTAAGTATTAATGAAGGTAAGAAAATGTAGAAATTTCTCCAAATGTCATAACATTATTGACATTCTCAATTTGTACTTTGATTTCTGTTGCATTTCAATTTTTTTTTCTAATGAACATATTTTATTTCAATGACTGTATCACACTTTTAAACAAAAAAATGTTTCCTTGTGTGAAATGAACTACTCCATCTTTGATGGTTTCAGTCTTAGAGTAATTAAGTATGTTTCTAGAAATGGTTTCTCCATCAACTCAGTTGAAAATATAGAGCATCACAAAAGAAGACCAAACACGGTTCCTCATTGTTTGCCATCAAGGGAGAAAGGCAACCATTTCCTCAGAACATAACATAGCTGCATTTAGTCCCAGAGTGATTTTTCCTTGGAAACATGCCAAGCAATCTTGCTTGGAACCTGATCTCTGGGGATGGCCCAATTTTGCGTTACACTCTTTCCCCAGTATAAGAGAAGCTTTGGAATAGAGACAAGACATACTTTGATTCACTTATGTTCACAGAAGATCCCTGATATTCATTTTAAACATAACTTCCTGGCAAATTTTCCATTTTACCAGAAAATTTCTGCTGATTTTTTTTACCTTGGAATAAAACAACATGAATGCACAAAAATTTAGAAAGAACTTACTCCAAGAAAAGAATATATTACAGAAAATTTTGACTTAAATGGTATACATATTCTATTTGTAAAAAACTTGCAGGCAACAAATTTCTAGTCAGATAAGATTGGAGGAGAGTTTTTGTGGTGTCTTTTTTCTACAGACTTTTGCTCTTGGTAAGTATTACTCTAACAATTAGAGAGTTTTGGTGAGGATCAGATAAAATGGGAGTATTTTTAGAAAAGTATACATACACATAGGATCTAGACTTTATCCTAAGAATGCCAGATTTTGTTAAACCAGAAATACAGAGCTAATAAAATTATGGTCAACAAGCAAAGTACATGTGTTAAAAATATAATATTTGAAAGGAATATGATTTTAATATATTCAAGTTAGGAAAATATATCTTGTAGAAAGAAATATGTGGTCTATAATTTTAATCCTATAATTTTTTGTGGTTATTATTAAAAGTTATTTGTGGTTACTATTAAACCATTTTTAAACACAATGATAGTTATTGATGCATTGAAACTGTTTTTCATCATTGTCTATGACACATTTAGTATTTTCCCTCCGGTTTGCTCCTATTATTATTAACAGGAATATAGTATAATGAGCATGTTCTCTGGAATCAATCTCTCTTGGTGAAATCATAGTGCCAACATTTAATAGGTCTACTAATTAAGCATGGTGGCCCCTCTTTTGGAAAACAACTGTTTATAACTGCTGATTGAACTACTCTGTTATTTTTAGATAGTCTCTTATTTTGTTAAAAAATGAAATAAACAACTTTGTTTTTTAGCTTGAATAATAGAAAAGATAAACTTAACTGTCTTACCTTGAAAGCTAGCCATATAAAGGTGCTGATATACTGATGCTGATATTACTTAATATACTCTGCCAAGTGTTTGTTCATTCAAGGTTACAGGTGTCTATGTAAATATGATATGTACTCAAGGTTACAAGCTGTCTTACACAAACAACTAGAAGGATCTAAAAAGAAATAGTCCTACTTGTGTTAGTTCAGAATTTGACAGAGGTAATCTGCTCTGAACCTGTGTGCAATAAAGATGACTCCTAAGTAATTGGCTAATTAAGGTGTCATGTCCAGCTTCTTGATTTGTGATACAACACTATGAATGAATTACTTAAACTGTCCTTGTGCTTTTACTCATTTAAAAATGTCATTAGCCAAAACCGGTTTGGCTCTGTGGATAGACTGTCAGCCTGCAGAATTAAAGGTCCTGGGTTTGATTCCAATCGAGGGCATGTGCCTTGGTTTGCAGGCACATCCCCAGTGAGGGGTATGCAAGAAGCAGCTGACTGATGACTCTCTCTCATCTATATTTATAATTCTCTGTTTCTCTCCCTTCCTCTGTGAAAAAACAATAAAATATATTTTTTAAAATATAAATAAAAATGTCATTAATAGTAATACCTGTGGTATAATATTCTCATGTGCTATAAATGAATTGATATTTGGAAATATTTAAAACAATGTAAGAATCACTCAATTTAGGCAATATGTTTGGGATGGTTGTTAGAATTATGCCTATTTCTATATTTGGGAATCAAATTAAAAGTTTTTCATGATATTATGTAAGACACTCATTAGTTTTTAGAAATATTAAACTATTATAAATAACCCTGTTTAAACTAAGTCCTGCCAATGATCACTTTATTTCTCAATAGATTGAAGCAGGTGAACACAATGGGTGGAAGGAATAACACAAATGTGTCTCACTTCATCCTTATGGGATTGACAGACTCTGAGGAGATCCAGCTGGTCCTGTTTGCACTATTTCTCCTGATATACCTGACTAGTGTGCTGGGAAATGCAGGGATGATAGTGATCATCCGCCTGGATCTCCAGCTTCACACCCCCATGTATTTCTTCCTCAGCCACCTCTCATTTCTGGACCTCATTTACTCCAATGTCACCACTCCTAAAACCTTAGAGAACCTACTGACTTCCACCAAGTACATTTCATACCTGAGCTGCTTCACCCAGATGTTCTTTTTCATCTTCTTGGGTACCACTGAATGTTTTCTTCTCTCCTCCATGGCCTATGATCGCTATGTAGCTATCTGCAATCCTCTACACTACCCAGTCCTTATGTCCAAAGGACTCTGCTGTTCTCTCATTTTCGGGTGCTATTTGAAAGGCTTTTTGGACTCCATTATCAATGTGCTTTGCATGAGCAGACTGCATTTCTGTGACTCCAATGTAATCCATCACTTTTTCTGTGACACTTCCCCAATTCTAGCCCTGTCATGTACCAACACACATGACATTGAAGTCATGATATTCATTTTTGCTGGCTCCACCCTAATGGTATCTGTTATCATAATATGTGTGTCTTATCTGTCAATTCTGTCCACTGTCTTGAAAATCACTTCCACTTCAGGAAAGCAAAAAGCCTTCTCTACATGTGCCTCCCATCTCCTAGGAGTCACCATCTTTTATGGAACTATGATTTTTACTTATTTAAGACCTCATAAGTCCTATGCCTTGGGGAAGGATCAAGTGGCTTCCATATTTTATACTATTGTGATCCCCATGCTGAATCCACTCATTTACAGTCTGAGGAATAAAGAAGTGAAAAATGCTCTCATTAGAGTCTTGCAGAAAACAAGTGGGCTGCAGGCGATTAAAGTAACAGTGTTGCTAAACTGTTAACTTCTATGTTCTCTCCTTCCTATTAGACATTTCTTTGGTCTCTTCCTAAACAACTCCTTTCATTGTTTGGGTTTCTGTTGAAACACCGTTTACATTTCAAATCCACAATGCAATCTATTGATAATGTATCTTCAAATTGTAGTCTCCAAACATATATAATCTAATTAAGCATTGTCGCTCTAATGGATTGAATTACAAAATTATAATAAAAGAACTATTAGGAAACAATACCCAACCAGCCAGGTAGCCTGTTGCTGTTTGAGGGATGAAGGCAGAATTCACAAGACATTCTAGTTAAGTGACAAAATACATTATTACATTCAGAGTAAAAGCAATAGCTACAGTTCATATTTACATCAGTTTCCCATACCGTCCTAAGTCCCAGGAGTGTGAAGTGTGGTCATAGATGGATGAATGCATATAAAGTAGGCTGTGTCATAGGAAAGAACAGTTGAGTATGGGAGACACATTGATGGTAAGCAGATTCATGTCTATTCTTTGTCTATAGGAACATTACATCATTGCCCATAGTAGCTCAATGCATAAACAATCTTAATATATAGCTCAAGTAAAAATTACACTTTTTTGAAATTTTCAGTGTTTACTTTGTAACATTATATTTGATTTCTCTTTCTAAACACATTTTAAATGTTTAAAAGTCATCAAATCAACACTACCAAGAATAGACCCCAAAGTAAGCTATGGATTTGAGTAAGTATGTGTCAATATAGGTTACTCAGTTGTAAGAAATGCTCCATTCTAGTGTGTGATGTTGATGATGTAGGAGAATATGCATGCTTGTTGGGAGGTGGATGTGTATTTATACGGGAAATCTCTGTACCTTTCTTTTCATTTGGCTGTGAACCTAAAACTGCTCTAAAAAATAAAGTTTTTAAACAAAAGCACAGACACATAAAAACTAAGAAATAAAGTACAACCTCCTTTTTGGAGTTAAAAATTTATTATTTTTTTTACTAATTCAAAAGATTCAGTTAATATTTCCAAACATTTTGTTATGCATTATTTTCATTTATTTAATTTATTTTGAAATGCCTTATACAGCAATACCATTTTAAAGTATGACTTCTTTTTGCTTTAATATCCACTTGGTCTATACTGTACTCTAAATTTCAGATATTTCTATTTTTGTTAATTCTCAGTTGATAACACTTATTAATTTCATATATATGTAGAGAGAAGCATCCATATGAGAGAGAAACATTGTTCAGTTGACTCTTGTACAAGCCTGGACCAAGAATGAACCCACAACCTAGGCATGTGCCCTGAGGGAGAATGGAACCAAAGAACATTATATACTGATAATGCTCCCACCAGCTGAGTCCCATTGACTAGGGCACTATTTTTTTCTTTTTGTAATTAGATATAAGTATTTCATGAACATTTATTATTTAACAATATGCCTTTCTGGGTCATCTCTCATCTTGTGTAAGTATTTTTTTTTGTCATTTCATATATTTATGGGCTCTTTTCATTTTCCAGGTATTTTTTTTTATTAAGGTATTATCTGTATACATAGCTTATCATTGCCCCCCCCCCCAATATATGCCCTCCCTCCCCAGAGTTTTGTGTCCATTGGCTATTCTTATATGCAAGCATACCAGTCCTTTGGTTGATCTCTTATCTCCCCCAGATCTCCCTACCCCCCCCCAGGTATTTTTTATAAACTATGTTTTCACCTTTCATTTATGTCTATTTCCATGACTAATAAATGTAACTTCTTGAAATATGTTGGCCAAAATATGTTGGTACCAGCCCTGCTGGTGTGCATCAGTGGCTGAGTGTCAACTCATGAACCAGAAGAGCAAGGTTCAGTTCCTGGTCAGGGTACATATTGGGTTGTAGGCTAGATCCCTAGGATGGGGTGTGCAGGAGGCAGCAGATCAATGATCATTGATGTTTCTATCCCTATTTCCCTCTCCCTTTCTGCCTGAAATCAATAAAAGCATATTAATTTTAAAAATGCTCAACAAATTCCATGAGTTGTAGATACTAATAACACTTAGGCTGAATATATATTAATTTAAATTAAGATTATTTTATCCTCTTTACAATATTGTTTAAAAACTATATATATGTATATATACATATACATATGCATATATAATGTTATTGCATACATGTAAAGTAATCTACAGGCAACATTGAAGATTTAGACTATTCACATTTGCCCTGTAATTTCCTTGTTCAATTAGTGCATATCATATTTTATGGAAGATGCAGTCCGAAGTAATTTTAGATATATCCATCCTGCTGATGATGTCATGCCAGAAGACTATTTAAAAAATATATGATACAGAACAAGAGTAGAGGGTTCCAAAAGTATGAATAGCTGTTTGTTTCCAAACAATTGATAGACATAAGGTAATAATATATTTTGCTGAGCACGTACCATGTGGCAGGCAATATTCAAAGGGCTTTAGATGTATAATTACCATAATTTTTCAATTTCGTACTAGCATAATCCATATGTTTATCTCACATAAAGGAAAGCCATCTTTTTACTTGTTCAGGCAAAGACTTAAGGATGTTCCTGGAATTTTATTTTTTTTCTCATGCACCTTATACTCAATCTAACAGCGTATGACATTGATTCTAAACACAGATCTGACTGGTTACAATACTTTCTGCCCTACCAATCCCACATCCCTAACAAGGAACCATCCTCTTAGTTTTAGGATTATTGCTTCCGTCTCCTGACTTGTCTCTGTGTTTTGGCCTTATTCTGCTTAGGTCTTTTCTGAGTGTAACAGTCATAGTGCTACTGCTAAACACTAAGTTGGTTCACATCATTTCTACAAGAGGACTTCAAGACTTCAAATCCTGCTACACCTCTCATCCCACTAATAATAAAGCTTACCAGCTTTACAAGAGTCCACTGGTCCAAAATGATCTTATCTCCACTTCTTACCTCCAAGAACCTCTTCCTTATTATTATTCTATTCTGCATCCTCATTTTGTTTTGAACACATGACTTCTTTTATTTATTTATTTATTTATTTATATTTTATTAATTATAATATCACATAATTGTCCTCATCCCCCATTCCCATCCCAAACCCCTCCCTACATATGCCCTCATCTCCCTGTTGTCCATGGCCACTGGCTAGGCCCATGTGCATGCACACAAGTCCTTTGGTTGATCGCTTCTCCTTATCCCCATACTCCCCTACTTTCCCTTTGAGTCTTGAGAGTCTGATTGGTACTTCTCTTTCTCTGGATCTGTTTTTATTGATCATTTTATGTTGTTCATTATTTCCTCTAGATGTGTGAGATCATGTGATCTAAGAAATATCCTTGTAAGAACCTAAACTGAGACAAGCCTTAATGGTTATGCTGAGAGGCAAATGAATCAGTCTGTTGTGAGTTCCTTTCTGGGCCAACAGTTCTTTTGAGTCCCAATTTCAATGTCAAATAGTTCCTTATGTGTGCATGTCAGCCATGATATTTCAGATCTCGTTGGTGGCCAAATGGTGGTAATGCAGGTCCGATTGTCTCTGGTTTGGTCCTGGGTATCCTTCAGCAACATGCAGCTGCTGTCTACTGGCATGGTGAAGCGTCATTGGCATCTTCCATCTCTGAATTGTTTCTCTTCTGTCTTCATGGCTGGAGCACTTCTTTCTATTCCTCTCTGTTACAAGAGTCCAGATGGTCTAGGAGTTGTTTTCTGAAAATATACAAACATATTCTCTACCAAAAGTTAATAAAGGGATATTTTCTGTAAATTTGACTTGGTATCCTTTTTCATCCCCCCCCCCCCGAAATGATTTTCCTCTGGCTTGTTTTGTTGTGTGTATTTTCATGGGTATCTTGCTGTTAGCGTTTTGAATGAAGGTTAATTTTCTAAAATACAAAATTTTTAGATGTAAATTATTAGCAGGATATTTTTCCTTACATGATATTCTTCCACTGTCACCCCCTTTTTAAATTTATATAATAGGAGACTGTGGGGAATTTTATAATATAATCTTGATAGCTTTTACATTTTAATTATTTGCGCTAAACTATGATTGCTTTAGGTTCAAAACATGTTATGCAATTTTACCTTGAGACACTCTGCCAGTAGAATTTTCTGTTAACACTTTAGGAACAGCTTTTTGTACCATACAATCAGTTTTTCTAGAATATTCATGTATTTCCAGTAGCCACATTAATTTCCTCTGAGAAATTGGCTACTATTCAACTGTCTAACTCAACACTCTAGCAACAATCTTATTTACAATGTGTGTATTATGGAATTGATTATTTGGCTTCTTGAGAAGGGCCCAAACATTCCTGCTACTAGGCTGGATTTAGATATTAAAAACCCTTTTGCGCACACCATGGGTGTAAGACCTCTCAAACAAGTCTTGTTGCAGTGAGAGGGCAGCTGCTGTCAGTCAGGTTTTGCTGTTACCTGGGTCCCAATTTGAGCTGTGCATGGGAAGCAAAGCAGCCATGGGGGCAGGAGACCTCCCTCAGAATGGGAGAAGGTTCAGGCGCCTACCACATTGCAGGGGGGGTGGTAAGGGTCTGTGCCCCACCTCTGTTGACCCCCAAGTTCTCTCCTGATGGCCCATCTGCAACTGTTCCTGTCTTAGATTGTTCCTTCCCTGAAGAATCTTACCCGTCTCTGGCTAACAAGCCGTCCTCCGGGGCAAAGCCGGGTGATGTGAGGTTTAGTTCTGTCTCCTTGGTAGCCTATGCCCCCATGGGCTACATGCCCAACAACTGCCTCTGGAACCCCTCACCTGCTGACAAGGTCCGGGCTCTGATCTTATATTTTTGGGAACATATGACTTCTTAAGTCTTCCTGTACACACTAGTCCTGTAATTGCCTGGAATTTCTCCATTCTCTCTTCTTCTTCTTGACAATAAATGATACAACAATAGCCCTGCAATCATAAGAAGCTGTAGTGGGCTTTAGAATTGGGAAAACATTAAGAAAAATATGCTCCTGTTCATTTGTAATGACAATGCCTATTGAGATGGCATTAACATTAAAAATCACTTGTCCCTTCTTTGCCATAACTCCTAAGGTTACCTTCTATCAAGTAGTTTCATGCTGATTTTTACATTTGCATATAAGTCTGTCTTAGCTGCACTAAATTTTGTGAGTACAAGGATTCCCATTTCAAAATTTTGTCAATAATATAACACAGGCAAACATAGCTCCTTTATTCATATCAACAAATTATCTTCTGACACTCTGGAGTATAAATGGATTTCCTTGAAAGTGTTACCTTTTTAAATAGATGTTTTCTTTTTCTTTAACTTTTAAAATACATTTTTATTGATTTCAGAGAGGAGGGAAGAAGGGGGGGGAGAGAGAGAGAGAGAGAGAGAGAGAGAGAGAGATCAATAAGGAGAGAGAATCATTGATTGGCAGCCCACAACCCTGGCATGAGCCCAGAACACTTGATCAAGATAGAACCCGGGACCCTTTAGTCCCTAGGACAATGCTCTATTCCACTGAGCCAAATCAGCTAGGTTTGAAAGAATTACATTTACATCTATATAAATTGATTTCATTATCATGAATTACATGATTCATAAGAATACTTTAATCTTATTCTCAGTCTACCCCTTTTCAGATTATTCTTTTGTTTCTTCATCCTGGACAAACAATTTTCAATAAAATATTATTCCTCTTTTCATATTTTAATTTTTCATTCACGTTTAATGAGATACTTGACATTTTTATATACAGAGTACACCACAAAGTAAAATGAATTGCAGAAATATTGCTACATAGATGAATAAGGTGATTGTCAAACCAGAATAGGAAGCCTGTAGCATGTTTTCTTGTGCTGCCTTAAAATATTTATCAAAGACTAATGTACCATTGGTCACAGTGTATTGTAAAATTTTGGTCAATATGTGAGGATTGGATGCTAAATATACAATATAATGATAATTATGCAAATCTATAAATGCACAAGTAAGTATTAATGAAGGTAAGAAAATACAGAAATTTATCCAAATGTCATAACATTATTGACATTCTCAATTTGTTATTTGATTTCTGTTGCATTCCAATTTTTTTCTAATGAACACATTTTATTTCAATGACTGTATCACACTTTTAAACATAAAAATGTTTCCTTGTGAAAAATGAACTACTTCACCTTGATGGTTTCTGTCATTGAGTAATTAATTATGTCTCTTAGAAATGGTTTCTTCACCAACTCAGTTGAAAACATAGTGCATCAGAAAAGAAGACCAAACAAGGTTCCTCATTGTGTGCCATCAAGGGAGAAAGGCAACCATTTCCTCAGAACATACCATAGCTGCATTTAGTCCCAGAGTGATTTTTCCTTGGAAACATGACAAGCAATCTTGCTTGGAACCTGATCTCTGGGGATGCCCCAATGTTGCGTTACCCTCTTTTCCCACTATAAGAGATGCATTGGAATAGAGACAAGATATACTTTGCTTCACTTATGTTCACAGCAGATCCCTGATATTCATTTTAAACATAATTTTCTGGCAAATTTTCCATTTCACCAGAAAATTCCTGCTGATTTTTTTTCCCTCGGAATAAAACAACATGAATGCACAAAAATTTAGAAAGAACTTACTCAGAGAAAAGAATATATTCCAGAATATTTTGACTTAAATGGTGTACATATTTTATTTGTGAAAAATTTGCAGGCAACAAATTTCTAGTCAGATAAGATTGGAAGAGAGTTTTTGTGGTGTCTTTTTTCTACCGACTTTTGCTCTTGGTAAGTATTACTCTAACAATTAGAGAGTTTTGGTGAGGATCAGATAAAATGGCAGAATTTTTAGAAAAGTATACATACACATAGGATCGAGAACCTTATCCTATGTAATGCCAGATTTTGTTAAACCAGAAACATAGAGCTAATAAAATTATGGTCAACAAGTAAAGTACATGTGTTAAAAATATAATATTTGAAAGGAATATGATTTTAATATATTCAAGTTAGGAAAAATATATCTTATAGAAAGAAATATGTGGTCTATAATTTTAATCCCATAATTTTGAATTTTTTTGTGGTTACTATTAAAAGATTTTTAGACACAATGATAGTTTTTGAGCATTGAAATTGTGTTTCATCATTGTCTATGACACATTTAGTATTTTCCCTCCAGTTTGCTCCTATTATTATTAACAGGAATATAGTATAATGAGCATGTTCTCTAGAATCAATATATCTTGGTGAAATCACAGAGCCAACATTTAATGAACCACTAATTGCTGCTTGAACTACCTTGTTATTTTTAGATAGTCTCTTATTTTGTAAAAAACAAAAAACAAAAACAAAACAAAAAAACAACTTTGTTTTTTAGCTTGAATATTAGAAAAGATAAACTTAACTGTCTTACCTTGCAAGCTAGCCATTTAATCGGGCTGATATATTGATACTCATATTTCTTAACATATTCTGCCAAGTGTTTTTTAATCCAAGGTTATAGGTGTCTATGTAAATATGATATGTACTTAAAGTTACAAGCTGTCATATACAACGAACTAGAAATATATAAAAAGGAAATAGTCCTACTTGCATTTGTCCAGAATTTGACAGAGGTAATCTGCTCTGAACCTGTGTGCAATAAAGATGACTCCTAAGTAATTGGCTAATTAAGGTGTCTTTTCCAGCTTGCTAATTTGTGATAAAACACTATGAATGTTACTTAAACTGTTCATGACCTTTTATTCATTTAAAAATGTGGTAAATAGTAGCACCTGAGGTATAATATTCTCATGTGCTGTAAATAAGTTAATACATGGAAATATTTAAAACAGTGTAAGAATCACTCAAATTAGGCAATATGTTTTGGATGTTTGTTATATTTATGCCTATTTCTATATTTGGGAATCAAAAGTTTTTCTTGATATTCTGTAAGGTACTCATTATTAGTTTTTAGAAATATTAAACTATTATAAATAACCTTATTTAAACTAAGACCTGCCAATGATCACTTTATTTCTTAACAGTGTGAAGCAGTTGAACACAATGGGTGGAAGGAATAACACAAATGTGTCTCACTTCATCCTTATGGGATTGACAGACTCTGAGGAGATCCAGCTGGTCCTGTTTGCACTATTTCTCCTGATATACCTGACTAGTGTGCTGGGAAATGCAGGGATGATAGTGATCATCCGCCTGGATCTCCAGCTTCACACCCCCATGTATTTCTTCCTCAGCCACCTCTCATTTATTGACCTCATTTACTCCAATGTCATCACTCCTAAAACCTTAGAGAACCTACTGACTTCCACCAAGTACATTTCATACCTGAGCTGCTTCACCCAGATGTCCCTTTTCATCTTCTTGGGTACCACTGAATGTTTACTTCTCTCCTCCATGGCCTATGATCGCTATGTAGCTATCTGCAATCCTCTACACTACCCAGTCCTTATGTCCAAAGGACTCTGCTGCTCCCTCATTTTCGGGTGCTATTTGAAAGGCTTTTTAGACTCCATTATCAATGTGCTTTGTATAAACAGACTGCATTTCTGTGATTCCAATGTAATCCATCACTTTTTCTGTGACACTTCCCCAATTCTAGCCCTGTCCTGTACCAACACACATTACATTGAAGTCATGATATTCATTTTTGCTGGCTCCACCCTAATGGTATCTGTGATCATAATATGTGTGTCTTATCTGTCCATTCTGTCCACTGTCCTGAAAATCACTTCCACTTCAGGAAAGCAAAAAGCCTTCTCTACATGTGCCTCCCATCTCCTAGGAGTCACCATCTTTTATGGAACTACAATTTTTACTTATTTAAAACCTCACAAGTCCTACTCTTTGGGGAAGGATCAAGTGGCTTCCGTATTTTATACTATTGTGATCCCCATGCTGAATCCACTCATTTATAGTCTGAGGAATAAAGAAGTGAAAAATGCTCTCATTAGAATCTTGCAGAAAACAAGTGGGCTCCAGGCGATTAAGGTAATAGTGTTGCTAAGCTGTTAACTTCTATGTTCTTTCCTTCCTGTTGGACATTTCTTCAGTCTCTTCCAAAACAATGAACTCCTTTCTTTGTTTGGGTTTCTGTCAAAGCACCTTTTACTTAATCAAGTATAATGTGGACATTTTCATGAGCATGTCTTTTCAAATTCACTATGCAATCTACTGAGGATGTATCATTGAATTGTATACTTCAAACATATATAATCTGATTAAGCATTGTCACTATAATGCATTTAATTACAAAATTATAATTTAAAAAAATCCTCTTACAAACAATACCCAACCAGCAAGGTAGCCTGTGGCTGTTCGAGAGATGAAGGCAGAAGTCTAAAGACATCTAGTTAAGTGACAAAATACATTATTATTCAGAGTAAAAGCAATAGCTACAGTTCATATTCACATCAGTATCTCATACCCTCCTAAGTCCCAGGAATGTGAAGAGGTGGGCATAGATGGATGAAGGCATATAAAGTGGGCTGCGTCATAGGAAAGAACAGTTGAGTATGGGAGACACACTGATGGTAAGCAGATTCAAGTCTATTCTTTGTCTATAGGAACATTACTTCATTGCCCAGAGTAGCTCAATGCAAAAACAACCTTGATATATAGCTCAAGTAAAAATTATACTTTTTTGAAATTTTCAGTTTTTACTTTGTAACATTATATTTGATCTCTCTTTCTAAACACATTTTAAATGTTTAAAAGTCATCAAATCAACACTACCAAGAATAGACCCCAAAGTAAGCTATGTATTTGAATAAGTATGTGTCAATATAGGTTACTCAGTTGTAAGAAATGCTCCATTCTGGTGTGTGCTGTTGATGATGTGGGAGAGTATGCATGTTTGTTAGGGGGTGGATGTGTATGTGTACGGGAAATCTCTGTACCTTTCTTTTCATTTGGCTGTGAACCTAAAACTGCTCTAAAAAATAAAGTTTTTAAGCACAAGCACAGACACATAAAATAAAAAACTAAGAAATAAAGTGCAACCTCCTTTTTGTAGTTAAAAGTTTAAATTTTTTTACTAATTCAAAAGATTCAGTTAATATTTTCAAACATTTAATTTTGCATTATTTTCATTTGTTCAATTTATTTTGAAATGCCTTATACAGCAATACCATTTTAAAGTATGACTTCTTTTTGCTTTAATATTCACTTGGTCTATACTATACTCTAAATTTCAGATATTTCTATTTTTTTAATTCTAAGTTGAAGACACTTATTAATTACATATATATATATATATATATATATATATATATATATATATATAGAGAGAGAGAGAGAGAGAGAGAGAGAGAGAGAGAGAGAGTCCATGTGAGAGAGAAACATTGTTCAGTTAACTCTTATTCAAACCAGGACCAATATTGAACCCACAACCTGGGCATGTCTCCTGAGGGACAATGGAAACAAAAAACATTTGCATGTACTGATATTGCTCCCACCAGCTGAGTCCCATTCATTAGGGCACTATTTGTTTCTATTTGTAATTAAATATAAATATTTTATGAACATTTATTATTTAACAATATGCCTTTCTGGGTCATCTCTCATCTTGTGTAAGTTTTTTTTTTGTCATTTCATATATTTATGGGCTCTTTTCATTTTCCTTGTATTTTTTTAATAAACTATGTCTTCACCTTTCATTTATGTCTATTTCTATGGCTAGGAAATATATCTTCTTGAAATATGTTGGCCAAAATATGTTGGCACCAGCTCTGCTGGTATAGATCAGTGGCTGAGTGTCAACTCATGAACCAGGAGGACAAGGTTCAGTTCCCGATCAGGGCACATATTGGGTTTCAGGCTAGATCCCTAGGATGGGGTGTGCAGGAGGCAGCAGATCAATGACCATTGATGTTTCTATCCCTCTTTCCCTTTCCCTTTCTTTCTGAAATCCATAAAAAGTATATTGATTTAAAAAATGCTCAACAAATTTCATGAGTTGTATATACTAATAACACTTAAGTTGAGTAAATGTTAATTTAAATGAAGATTATTTTTTCCTCTACGAAACCGGTTTGGCTCAGTGGATAGAGTGTCGGCTTGAAGACTGAAGGGTCCCGGGTTCGATTTCAGTCATGGGCATGTACACTGGTTGTGGGCACGTCCCCAGTGTGGAGTGTGCAAGAGGCGGCTGATCGATGTTTCTCTGTCATCGATGTTTCTAACTCTCTATCCCTCTCTCTTCCTCTCTGTAAAAAATCAATAAAATATATATCTTTAAAAAATATTATTTTATCCACTTTACAATACAGTTTAAAAACTATATATATATATATATATATATATATATATATATATATATATGTGTGTGTGTGTGTGTGTGTGTGTGTGTCTATACATATACGTATGCATATATAATGTTATTGCATACATTTAAAGTAATCTACAGACAACATTGGAGATTTAGACTATTCACATTTGCCCTGTAATCTCCTTGTTAAAATAGTGCATATCATATTTTATGTACGATGCAGTCTGAAGTAAATTTAGATATATCCATCCTGCTTATGATGTCATGCCAGAAGACTATTTAAAAAATACATGATACAAACTCCTCATGGCGACGGCTGCTGTTGGGGTGCAGTGGGGGCGGTGGCTGAGCTGGTGCCTGGCGGGCATGCCCCGAGCCCGGGCCTGGCCTCCGCGTGTCCCCCGGGCTCTGCACCCCTGATGCTGCTCGGATGCTGACCCCGCCCGACCGGGACAATGGTGAAGTATTTCCTGGGCCACAGTGTGCTCCGGAGTTCCTGGGACAGTGTCAGCTGCCTTCTGGCAGCGGTACCCGAATCCCTATAGCAAACATGTCTTGAGGGAAGACACAGTGAGCCGGGAAGTGACCCCTGACCAGAAGCTCCTGTCCCGGAGACTCCTGACCAAGACCAACAGGATGCCCCGCTGGGCTGAGCCGCTGTTTCCTGCCAATGTTGCTCACTCAGTGTACATCCTGGAGGATCCTATTGTGGACCCACAGAACCCAGACCATGACCACCCTCACCTGGAACATCAACCACGCCCGGCTGATGGTGGTGGAGGAGCAATGTGTTTACTGTGTGAACTCTGATAACAACGGCTGGACCGAAAACCACCGGGAAGCCTGGGCCTCCTCTAGCTTATCTGGCATCTCCAGAGCTGTCCAGGAATTTGGTCTCGCTCGGTTCAAAAGCAATGTGACCAAGTCAATGCAGGGTTTTGAATACGTCTTGGCCAAGCTGCAAGGTGAGGCCCCTTCCAAAACCCTTGTTGAGACAGCCAAGGAGAAGGCCAAGGAGACCGCACTGGCAGCTACAGAGAAGGCCAAGGACCTTGCCGGCAAGGCAGCCACCAAGAAGCAGCAGCAGCAGCAGCAGCTTGTGTAGCCAGCCCAGATCCTCTGCAGCAGCAACCCACACCACCTGCTGCACCCCCTTTCTCCTCCCCCTTGTATTTTATTATTAAAAGTCAACTTCCAGCCTGATCTACTCTCTGGGTAGTGGGTTGGAGATGGTATCTGTTTGGCATCTACCGTGCATCAGACATGCTATCCATGTCTGGGCCAGGCCTGCTTCTTCCTGCATTGGATGGCTGAGGAGAGATTTCCCCAGGCAAGGTGGTCATAAACACTAGACTGTAAGCTCCACGAGGGCAGGGACCTTTTTTGTTCTCTGCTGTGTCCCAAGTATCTGGAACAATATCTAGCTCATAATAAACACTCAATAAATGTTTGTTGAATTCAATCAGAAAAAAAAAAAAAAAATATATATATATATATATATATATATATATATATGATGCAGAACAAGAGTAGAGGGTGCCAAAAGTATGAATAGCTGTTTGTTTCCAAACAATTGATTGACATAAAGTAATAAGATATGTTAATACCATGTGGCAGACAATATTCAAAGGGCTTTAGATGCATAATTTTTCAATTAGGCACTAGCATAATCCATATGTTTATCTCACATAAAAAAAAAGCCATCTTTCTACTTATTCAGGCAAAGACTTAAGGATGTTCCTTATACATCTTACACTCAATCTATCAGCATATGACATTGATTCTAAACACAGATCTGACTGGTTACAACACTATCTGCCCTACCAATCCCACATCCCTAACAAGAAACCATCCTCTTAGTTTTAGGATTATTGCTGCAGTCTCTTGCTTGCCTCTGTGTTTTGGCCTTATTCTGCTTAAGTCTTTTCTCAGTGTAACAGTCATAGTGCTACTGCTAAACACTAAGTTGGTTCACATCACTTCTACAAGAAGACTTTAAGACTTCAAATCCTGAAAAATTTCTCATCCCATTAATAATAAAGCCTACCAGCCTTTACAAGAGTCCACTGGTCTAAAATAATCTTATCCCCACTCCTTACCTCCAAGATTATTATTATTATCATTATTATATTCTTCATCCTCATTTTGTTTTGAAGACATGGCTTCTTAAGTATTCCTTAACACACTAGTCCTGTTACTACCTGGAATTACTCCATTCTCTCCTCTTCTTCCTGACAATACATGATACAACAATAGCCCTGCAATCATAAGAAGCTGTAGTGGGCTTTAGTATTGGGAACACAGTAAGAAAAATATGCTCCTGTTCATTTGTAATGACAATGCCTATTGAGATGGCATTAACATTAAAAATCACTTGTTGTCCCTACTTTGCCTTAACTCCTAAGGTTACCTTCCATCAAGTAGTTTCATGGTGGCTTTTAAATTTCCATGTAAGTCTGTCTTAGCTGCACTAAATTTTATGAGTACAAGGATTGCCCTTTGAAAAGTTCATCAATAATATAACACAGGCAAACATAGCTCCTTTATCCATACCAACAAATTATCTTCTGAAATTCTAGAATATAAATGGATTTCCTTGAAAGTGTTACTTTTAAAAAATAGATGTTTTCTTTATCTTTAACTTTTAACATACATTTTTGTTGATTTCAGAGAGGAGGGGAGAAGGAGAGAGAGAGAGAGAGAGAGAGAGAGAGAGAGAGAGAGAGAGAGAGAGAGAGAGAGAAACATCAATGAGGAGAGAGAATCATTAATTGCCAGGCCACAACCCTGGCATGAGCCTACAACCCTTGATCAGAACAGAACCTGCGACCCTTCAGTCCCCAGGCCAATGCTCTATTCCACTGAGCCAAATCAGCTAGGTTTGAAAGAGTTACCTTTACATTTGTATAAATTGATTTCATTATCATGAATTACATGATTCATAAGAATACTTTAATCTTATTCTCAGTCTATCCCTTTTCAGATTATTTTTTTGTTTCTTCATCCTGGACAAACAATTTTCAATAAAATATTATTCCTCTTTTCATATTTTAATTTTTCATCCATGTTTAATGCGATACTTGATATTTTTATATACAGAGTACACCACAAAGTAAAATAAATTGCAGAAATATTGCTACATAGATGAAAAAGGTGATTGTCAAACCAGAATGGGAAGCCTGTAGCATGTTTTCTTGTGCTGCCTTAAAATATTTATCAAAGACTAATGTACCATTTGTCATAGTGTCTTGTAAAATTTTGGTCATTAAGTGAGGATTGGATGCTAAATATACAGTATAATGATAAGTATGAAAATCTATAAATGCACAAGTAAGTACTAATGAAGGATAGAAAATGTAGAAATTTATCATAATGCCATAACATTATTGACATTCTCAATTTGTACTTTGATTTCTGTTGCATTCCAATGTTTTCTAATGAACATATTTTATTTCAATGACTGTATCACACTTTTAAACATAAAAATGTTTCCTTGTGAGAAATTAATTATTCCATCTTTGATGGTTTCAGTCTTAGAGTAATTAAGTATGTTTCTAGAAATTGTTTCTTCACCAACTCAGTTGAAAGTATAGAGCATCACAAAAGAAGACCAAACAAGGTTCCTCATTGTGTGCCATCAAGGGAGAAAGGCAACCATTTCCTCAGAACGTACCATAGCTGCATTTATTCCCAGAGTAATTTTTCCTTGGAAACATGCCAAGCAATCTTGCTTGGAACCTGATCTCCGGGGATGCCCCAATGTTGCGTTACCCTCTATCCCCAGTATAAGAGGTGCCTTGGGAGAGAGATAAGTCATACTTTGCTTCACTTATGTTCACAGTAGATCCCTGGTATTCCTTTTAAACATAACTTTCTGACAAATTTTCCATTTCACCAGAAAATTTCTACTGATTTTTTTTATCTTGGAATAAAACAATAAATGCATAAAAATTTAGAAAGAACTTATTTCAAAGAAAAGAATATATTACAGAAAATTTTGACTCAAATGGTGTTCATATTTTATTTGTGAAAAAAACTTGAAGTTGACAAATTTTTAGACAGATAAGTTTGGAGGAGGGGTTTTGTGGTGTGTTTTTTCTCCACCGACTTTGGCTCTTGGTAAGTATTACTCTGAAAATTAGAGTGGTTTGGTGAGGATCAGGTAAAATGGGAGTATTTTTAGAACAGTATACATACACATAGGACTTAGACTTTGCCCTAAGTAATGCCAGGTTTTGTAACCAGAAGTATAGAGTTGATGGATTTATGGTTTATAAGCAAGCTGTATAATTTAGAAATACAATTTTTGGAAGAAATCTGATTTTGAATGGTCAACTTAGTTAAATGTATCTTTTGGAAATTAATACTAGTATGTGGTCTATAATTTTAATCCCCTAAATTTAAAATTTGTTTGTGGTTAATAATTAATAATTCTCAAAACAAAAGGACAGTAAGTGGTGCATTGAAATTGTTTTTCTATCATTGTGTATGACACATTTAGTACTTTTCCTCAGGTTTGCTCAAATTAGAAATAGTAATATAGTATAACAAGCATGTTCTCTGGAGTTTATCTATCTTGGTGCAATAACAGACCAACATTTAATATCTATATTCTAAACAAGTGACTTAAACTATTTGTGCCCTTTTATATTTAAAAAATGTATGTAATAGTCACACCTATAGTATAATATTTTCACGTGGAATAGATAAAACGATGTAAAGCTCATTCTTATTATGCAATTTGCTATTTATCTTATTATAGCAAGCCCAATGGATATTTTATGCCTATTTCTATATTTGGCAATCAAACTCAGTTTTTCCATCATATTCTGCAAACCACTCATTATCATCAATTTTAAAAAATATTAAACTAATATGAATAATATTTTGAAGTCATTTCTACCAAGTATCACACTTATTTCTCAACAGTTTGAATCAATTGAGCACAATGGATGGAAGGAATAGCACACATGTGTCTCACTTCATCCTGATGGGATTGACAGACTCTGAGGAGATCCAGCTGGTCCTGTTTGCACTATTTCTCCTGATATACCTGACTAGTGTGCTGGGAAATGCAGGGATGATAGTGATAATTCGCCTTGATCTCCAGCTTCACACTCCCATGTATTTCTTCCTCAGCCACCTCTCATATATTGACCTCATTTACTCCAATGTCATCACTCCTAAAACCTTAGAGAACCTACTGACTTCCACCAAGTACATTTCATACCTGAGCTGCTTCACCCAGATGTACTTTTTTACCTTTTTGGCTTCCACTGAATGTTTTCTTCTCTCCTCCATGGCCTATGATCGCTATGTAGCTATCTGCAATCCTCTCCACTACCTGGTCCTTATGTCCAATGGACTCTGCTGCTCCCTGGCCTTTGGGTCCTATTTTCTTGGCTTTATTAATTCTATTATCAATGCACTTTGCATGAGCACACTGCATTTCTGTGACTCCAATGTAATCCATCACTTTTTCTGTGACACTTCCCCAATTTTAGCCCTGTCCTGTACTGACACTCAAGACATTGAAATCATAATATTCATTTTTGCTGGCTCCACCCTAATGGTATCTGTGATCACAATATGTGTGTCTTATCTGTTCATTCTGTCCACTGTCCTGAAAATCACTTCCACTTCAGGAAAGCAAAAAGCCTTCTCTACATGTGCCTCTCATCTCCTGGGAGTCACCATCTTTTATGGAACTATGATTTTTACTTATTTAAAACCTCGTAAGTCCTATGCCTTGGGAAAGGACCAAGTGGCTTCTGTTTTTTATACTATCGTGATCCCCATGCTGAATCCACTCATTTATAGTCTGAGGAATAAAGAAGTGAAAAATGCTCTCATTAGAGTCATGCAGAAGACAGAGGGCTTCAGGCTATTAAAATAGCAGTGATGCTAAACTGTTAACTGTTTATAATTTTAGTCCTCTAATTTTAAAATTAGTTTGTGGTTAATAATGAATAATTATAAAAACAAAAGGACAGTGCTGGTGCATTGAAATTGTTTTTATATAATTGTTTATGGCACATTTAGCATTTTCCCTCTGGCTTGCTCTAATTAGAAACAATAATGTAGTATAACATGTTACTTCTGTTCTTCCTTTTCTGTTGGGTATTTCTTTGGTCTCTTAAAAAACCATCAAGTTCTTTCGTTTTTTGCATTTCTGTGGAGCCATCCTTTATTTAATCAAATATTGGCTATATTCCGCAATATGTCTTTTTAAATCCACATTTTAATTGCAAACTATAGAGTATGGTTTAAATCCATGGTCCAAATATATATATATGTGTTTTTAAGAGGAACTGATGAGCAAAATGAGAAATTATAGATGTGATCTTTTGAACTCCATCCGGCTTACAAATTACCATGCATACCCAAATGACAAATTATTTTATTATGAAAATGAGATCCAGTTAGCACACTGATAACAGGTCCAGAAATCATTTTATTTTGTTATAAAGAGAAGAAATGCATTAGAATGATTATGATCAATGGCTCTCTCCCCTCTTCATCCTGGAACTCTCTTTTTATGGATCACTGCACTGTATTTCCTAGTCTCTTCTGAATAAGAACATTCTATGTCATCTTATTTTAAATTGTACTAGTTCGTCCTACCCCTTTTTAATGCTTCCTTTGTTTTCCATGACAGTTATTTCCACCTAACATTTTATATCTGTAGCTTGTGCCTGTTGCTTCTGCTCTTCCCCCACCCCCCACCCAACTCTCCCATAAGCTCAACAGGCCTTTTCTGACATTGTTCAATGTTTTATGCCCAGCACTTGGAACAATGCCTCAGTAAATGTACCTGACAGCCAGATCTTACAGGTGATGAAACTGCAGCACAAGGGGTGAAATACCTGGTTCATGATCACTCCGTTAGTTAAAGAACAAGCTCCTTTGGAACCCAGGCAGTCTAGAGTTCACATTCTTCATCGTCACTCTGTTATAAGAGTGGTGAAAAATAGAATGAATCATTATATTAAGGAAGGCATAAATCAAATACCAGGAACCATTGCAAGGTGTATGTGGCTGGTAAACATTCTCAGAACTGCTGAGAGAAGACAATGTGATTTTGGTGGTATTTGTTTAAGTTCCTCAAACCCACAAAAATAGTCTTATTTACAGGAAGAATAATCCTGGCAAAAAAAAAAGACAATTCCATGATGGAATGATGCCAGGAAAAGAGTCTGCATTAGTATGAGGACAGGGTATCCTGGTATTACAAAGGGATTCAGAAACAGAGTGGATCCACAGAGGAAAGCATATCCTTGGTTATAACCTTGCAGAATTTAGCTGACTCGGGTTTGTCCATGGTTCTTCTTCATGAGGTCACCATGGAAACTAGACTTCTTTTCGCCTTGATATATTATCTCCCAGATGCTGGCCTCTTCTATGTGGGAGAAGAGGGTTCACCCAGCACTCTGCACATGGCCTTCTGGGACTGAAGTGCCATTTCCCAGAATTGTTGGAAAAACAATTCTCAAACTTTTGTGCATACAGTGGTGAGAGACTTCCTACATGGCTTTTAAGGAATATGGTAATTTATTTAATGGATTGAGGAATAGTCATGTCAACCAATTCTTCTGAAGTGAGCATCTTTAAGCAATTGCATATTTATTTTCTTTATCAAAATTATTGTCAAGAAATAAAAAGAAACAAATTTATTGGCAAAGAGGTGTTTATAATATTCTATTATTTTTATTATATGTTTGTAGGGACCAAGTGTTTTTTGTTTGTTTGTTTCTGATATTGGTAATGTGTTGTTTTTCTGTTTAATGGTGACCATAGGAATGATAATCTACACGTTTAATGTATCGTTGTCAACTGAAAATAACATACAGCATAACTTTTAATATAAGAAACTTAGAATAGTAAAGATCAATTTCTTCTCACCCAAACTTTGTGCTAATTTTGTTATAAAAAAATCTTCTTTGTATGTTTTAAACCCCCAATATATCAGCATAGTTTTGTTTTGGTCATTCATTTGTAAGCCAATTAAAATTAAAAATTTAATATTGATTGCATTTATCTTAATATTTATATTTTTGGTCTTATTTAACTTTTGTGTAAACCCTTGTTTCCTTCTGTTTTCATATTTCATTTCCTTGGAATATCGTGGGAGCACAGGTCTTCTGGCTAAAACCCATTTCAGTGTGTGTGCACTGAACATTCATGCATGTGATTAAAGAATGCCTTTGAAATATACAAAGAACAACAACAAAAACAACATCAACAACAGAAGTTATGTTAACAGCGGAGATTGAAAATATCTAGGTATAGATCTAAGAAATATACATTGAAACCCTAAATCTTCCCCAAAGAATTAAAAAAAAAAAACCAAACCAAAAACATCCTGCCAAGTGCATATATTTATTTAATTTAGTATGAGGGAGAGAAAAAGGTTCCAAAGAAGTCCCACCTATTTAAAAATACTATGTAAACAAATGACCCATGTGCACTTGAGAAGAATGTATATTCTGTGTCTTTGGGGTGAAATGTTCTGAAGATGTCAATTAATTCCATCTAGTCTAGTGTGTCATTTAGCGTTGATGTTTCTTTGCTGATTTTTTGTTTAGATGATTTGTCCAAAGGTGACAGAGGGGTATTAAAATCTCCTACTATGGTTGTATTGCTATTAGTCTCTATGTTAATGTCCTCCAGCAGTTTATTTTAATGTATTTGGGTGAACCTGTATTGGGTGCATATATGTTAATCAGGGTTATTTCTTCTTGTTGGATTGCTCCCTTTAGTATTATGAAGTGGCCATCATTATCTCTTGTTATGTCCTTCACTTTGAGATCTAATTTGTCAGATATAAGTATTGCTACCCCAGATTTTTTTTTTCATTTCCATTTGCCTGAAAAACCTCTTTCGATCCCTTCACCCTCAGTCTGTGTGCATCTTTTTTTCTGAAATGGATTTCTCCTGGACAGCAGATATATGAATCTTTTTTTTTTATCCAATATGTTACCCTATGTGTTTTAATAGGAGCATTTAATCCATTTATATTTACAGTTATTATTGACAGGTACTTATTTGACACCATTTTTAATTCTGTACATCTGTGTTCCTTCTTCACTTCCTATTTCTTTATTTTTACAGTAGACCCTTTAGCATTTCTTGCATTTCTGGTTTTGTTGAGATAAATTCCTTTAGTCTTTTTTTTGTCTGTGAAGCTCCTGATTTCTCCTTCAGTTTTGATTGATAGCCTTGCTGGGTACAGTATTCTTGGATTCAGACCCTTCCTTTGCATGACTTTGTATATTTCATCCTATTCCCTTCTGGCCTGATGAGTTTCTGTTGAAAAATCAGTTGCTAGTCTGATGGGGGTTCCGTTATATGTAACTTTCTGTCTCTCTCTGGCTGCTTTTAAGATTCTAACTTTGTTGTTGGTGTTTGCCAATTTAATTATAATATGCCTTGGCATTGGTCTTTTGGGATTCCTTTTACTTGGGACTCTGCGAGCATCTTGGATTTGTGTGGGTTTTTTCTTCTCTCTCAGGAAAGTTGGCTGTCATTGTTTCTTTAAATACATTTTCCATATCTTCTTCAGTGTCCTTTCCTTCTGGAACCCCTATTATTCTAATATTGTTTTGTTTTGTATTGTCCCAGAGCTCCTGTAGGCTCTCCTCCTGCTTTTTAATTTTTCTTTCTATAAACTGCTCTAATTGGGTATTTTTTTCCATCTTGATTTCTAGCTCACTGATGCGGTCCTCTGCTTCTTCAAGTCTACTCTTGATGCTTTCTATTGAGTTCTTCATAGTAGATATGTCATTTTTCATTTTTTCTTGGGTCATCTTCAATTCTTCTTGGTTGGTTCTTCTTCATTTCCTCTTGGGTCTTACTCATATTGTCAAATTTGTCTTCCATTCTTTTTAGCCATCTTATGATCATTACTCTGAATTCTTGCTCTGGTAGGTTGCTTGCCTCTAACTCATTTACTTCCTTTTCTAGTGATGCCTGCTTTTCTTTCATGTGTGGGCTATTTCTTTGTCTCTCCTTGTTCTCTCTTTTCAGGATGTCTGATTATGTAGTTTCCTTTCTTCTGCATTGATTTAAAGGCAAAAAATACAACACTACCACATACAACACACATGGCACTGAACAGGAATGTATTTGCGATATTAATAACTCTAATAAAAGTGACCACTAGACGCCAAAACCGGTTTGGCTCAGTGGTAGAGCGTCGGTCTGCGGACTGAAAGGTCCCGGGTTCAATTCCGGTCAGGGGCGTGTACCTTGGTTGCGGGCACATTCCCGGTAGGGGGTGTGCAGGAGGCAGCTGCTTGATGTTTCTCTCTCATCGACGTTTCTAGCTCTCTATCCCTCTCCCTTCCTCTCTGTAAAATGTCAATAAAATATATTTTATTAAAAAAAAAAGTGACCACTAGAGAAAGGCAAACTAAGGGAGAGGAAAAAGAGAGAGAGAGAGAGAGAGAGAGAGAGAGAGAGAGAGAGAGAGAGAAAGATAAAAAATAAAAAAGAGAGATAAAGAAAAAGAAGAAAGAAAAAAAAGTAGTGTCAAACTGAAATTGGGTAACAGGAAAAAAAAGAGTGAGAGTGAGAAAGAGAGAGAGAGACAAGAAGCAGACTAAGAGTGAAAAGGGGGAACAAACAATATATATATATGTGGAGAAAATTCCAATAGAACAACCACTAATCCCAGCAAATGCCAACAACAATACAATACGTACTACTATCAATCAAGTCTAGGATAAACAGAAATAAAAAAAAACATACAAAAACAAAGCAATTACAAAATACTACACAACATTAACAACAAAAGAATAAACATAACAATCTCACTAAAAAGCATAAAAATTCAATGTAATCAACATTCATGCAAACAACAACAAAAGGACAGAGAGGAAAACAGTTTTTTTGTGGGTTTTTTTTTTGTTTTTTTTTACTAGTTAATATAGTGAAGAGAGTGGTATTTATGCACTTGGAACAGGGAGTTGGAAATTAGATATATAAGTAGGGTGAGAAAGAAAAGGGAAAAACTAAAGCAGGAAAGGGTTAAGGTAAACAGGGGATGAAAAGGGGATAGGTTAGTAATAGAATGATGGCGTAAAGGTTGAGTTGAGATAAGGTTGAATGATGCTATAGTAGGGATGAAACTAGAATGAAGGCTAATCTCAGTGTAAAATAAAGAGAAAATAAAATGGTACTTAAAAAAAAGAAAATGGAAACAAAAAGTTCAAAATAGCAGTAGTAATAATGATGCTTGAGACTAAAAAATGTAATTATTGAAGAGATAACATCAAGTGAGGAAAAAAGAAAAAATCGTTTTTTTAAGTAAAGGATATAAAAAATGAAAATAAAATAAAAGATGTAAAAATGAAAATAGAACAAAATATAGAAAAATTAGCATAAAATGTGCAGTACTGGTCATTCACTTTTGATTAATTAAAAGTAGTAAAACAAAAACAAAATGTCAGTTCATATATCAGCCCATAGATGGCAGTGTTTCTGGGTTCACTTCCCAGTCTTTTGGCTCCTCTAGCCTTCTTTCTTTCTCTATGGCTCTCCTATGGTGCTTCCTGTTCAGATCCCTGTTTCGAGGAAGGCAATTTCTCCCTGCAGTCTCCCAGGATATGCCAAACTGGGCAATCCTTCCCTAGTGCTCAAAAGCCAGGGGACAAAGGGAATCAGGCACAGGATGGGTGTGCACCAAGGTGTCCAGATATTCTGCTTATGATGATAGACACGATTTTTAAAAATTTGTCCTGCATCCCTTGGCGTTTTAAAAAAAAAAGTCCTGCTTTTTGGGAAGATCACGCCATACCGGGCACTGGGTCTTGCAGCGTGTGATTCTCTCTGGGGTTGCTGCCTCTTTTGGAGCCCGCTCTGGTCTCGCAGCCACTGCAGCTGCTCTGGAGCCTGCTCTGACCAAGTAGCTACTGCAGTCGCTCTGGCTGGAACCCAGAACCCCCATGTTCTCCCCGGCAAACTCTGACCTTTCTGTGGGTGATTGAAGAACTTCCTTGAATCCACGCATCTGTACCGATTGGGGCGTCACAACTGCTCATGGACTCCACTGTTGTGGGCTTTTCAGGCCTCAGGTAAGATCCTCTTTTGTTTGTAAGATGACGAAGTTTTCCCTCTGAGCCCTAAGGTCCTGGAGAAGTTCCCGTTGCAGAGCTGCCTGGCTGGTCAGGGAATCCTGTCCAGCAGACCCCCCCTCTATCTTCTCCTAGAGCCCTGCCAGCCATCAGTTTTCAAACTAACACTCCCCAAGCAATTCTCAGGCGCCCCTTCTATCTGCTCTGGGACTAGGTTCACAACAGGTCCATCTGATCTGCCACCACTTTGTCCGTTCTAAAGCAACTTATTTTAAATATGTCAAATTTTGTTATAAATTTAGGATGCCCACATAAGTGAACTTTTGTCATTACATTTGCTTATTTTTTAAAAAATTAGCACATATTGGACTATAACACTAAGTTATCTACACTAATAAAAGAGAAATATTTAAATTGACCATAACTCCATGTTCCTCACCAGCCAATCAGGAATCACTATGCAAATTAACCCAATAAATATGGTGGGTTGATTTGCATACACAGGTGCTGAGCAGCTGGGGGCCTCTAGGCAGTGTGGAAAAGCAGAAATGTGGATCCGGGCAGAGTGAAGGCAGAAAGGCAGCTCCAGGCCAGAGCAAAGGTGGTGCCAGCAGCCAGAGAAAGGAAGGCCCATTCTTACATAAATCTTTGTGCATCAAGCCTCTATTAACTATACAATTAAAAGACATAGTTCAGTGCCTTACACTAGATATCTTTCTTTATCAACATGTGAAATATTTATTTTTGTGATAATTAATATGCACTTAAACATTTTTATATCAGATTAAATCAAATAAATTATGATTCTCATTTTTCCTCTGTGCACTTTTTATGTGTCTGGATTAGAAAATAAAGAAGCTTTTTGAGTTGCATAATCTGTTATTTTACAAAAAACAACACAGATCAATACAATCCCATTGGCCACATAATAGTGGGCTTATTTTTGCTTTGAGTAAATAAGATAATGAAAAATTACTATGTTAAACATTTTGGTTAAATTTATCTTAAAACTGTCATTTCATTTAGATGAGTATGACTAAAATGTATCAGAATATATTGAAAAGACTCAGAGTTATTAAGAGAAAATGATTATTTATTGTAAAGAATTTAGAAATATAGAATCAACTTTTATAATTAACTAGAGGCCCAGTTCACAAAATTCGTGCGTGGGGGGTGGGAGGGACCATCCCTCAGCCCAATCTGTTGGATCAGGCCTAAATGGGAAGTTGGATATCCCTCTGACAATCTGGGACCACTACCTTCCCACTCACCTACCTGCCTGCCTGATTACCTCTAAATACTTCTGCCTGTCAGCCTGATCACCCCTAACCACTCCCCTGCTGGCCTGATTGCACCCAACTGCCCTTCCCTGCAGGCTTGGTTCCCCCCCAACTTCCCTCTTCTGCCAGCCTGGTTGCTTCTAACCCCCCCCCCTTTCTGGCCTGGTTGCCCACATCTTCCCTCCCCTGCAGTCCTGGTCGCCCTCAATTGCCCTCCCCTGCTGGCCATCTTGTGACAGCCATCTTTGACCACATTGGCAGTGGCCATCTTGTGTGAGGGTGTGTGGGTCAATTTGCATATTACCTCTTTATTATATAGGATTATTATTAATTCTTTCATAGCTTATGCCTTCAGATTCTTTCATTACATACATGGTTAGAGGATGTTGAGACACACGAACAAGTTAAATTCCCCAAAAAGACGAAATTGGATTTTAGGGCATTTATCACTCAAATTAGCAACCATTGCACATAGTTATTTAGTATCAGAGCTAGGTCTATATTCTGTGTCATTAAATTTCTTTTTCAGTCTTGCTCAATTTGTTCCCTCATTTTATACTAGAGAACAAAGGGCACTCATGTAATCGTTTTTGTCATATTGTTCATTGCTCCAGAATCATTCCCTTATTTATTATGGAAAACACACACACACACACACACAAATAGCATTGCTACTTTTACTGTCCCAGAAGAGAATTAGTGTTTTCTTCTTGCAGGATCCCTGTGGACTTCAGAAGAGCTTGAGAACTTGGTATAAGAACCCAAGGGTTTCGCATTCATACCAAACCTTAATTGAGAGAGCAGTTCATTTCCACAGGTAAGAGGAAAGGTTTTTCATTGTTTAAAACATATCAGATATTATAACCTTGATTAGATTATGTGCTTTAATATTTAAATCTGAGACAGAAATTTCTAGCTAACTTAGAATTGAATTAAAAATTGAATGAGAGAAATCCAGGGGAAAAGTAGGGATAATAGAAAACATATTTAAGTATGTAGATAGATTAGTAAATGAGAAATGTGACTTAATTCCTTTGATGAAAGATAACAGAATAAAAGTAGTAGAAATAAGACACTATATTTCAAATTTAGGAAACTTATTAAATGAAGAGAAAATTAACTACTACTCATGCATTGAGTATATGTCATAATGAAATCATTTCTTTTTCTCATAAAAGAATATAAACAAATCTTAAGTTTATTTTACGTGGTAGCTAATTGATCTAGAAGCTGCTACTACAATTTGTGTTTGTTTTTTCAACTATATTATGGCCTGCTTAAACTGTGGCTTTGTAAAAAATTTCAGATACACGAAGATGTTATTTTGTGTTGCTTTTATTGGATAGCATTTCCAAATGTATGGCATATCACAATGAGTGGGTGATATGGACAAGTGCAAAGAGCTTCCTTTGGAGAGAGAGCACCCTGCACTTTAATCCTTGCTCTGATAGTGACTGGAATCAAGTTACAGGTCAGGGTGGTTCTCAGTTTCCTCACCTATAAAAGAGTGCTGAGTTACTTTGCAGGTCGCTATGTAGGTTACATAAGATAATTTATGCAACTGTTTGCAACACTGAGTAGCCCTTTAACAACATGTGGCAAGCTGCCCTTAGGGCTTTCCTCCCTTTCAAGCTCAGTGTTTGCATTGCTGTTCTCAGGAATGTCTGGTGCTTAATGTTTTCTGACTGTGAGAAATGTTCAGGGACTCCTGTGACTTTAGAATTCCAGGATGATCATGCCTTGTTAACTATTGGAATCTAATATTTGCTTTCTAACATCTATTTCTCAAGTTGAAATTAGATGGATATAACACAATCAGCTCTAATGTCCTTAAATGGGAGTCAATGGAAATGTCTGTTTAAAGAGCATCTTTAATGAAGAAGATAAACCCCATACATTTCGTCTATCATTCCTCCAGCTCCCTCCAGTGAAGTAGATAATTGCTCAAATGGGACATAGTTTGAATTAAAATATACCATCATTCATAAACCACCTTTGTGTACTTCAGGTGAAATCAGAGAAATCAAGAGCTATGAGAAAGTTATTATGGTCAAAATTATCAGAAGAATTTAAGCAAACTTGTTCTTATGTATTCTTAATGTTATTTTTTTAAGGTTCTTAATACCATAGACTAGTGGGATTCCCTGGGTTTAATCTCATGGGAAAGGTATTTAAGTGTATATAACAAACACAGATAACTATAAGAAGAGTATTTAGCTTCTGGTTCAGTGCTCATTTGTTATCCAATGCTTTGAGAAAATCTGATTTTACAACCCCCTATTCATATTTTGTAGTTATATAAAATTTAGAAGTCATATATCATATAGATGTATCCTTCACATATAATTAAAACACTTTAATAAACATTTTAATACATCCCATAAATAAACTGAAACCACACCATGTTCATATTGTTCAATAAGATATGCCTGAAAATTTGGTTAATCTAAGTTATTCTTTGGTTTAGAAACATAAACTTACTTTTTAAAGATTACACTGTCATAAGTGCTAAATTGAGATATTAATACAGGGTTTTAGAGAACAAATATAATGTTCTTAATTTTCCACTATTATATTATCTCAGACACATCAATTGAGTAAAAGTTAGAAGTATAATGTTGCTGAAATTTCTCCTCTATATAACAGTCAATGTGTAGTTGGTAATGGATACCTTTAGTACACTATATATTGGTATATTTTTCTAAAGTTGCTTGCATATTTTTTCAATGTGCTTCTTCTAATCTGCCTAATTCTTATTTTGTCCATGAATCCCTTTTGTAAGTATTTTTAAAATATATATGACCCATGCATGAGAGAGAGAGAGAGAGAGAGAGAGAGAGAGAGAGAGAGAGAGAGAGAGAGAAGGAGGGACAGAAAGAGAATATGAGAAAATTTTAAAACAGAATTAAATACATTGTGATGCCCCCAAAATACATTAATGCATATTTATAGTATCAAATGATTATTTTATGTTACTTTATTAATTTAACTATTCAAATTAAACTGAGAATTATTATATTAGTGTGTGTGTGTTCTCAAGGCCATTCTTGAGTTGCCTGTATTTACACAAAAGTTGAAACTTAATGCAAATTTGTAATTTTTTTACTCTAGAATTCTCTAAGAATTTAAATGAGAATTTTGTTTGTGGGAGTTGGTATGCCCACATTTGAAAAGCTATTTATTGCCTATATTTACAATTCTTCCACATAGATCAGGATAGACCTTTCTGGGAAAATAAAGACATGTAGTTTTCTTTTTCTAAGAATAATTTTTAGCAGATTTTTTCTTATTTCTTCTTAATGTAGGAACATCTCAAAATGACAAATATGTTGTGTGTTTCATGTCACAAATATAAATCCTCGGTGTGTCCCTGGCCCTGTACACTGCAGATTTTTCATTCTTCAGTCTGTTACACACTGAAGGAGAAACAAGAATTACAGTGTTGGCCCTCACTGATTTGGCTCAGTTAGATAGAGTCTTGGCCTGGGTTCAGTTCAGGTTGGGGGCACATGCCCAGGTTACAGGTACATGGATGGCTCAATCAGAAGGCAACCAATAAATGATTCTCTCTTATTATTAATGTTTCTATCTCTCTTTCCCTCTTCCTTCCCCTCTGAAATCAATAAAAAAAGTATTTTTTTTAAAAAAAAGGATTACAGTCCTGAAATCTGGCTCCTAAATATGGTGGATGCAGTTTTTCATTTTGTTTAAATCATGAAGATTTTGAATCTAGATACAGGTGACTCTTCAACCATTCTAAAAAAATATATATATATATGCTTTTCTTTTATTTACATTTCACAAAATAAAAAACAGTCTGGAGTCACAGTGAAATAGACCAAAAATAGAACATTACTAGGTGGCTTATATTGTAATTTTACTCTTTTAGCAATAGCATCTAGAAATTATACAATCTATTATTGGGTAATTTTTATAATAATTTTAATGACTCCTTAGGAAACTATAATATATTAAAGAAATGGCCATGATTTCTTTTTGACATACATGAGTCTTAAAAATATGCCCAAGGATTTTGCAAGGATAAATAGAAAAACAATCTTACATTGGCATTTAATTAAATTTGGAAAATCATTAACAATATAATAATTTCTATATGCCTAAATGGACAGATTGGGGATAGACGTATCAAAAAAGAAAACTAACAAACAAACAAACAAACAAAAACAAAAAAAACAAAAAACCAAGCTAGTGTTTTATTATGATTTGCCTATTAGATGAGTCCATCTCCAGAAATATAACTGTTTTCTCTTCACCAGTGTTCTAGATGTGCTATGGAAAGGGATACTAGCCAAAAGGAGGATTCACATGTTTTGGTTGGAAAGGGTTACACCATACAACAAGCTGAAAGGTCAGTCTAACTTAGCCCATTTTCTATTCATCTGGGAACAACTTGAAAACAATTACCTTTTACATTGTTTCTCTCATTTAAATACAATTCTTACTCTTACACAATCCTGTGATATGTGTGGTTGCTTTCATTTTAACAATTATAAGCATTAAGGAAGGGTATTTCATGCACACTTGGAACATCTAGAATTAGTATTCAGATGTATACTTTCTATTATAAATTTTTGTACTAAAAGTTCAATATTTATTCTTATTTGTAGATTTAAGATGATGAGATATGAAATTAGATGGCAGTATATTGAACAGAAAAAATTGAAAATTAAACCACATAAATTGATGTAATTTTTAACATGACCCATTGAGCCAACCATCTAATCAAAATTCTTTAATTTAACAGGATAATATGTCCACTGGCTCCAGCTTGTTCATCACTGTCTATTCTCTCCAAGGGATTTCAATATGTCCTTCTAAGAAATAAGTAAGAGGATATAATAGGGTGGATTCTGTTTTCAAAATAATGTTGCTTTAAAAACTATAAATAAAAATAAAAATGGCACACTTGACATCAGACTTAGATTTATATAGCATTCAGATGAAAAATGTGACTGAAGTCACTATGTTTATATTGATGGGATTCACAAATAATTTTGAGGTACAAGTCTTCCTGTTTATATTATTTCTAGAAATCTATCTTTTTACTCTCATAGGAAATTTGGGAATGGTTTTATTGGTCACTAGGGATTCTCGGCTCCAGAACCCCATGTACTATTTTATTAGTGTATTATCCTTCTTGGATTCTTGTTATTCTTCAGTTGTCACCCCAAAGATGTTGGTCAATTTCCTGAAAGAAAATAAAGCCATTTCTTATCTTGGCTGTGAAGCACAAATGTTCCTCTTTGTTACTTTTGGGACCACAGAATGCTTCCTCTTGGCTGCAATGGCATATGACCGCTATGTAGCAATCTATAACCCTCTCCTGTATTCTGTCAGCATGTCACCCAGGGTCTATGTGTCACTCATCATTGCTTCCTATGTTGGTGGCATTTTGCATGCTTCCATACACACAGTGGCCACTTTTAGCCTGTCCTTCTGTGCATCCAACGAAATTAGACATGTCTTTTGTGACATCCCTCCTCTCCTTGCCATTTCTTGTTCTGACACATACACAAACCAGCTTCTACTCTTCTACTTTGTGGGCTCTATTGAGATCGTCACCATCCTGATTGTCCTGATCTCCTATGGTTTTATCCTGTTGACCATTCTGCGGATGCATTCTGCTGAAGGGAGGAAAAAAGTCTTCTCTACATGTGGCTCTCACCTAACTGGAGTGTCAATTTATCATGGAACCATCCTCTTCATGTATGTGAGACCGAGTTCCAGCTACGCTTTGGACCATGACATGATAGTGTCAACATTTTACACCATCGTGATTCCCATGCTGAATCCCATCATCTACAGTTTGAGGAACAATGATGTGAAAGAAGCAGTGAAAAGAGTGCTTGGAGAAAATGGGTGTATGAATACAGTATATTTTGACACCAGTCACTAAATGGAAATGAATTAAGATATGCTGATTGTCTCAATATCAAATTAATAGTTTATTTTTGCTTTAGTGTAGACTTTTTATATAAAGAACATAGTCACACCTCCACCTGTAGTGTTTCCACATATGCAGGAAAACTGTCATTCATTTGCTGCCTACTTAATTAATTCTCAGATAAACACACACACACACACACACACACACACACACACACACATTTATAAATATATGCTGACAGTGATTGTATTAATTGTCAGGGCTACCATAGCAAAACACCACAGACTTGTAACTTAAACATCAGAAATTTATCTTTCACTGTTCTAGAATCTAGGAATCTTAAATCAAATTAAAGTCTGCATTGATCTTTTCTGTTTTTTTCCCTCTTCATTTGTTGATAGTTACCTTCTCTCTCTGTCTTCACATCACCACTTACCTGAGTATTTCTGTGTCCTAGCACCTCTTCTTATAAGGACACCAGTCATTGGATTATAGGCCAAACTAAAGACCTCATTTTAATTTAATTATTTATACAAAGACTCTATCACCAAAATCAGGCAAATTTTGAGGTCAGAGTATTGACATATGAATATTAGTATATATTGCATATATATTTACATACAGTCACTGATGCATTTAATCTTTGCTTTAAAGTGTATAATATACACTTTCATCTCATATTACCCAAATTGAATAGGTTCAAATGATCAAAATTATTAGTAACTTTATAAATTATACCTCACTACCTTATGCATATACCATCCAATCAATAACAAAATCACAGTTCGCATATTCCCAGATCACTTTCCATGGAATCATTGATTTACACCCCAGACTAACATTCTGTGCTCCTTCCTTTGATCTATGTCTGCGGAGACCACAGATGTCTTTACATTTCTATGCTGATTTATGAGGATGTATATCTCTCCTTTTTATTATTCCATCCAGAGTATGAATACAAAACCTATTCTTTAATTTCTTACAGAATACAGACTATGTATTAGCTTTCTATGAAGATTATACTTAAACTCAAAAATGACAAAAGACAAGCATAATTTGGAGAGTCATTTCTTTGGTTGGGAGTTTGTGCTCTTTCCACACCTGAGCCCCAGCCCATCTTTATGAATAAAAACAACAAAACAGACTTGTACAAAATATTTATTAAAGAGCTATCCAATAGAGAGTATGTTTCTAGATTATATAAAGAACCCTAAAACAAAATATAATAATACTAAGTGGGCATAAACTTGAACAAATTTTTCACCATAGAAGATAAACAGATGGTTAATAAGTCCATGAAAAAGTGCTAAGTACTATCTTATGTTAGGGAAAGAAATGCAACTTAAAGACAACATGATCCTATATACCTATTAGAATGAGTGAAATTGAAAGTATAATAGTGAATGATAATATAAAATGGTTTATTGAGAATGCAGAGCAACTAAAACTTCCATTCTTTCCAGGTAGAATTGCAGATGGTGCAGCCACTTTAGCAAACAATCTCAGTTTCTTATGAAGTGAAAGATACTAGTACACTTACCATATGACTTCATGATCTTATTCTGCCATTTACCCAATAAAAATGAAAACATAGATGAATGCAAAGATCTGGGTTCCAATTTTTATAGTGCCTATATTCACCATATGTCCAAACTGAAAGCAGAATGTCCATCAAAGATAGAAGAAATAATTAACTGTGTTGCATCCATAAAATGAAATACTGCTCAGCAATTTAATAAGAATAATTCCATTAATGGCATTATTAATAATGTTTGACAACATTCATATAACTGGCAGCTATATGTAGCGGGGTTTTATTAACTTATTAATGTATATTACAACTTAACCCTAACTTCAAAACCTAGATATTACATAAATGAATTTTTGCTTCATAATAGAAATTTCCTTAGTAGGGGAGATATGATTAGAAACAAGTATTAGGGAGGTATCTGGATATTGTCAATATATTACTTCTTAGTTTTATTTATAGAATTATTGTCAGATTGTGGAATATTATCACGCTGTATACTTCATACAACTACTTTCCTGAATATATTTTTCTTCATTAAAAATTTTAGGATGGCCAAAACCGATTTGGCTCAGTGGTAGAGCGTTGGTCTGCGGACTGAAAGGTCCCGGGTTCGATTCCTGTCAAGGGCATGTACATTGGTTGCAGGCACATCCCCGGTAGGGGGCGTGCAAGAGGCAGCTGGTAGATGTTTCTCTCTCATCGACGTTTCTAGCTCTCTATCTCCCTCCCTTCCTCTCTGTGAAATATCAATAAAATATGTTTTTAAAAAAATTTTAGGATGGCCCTAACTGATTTGGTTCAGTGGATAGAGTGTCAGCCTGCAGATTGAAAGGTCTCAGGTTCAGTTCCAGTCAAAGGAATGTACCTTGGTTGTGGGCACATCCCCAGTAGGGAGTATGCAGGAGGCAGCTGATCGATGTTTCTCTTTCTTCAATGTTTCTAACTCTCTATCCTTCTACCTTCCTCTCTGTAAAAAACCAATAAAATATATATTTTTTAAATTAAAGGATGAATCAAATCCTTACTTTGTCGCAAATTTCCTAATAAACTTAATAAGCCCTCAATAATCTAAATGTCTTATTTTCTTATTGATTATCCTATTATTAGGAGTGTTTACAAATTTTGCTACATGTCATTTTATATTGGTATGAATGTTTTGGACATTTTGAATATTATAGTTTATGATTTTTCTGTTTCTCTCAAACTGTTAACTTTCTTCATTCAGTTTTTTTCTCCTTATCTCTCTTTCCTATATTCTCATTCCTTAACTGTGCTTTCAAGTTGCCATACATCCTCATTCACTGCCAGTGGGAATGTAAACTGGTATGAACAACAGGATAGAGGTTCCTCAAAAAATTAAGAATCAAATTACCATATGACTCAGTAACCCCTCTTCTGGGTATCTACCAAAAAAACATTTGAAAACATTTATTGGAAAAGCCACATGGACCTCTGTGTTCAATGCAACACTATGCACGGTGGCCAAGACATGGAAACAACCAAAGTGTCCTTTAGTAGATGATTGGATAAAGAAGGTGTGATACAGCCATAGCCGAATGGCTCTATTAGTTGGAGCATCATCTCATATACCAAAAGGTTGAGGGATTGATTCCCAGTCAGGGCACATATCTGCATTGCAGGTTTTATCCTAGGTTGGGTCATGCATACGAGGTACCCTACCGATGTTTCTCTCTCATATATCTCACTCCCCTCTTCTCTCTCTGTTCATCTCTCTATAAAATCAGCAAACATATCCTCAGGTAAGGGTAAAAAAGAAGTGCTACATATATACAATGGAATACTTATTAGCCATAAGAAGAAATGAAGTGTTGACATTTGCAACAAGTTGGGTGGATCTTGGCAATATCATGTTAAGCAAAATAATTCAGCCAGAAAAATGTAAGTACCTTATGGTTTCACTCATATGTGGAATACAAAGCCAAAACTCATAGACAGAGACAATTATATTGTGGTTACCAGAGGGAAAGAGGTGCATAGCAAATGGTAAAGCGGGCCAAATATATGGAGACGGAAGATGCTTCGACTTTGGGTGGTAAGCACACAATATATCATGAATCATAAAAATTGTACACTTGAAGTCTATATAATCTTATTAACCAATGTCACGCCAATAAATTTAATTAAACATAAAAACAAGTACAATAAGTATAGATGCAAAAAATACTTAACATCGCTATTATCAGGAAAATACAAATCATCATTTATAAATTATAAAGTGTCAGTATAATCAGAGGATTGAGGACTTATTACTTAATAAATATCAACATGTAGCAAATTATTCCACAACCATCTACTTTTTGTTATTGAGTAAATCATCATGTTGCTATTTTAAGCCAGAAGTTAATTGGGGCATGTTCCCCTTGGGGCAATGCTTGTATTATTCAACAATCGAGAAAGCAGGTATAAATAATCTAAATTAATCATACCTATAGTGTACTTAAACCTGCTTTTCTTGGTACACAGATAAGAAGAGAAAATGCCAGATATTTACAAAATATTTTATGATGTGATACCTAAAATGGTAAGATCAAATATTACAAAGTCCCCAGTATAAACTTTTAGTTGCTGCCTATCACATAGGTAAATAAATATAACAAAGAAAATATAAACTATTGATTTTAGGTTTGTAGACTTAAGTAAGATTTTTACAAATCAAGTGTATGCTTTTATTTTTCTCATTGAAGAAGAAAGATCAAATTAAACTAGAACTTCTATTAAAACGGTATTTCTAGAATTGGTTTTGCATTGATTTTAAAAGCTGAGTGAGTATTATTAAGTTCTTCAAGAATCATAGACATTTTCTTGTTATGTCTGAGTTATTTCAATATTGACTCGGCTTTACCCAGTATAAATTTTATTTTGGCTTCTAGTAGAAATATCTGATTCAATTAAAATTTTGCTGAATTGTTTAACATTGTAGTCTTTCACTCTCTGACCTGAGTAAATTAAGCCCACAGTAATGTAGCAAATGGAATCATGGTGAGTTCTGTGTGATAGAAGGAAAAAATCATAACTATGATAGAATAATGTTTTAGTATGTATTAGTAATCACAAAACAAAATTTAAATGTAGCTAAAGAATGAAATATCTGGCTTAAGGCTCTGGTCACATATATATTTTAAATGATTATTTGCAATAATTTTTTTCACTCAACATTTGCTAAGGTTTAAAAAATAAATACATCTGATAAAAAAAAGTTCAATTATATAGTCATCTTAAATTTGTAATTAAAATTTGACCTATTTAAAGGAAATTGCTTTATATATTTATTGGTTAATATACTTGATATAGTCTGCATTGCTATATGCTATTATGTCTGGTTGTTCAATCAAACATATTACTATTTTAAAAAGACTAAACTGTGAAGGAAAATTCTAATCTGGCACATGGCATTTAATCATGAACCTGGGCAATAAACACATACTTTCAGATCTAAATTCTATGTTATTTGTCTTGAACAGGTATGTCATTGAACTGATGTCAAGAATTGAAGCTGATCTTTTTCTTGTGAATCTTATTCACATTTAAAAAATAGATTTTGTCATATTAATCAAAGTTTGTATTTTATTTTTTAATTTGGCTTAACTCAATTGTGGCCAAGGGCCCTTTAATAAATCCTAATTTGTTCTTATAGATATACCCAAGAAGATCTAATAGCATTAGAAAAATTTTAGAGATTAACTCATAAAATGTTCACAGCAACTCTGTAGAACCAACCTGATTCAGTACACTCTCTATTGAATAGAATTGTCAAGATTTAATTTTATTAAAACATTTGTCTTTTAGTATTAATTCTAATATTCTAGAATAAATATTAATGCTCTCATTCTACAAGTGAGTAGATCTTAGAAATTATTTTATACCATTACTAAAAGGTCTAGGATGCTGAAATTCTATTCCAATGCTCCATGCACTGATACACTGTCTCATGTGAGTCTATGTCAAAAGATACTTATTTTTTAACCAATCACTTGGTATTTTAATGTTATTTAATAGAAAAATATCTAATAGAATGCAGTTGTAAATTAATGAGTTAACCTGATGGTTTTATAAATGACATGAATTCACCTAGTGAATAGACACTCATCATTTTCATTTGATTTTACAGGGAGTGGCATGGACACTTGACCCACTGTCTTGTCCCTGCCTGTGACCTACAGCTGGGAACTTTTATATTTCCAAAATAAATATGAGGATATAGCTCATGTCCCCCTATTTAACAATATTACATCAGAATTCTTTTATTATTTTTGTAGTAAATGAATTGTAATTTTTACAAATATCTTTAATTTTTTTCCGTGAAGTTTCAACATGAAGAATGTCACTGAAGTTACTATGTTTATATTGAAGGGTTTCACAGACAATCTTGAACTGCAAATTATCTTATTCTTCCTGTTTCTAGCAATTTACTTGTTTACTCTGGTGGGAAATTTAGGGTTGCTTGTGTTGGTCCTTGGAGACTCCAGACTCCACAACCCCATGTACTATTTTCTAAGTGTGTTGTCACCTGTGGATGCCTGCTTTTCCTCAGTAATTACACCAAATATGTTAGCAAATTTCCTATCAAAGAATAAAGTCATTTCATTCCTTGGATGTGCAACACAGATGTTTCTCGCTGTTACTTTTGGGACCACAGAATGCTTTCTCTTGGCTGCAATGGCATATGACCGCTATGTAGCAATCTATAACCCTCTCCTGTATTCTGTCAGCATGTCACCCAGGGTCTATGTGTCACTCATCATTGCTTCCTATGTTGGTGGCATTTTGAATGCTTCCATACACACAGTGGCCACCTTTAGCCTGTCCTTCTGTGCATCCAACGAAATTAGACATGTCTTTTGTGACATCCCTCCTCTCCTTGCCATTTCTTGTTCTGATACACACACAAACCAGCTTCTACTCTTTTACTTTGTGGGCTCTATTGAGATTGTCACCATCCTGATTGTCCTGATCTCCTATGGTTTTATCCTGTTGGCCATTCTGCGGATGCATTCTGCTGAAGGGAGGAAAAAAGTCTTCTCTACATGTGGCTCTCACCTAACTGGAGTGTCAATTTATCATGGAACCATCCTCTTCATGTATGTGAGACCGAGTTCCAGCTACGCTTTGGACCATGACATGATAGTGTCAACATTTTATGCCATTGTGATTCCCATGCTGAATCCCATCATCTACAGTTTGAGGAACAAAGATGTGAAAGAAGCAGTGAAAAGAGTGTTTGGGAAAAATGGGTTCATGAAAAAAAAGTGTTTTTACAGTTAAAACTTAAAAAGTTGAGAGTAATGTTCTATGGCTCAATATAAAAAAAGATATGATTAATATTTTTAGTTTATGAATGTGTTTGTGTTTTTCTGGATATTTTAAAATAAAGATCATAGTCAACCCTGTTCATCTTAATTTTTTACATGTAAAAAAGTTATTATTAACTTGATTTTTAATACATTCCTACTGGCATATGTATATAGTATATTGGTCCTTATACTGATTGATATAACACTGATGCACAGACACACAGACTTATGTGTATATAATCTATACTTTAGAATGTTATATATTATTTCTTTTCATCTCCATGTTATATATAGGATCTGATAGTTATAAATATAAATAACATTATAACTATTTTATCTGACTACTTTGATCACATACCACCTCATCAATAACATTAGCCCAGACTGTTTTCCATGAAGCCATTGGTATCTAACTCCAGTTCAAAGCATTCTGCTCCATCCATAGCAATGGTAGCAAAATAATCATAGCCTATCTTCTTGGGACCACAGAAAATGTGTTCAAATTCCTACTGCCATTACTATGCTGTTGTGAAGGTGCATTTCTCCCCATTTTCTAACCCAGAGCATGGATATCAAACTCATCTTTAATATCATACAAAAACAAATCTAGGCATTAACATTTATCATGATCATAATTAAATTCAAGAATGACAAAAGAAAAGCACAATTCAGAGAAAGTTACACTTGACTGGCAAATCCATCTTCATGGGATTTCCTATAGGCCTGGTTCTGACTCAATATTCACCTCTGCCCCTTTGTAATGTCCTTGTACATACCACCAATGGTCAGTATCCAGGCTCAAGGACCAACATACAGAAGAGAGTCTCTCCTATGCTCATGTTTAGTCTAACTTCCAACAGACCTCATTTCACTGCAAAGTTCTGTCTACATTTTTAAAAAAAAGTTGAAATGTTCTCCCTTCTTTCCTTTTCAAAAACATTTACATCAAATTTTAATTATTATTTTGTTAAATCTCATTCTCTTCCTTGTTTTACTTTATTTTATGTTATTATTTTAAATGTATCTTTATTGTTGAAAGTATACAGTAGTTCCTTTTTTTTTGTCTCACTGACCCCTACCAGCCCATCCCTCCCCTTGTCCCAGGCCTTGACCAAACTATTGTCTGTGCATATAAATTCTTTGGTTAATCTTTTTCCAGCCACCCTCCCATGCCTTCCCTCAGAGAGCATCAGCCTGTTCCATGTTCCTATGTCTCTGCATCTATTTTGTTCATTAGATTCCACATAGGAATGACATCATGGGCACTTGTCTTTCTCTGACCAGCTTATTTTGCCTAGCATGTTACTTTCCAGGTCCCTCCATACTGTCATAAAGGGTAAGCAAGCCTTTTCTTTTTACTGCTACATAGTATTTCATGGTATAATTCTACCACAGCTTTTTTATTCACTCATCTATTGATGGGCCCATGCCTATGTTCATAATGTCCTTGTTGTTTAACTCAACAAGATAATCTCCTTAGAATTAGAGTCCAACCTAAGAATATTTCATAAATTGGGTTTATCATGTTTAAATAATTTCTCAACAATTATGCAGAACACACCTCTTACTGTAATATATTTTAACCACAGTTCCTCTGCATTTATTTTTCTTCTTTAGAAAGCTCACCCCACCATGAATCCTTCCTTAAAATGTCAAAACTAAACCATGGTCACTTATATTCATTATCTTTACAATCCAAATGAAGAAAATGAGAACAAGGATTGACCCTCTGTGTGTGTGTGTGTGTGTGTGTGTGTGTGTGTGTGTATGATTTAGCACTGAAGGAATCTTCAAAAACAGCTAAAATCACAAAGATTGATAAATTTTATCCTTTAAAATTTTAAAGGTCTGAATGAAAAAAATAATCACAAATATAGCAAAAGACCTAGTCATGGACAAAATAAAATGCATCTGTTAAATTAAATAATAGGCTAAAATTTCATAGAACTGTGGACCAAGAATTCACATGGAAAGTTCACAAAAAGCAACCTTTAGGCTAATGAATACAATTAACATTAATAAAGATGTGGAAAATGTGAATGTGAAATGATAGAACATTGGCAAAAATTCAAAAGTCTGGGACTATCCCATGAGAAAACTTTATTACTGTTTGTTACAGAGAAGATTTAGAAGTAATTGAAATTCCCTTCTACTCTATGAACAAAATCCATAACAATCAAGATTACTAAATCTCAAAATATAATGGTAAAGAAATATATATAACAGCACAGAACGATGTAAACATTTTAATCCACTTATATCAATTTAAAAATTCAATTACATAAACTTTAAAATCACATAACTAACAATCATATATTACTAGAGGCTCAATACATGAAATTCGTGCTAGGGGCTTGTCCAGAAGGTGGCTAGGCTGTCCAGTTTAATTAGCGTATTACTCTTTTATTATTATAGACTAGAAGCATATGCACAAAATTCAGGTAAGAGAGCCCTTTCTTCCCCTTACAGCTGGCATCAGCTTCCCTCTGACACCTGGGACCCAGGCTTCACTCTGGCCTCCAGCTTCATCCAGATCACATCTGGAATGACGTCCTGTCTAATTTGCATATTATACTTTTTTCATTATAGATTATATATACATTATATATACATTCTTACAATGTATATATACATATATAATGTGTACATATAGGTATAAAAATGTGTCTAAGAACATTAGAGTAAATGCATTTCATTTAAAAAAAAAGATTATGGGTAAAGAATAATAATACTAAGTGAAATAAGCTAGTCACAGAAGGACAAATACTACATAATATCATTTATATGAGGTATATAAAATAGTTAAAAACATAAAAGCAGAGAATCGAATGGTAGTTGTCAGGGACTGGGGTTAGAGGAAATGGTTATTGTTATTCAATAGGCATAAAATTTTAACTATGAAAGATGGTTAAATTCCTGAGATATAATATGCAACACTGTGCCTATAGTTAGTATTACTGTATTGTACACTTAAACCTTTGTTAAGAGATTATATATCTTAACAAAGTCTTTACCACAATAAGTGTCTTTACCACAATAAAACGAAATAAAAGCACTTGAAAAACAGAAAAAAAGTTGAAATAGTTAATGCTAATAGTTGTTTTCTCTAGATGGGTGGAAGGAATGGGAATGAGAGAGGTTGAATCAATGAAAATTTAGCTTAGATTTAATTATGTATTGCTTTAAAGAAATGAATCTTATAAGATAAAACTGTTGTATGATATAAATAATAAAAATATGGTATTTCTACTCTAATTTTATGCATATTTATGTGTGTGTGCATGTAGACATGTGTGTGGGTTTCTTACAAATATTTTGAAAAGTGAAATCTTGTGATGTACTGATGATGCTTAGTTTTGTCTGCTTGACCTTGACCAGTGTAAGTTTATTAAATAGCCTAATCAAGAAATAAGAAATGGAAAATAGTTCTTTTACAATAATAATATGACTCAAATGAGAGATCATGTTGTAAAATTAAGCATCAATACCAGTAGAAAGTATAAAAGAGTTTAAAAAAAATCTTTATAATATTATAGGAATGCTAAATAGATAGAGTTAGCAGAACCAATGAGGGAATGAAAATATTGTTAACTAGTGGTCCAGTGCACAAAATTCATGCTCAGGATTGAGGGAGTGTCCTTCAGTCTGACCTGAACCATCTTCAATCTGGAACCTCTCAGGTGATGTCCTACTGACGTAGTTGAGACATCCCTCTTGCAATCTGGGGCTGCTGACTCCTAATTGCTCAGCTGCTTGCCTGCCTGATTGCCCCTAACCACTCTGGCTGCCATCCTGCTCTCCCTCAACTCTCCCCCCCCCTTGCTGTCCTGATAGCCCCCAACTACCCTCCTCTGCCAGCCCAGTCGCCCCCAACTTCCCTCCCCTGAAGGCCTGGCCCCCTAACTGTCTTCCCCTGCAGGCCTGGACACCCCCAACTGCCATCCTCTGCTGGCCTAGAAACCCCCAACTGTCCTCCCCTGCAGGCCTGATTGTCCTCAACTGCCCACCTTTGCAGGCCTGGTCCCTCCCAACTGCCTTCCCCTGCTGGCCATCTTTGACCACATGGGGGCAGCCATCTTATATGTTGAAGTGATGGTCAATTACCTCTTTATTAGGATTGAGCATAGTACAGTCTGACTGTGTGTTTGATCACATGAAAGGCAATAGCCAATGTTCATTATAGGGGAAGCTACCACATAATCTTCATGGGGCTATTTGAACTCTGAAAAGAACCTCAAGGATTTAAACTCATTATACTGATAACTTGAAGTTGTTAAAAAAATCTCCTTATTGTTCACAATTTGTCTGTTTCTTCATTAATTTTGGAGCTTAAAAAGTGAAGTAACTTGCCAAAACCGGTTTGGCTCAGTGGTAGAGCGTCGGTCTGCGGACTGAAAGGTCCCGGGTTCGATTCCGGTCAGGGGCATGTACCTTGGTTGCGGGCAACATCCCCGGTAGGGGGTGTGCAAGAGGCAGCTGGTCGATGTTTCTCTCTCATCGACGTTTCTAGCTCTCTATCTCTCTCCCTTCCTCTCTGTAAAATATCAATAAAATATATTTAAAAAAAAAAAGTGAAGTAACCTTCTTAGCTATGCCAGAATGAAGAAAGCATAGTTATATGCTTCCTTAAAGTACAGAATATTCTAGAGAGTGATATGCAAGTTATCACTGCTTCTTTATCAAAGTTAAAATTATATAAGACACTGGAAACAAAAATCTTTAAAATCACATAACAATTATATATCTAAATAATATAATTTAAATAAAAAATTATATTCAATCTTCTTACAACCATTCACATTTTGAATTTATGTTGTATATCACCTAATATTTATGACAAATACTCCAGGCCTTGTTCTTATTTTATTTTTTATTGATTGCAGAGAGGAAGGGAAAATGAGAGAGAAATAGCAATATCAATGATGAGAGGTAATAATTGATTGGCTGCCTCCTGCATGCCCCACATTGGGCCACAACCCAGGTATGTGACCCAACTAAGAATTGAACTGTGGCCTCCCCATTTATAGGTCTATGACTCTATGCTCATCCACTGAGTCACGCTGGCTGAGCCCCAGGTCTTGTTCTTGATGTAAGAATAGAAACACTGTCTTGAATCTACTCCAAAGCATTGATATTAAAACTGAACATTGGGGCCAGAATCTGGTGCTTTCTATTAGATTTACTCCATCTCAAGGGTCAGCAACACTTCCCAAATATAGTGGTGCAATTTAAAACAAAGAATGGAATCGATGCAGGTGATTGTTATTCAATATGATTATCTAGGAGAGCCCCTAAGTTATCTATACACTTTTAATTCTTTGGGTGAAATTTTCGCATAGAGACTAGATTAATGAGCATTTAATTTGTCTTTCCAGGGGGAGTTAGAGCTTTGGGAATCTGGTTCTGATGTTGGACTGGGACTACATACAAACGTATTTCAGTATGAAAGTGTTCAGGGACTAAAAACTCTTTAACATGCTTCCTGGAGCATCCTTAGGAAGAGGTCTCAGCAGATCTTTGTGTACAGGTAGGTTAAAGAAAATACTCATTACTAATTCTGGGTGTTGGACCAAATATCTTGGAAACTGAGTAATTCAAATCAGATCCCAGGACCAAAATGTTATCTGCCCACTGATTGCTAAGTGGAAGTGATGGTGGTATGACTTAAAAAAATAGTGTCCAGCATCCCCACTGGTAAATTGGACTGCTTTAACATTTAGACAGAATAATGAATAGTCATTACAAGGAATATATTTCACCTTAATATAAAAAGGAATGTTTTCTTTTTACAATAGAACTGGCAGAATTGATGGATGTTTTAGAAGGCACTCTACACGAGATAAAAAGCTTCTCAAATGTCTATGTCATATAAGATCTATGTCTTCAAGAAAGACCTACAAAATTACTTACTATCAAGAAAAACAACTTGTTCTCCCCTTCCTTCTTTTGGCATTGCTCAGGGTGATAAACCTTAGGATGGAAAGATTCCCTGATGTCAACAATTAGTCACTGATGGAACACTGAGAACTCCTATCAGGATGCAGTGTTTGTTCCTAACACAACCTATCTCTAAATAAGTTTAAGACATACTCTACAGTTAGAATATGTAATCTCAATTAAACATAGTTTTAAAATCATATCAGAAGCTAATTAAAAATTAATCTGTACTATCATGTCTTATAAAAATTATAAGATAAAATGATTAAAACTAGGTATATTTTAAAATTTGTATTTGCTGAGAATGTATTATCTTTGTAGACCTATAAACTATTTATATTCAAAAACAAATTCGAAAAATTTATTTGTAAAAAATTAAAATTGTTCTTTTTAAAACAATGCTAACTGAGACAAGGTTCTGAAGAAACAAAAAAAAACTGAGGCAGTTCTACAGAAACTTTATTTCAGTGACATATACTAACTGAAATAAAAAGCAACTCTAGCTTTGCCTTTAGTTATACTGCGGTTGAAGAGGAAATACATAATAGGTAAGGATATAATAATATACTCTCCTTCTCAAAAACTACTTGTACAAATTCATGGTAGGTAGTCAATAATTGCTATTGTTGATTCTGCATTTTGTTCTTCTTAGGGATGAGTTTATTGAGTATATTATCTCATGAAAACATGTACAGAGTTGCTTGATGTGTATAAAAAATTGAATATTTTGATCAATGAGTATTTCATGTTTTCCATCAAAAACTTATTTATGCAGTCCTTTTTTGATGAAGTGCAATACCATCAGATTAGCTCATTAGACACATATTTGATGTATAGAACCAAGCATCTTCAAATGAAAACAAATAAACACCACTGTTTTAAAAGATTAAGTTGTGGGAGAGCACAGCCTGATTTGTTTATTAAATATGTAGCTGCATATCCTGCATCCCAGTTTCTTAAATATGCAGAATTATAATTCACTTGCTATTTCTATGTTAACTATAAAGCTTTCAGTAAGGTTGAATGGGTTACAAGAGCCAAAATAATAAAGCAGATTATTTCAAAACATGCTGATAACATAAACAACTGGTGCCAATTATTTTGCATTCATTGTTACCAGAAGCTGTGCCAACTAACCTATACATGTGCATTATCTCATTTAATTCACACAAAACAAAAACAGCAATACTTGAAAAAAATCACAGCTAGTAATTAGTGAATTAACAAGAAACCAGCCAACTAACCTATCAACTAAGCAAAGAAAACGTACAAAAGAAACCATAAAACCATGCCATTAACCAATATCTTATACAACCTATGTTTGACTTACTTAATTCCATTAAATCTCATTGTTCTGTCACACATTGAAATAATTACATCTATGTTTAGGACTCTCCTGCAGAATAATGAGATCAACTCTTTCAAAATGCCTCGCACTCTCTGGGCACAGAGTGGGCACACAATAAATAATGCTAGCACTGTTCCCCATTTAGTTCTATACCCAATTAAAACAACGATCAAGCTTTAACAAATCAAAACTATAAGTAATAACTTAAAAAAAATCAAAACAGGCTTTAAACAATTTAAAGGAAGGAGGCATAAGCTGGAAAGAGAAGGAAAGACTACCAGAACAAAACAATAGAGAAAAATCTGGAACAACTGGAAGTTAGATTGATAGGACAGGACTGGCTTATTTGGTAAAAGAAAGAAAATATGATTAAGTGAAGAGGACACAGTTTCTGAATGATACTAAGGAACAGTTTTGAGGTGTAGTCTGTGAGGATCTGAAACAGAGCAGCGTGGTGGAAATTAATAAGGAAAATCCCAGTATACTGTTTCCTGTTGAAATTCCTAAGGATGATGACAAGATATAGGCTGAAGAGAAGGCCTATGGCAGCTAAGGAAAAAATAATAATTGGAAGTCCTTCTGACTCATCTGTCTCTTACAGGTAATGGTTTTATCTTTGGAAATATGGACACACACTCAGAGGCATGTGTATACAAGTAAATATATACATGCATATATTTATATATACATATACATGTACATATATATTCATGCAAATGCAAATGTTAATTAATTAATAAAATACATATTAATACATATAATAATATAAACTGTGTATATTCATCCAATACAAACTATATTCAGGAGCGGCTAAAAATAAATTAGCAGCTTATTCAAGCAGTTCTAAGATCCTGAAATTGGTCTCTGGAGATGGTATTTTTTTAATTTTAAGATCTGAACAAAAATAAACTGATCCACATATGCATGTTATATCATAGAATTGCACACTCAAAACATATAATCCAATTAACCAATGTCACTCCAATAAAGTTAATAAAAATAAATTTTAAAAATAATTCAAAAGCAATGAAGAACAATAAAAACCCACTTACTTTACATGAAACATTTAACAATATGGTATTGAACATAGAGACAAGTTGGTTGTCTATTAATCTCTTTTCATTTTCCTCAGTAATTGATGAAAGCCACAAAATCAATGGCCCCAGGGAATCTCTCGCAGGTGACTGAATTCATTCTCATGGGCCTCTCTCCACATCCGGAGCTCCAGATTCCACTCTTCTTTGTTGTCTTGGTCATCTATGGGCTGACCGTGGCTGGGAACCTGAGCATCATCACTCTCACCAGTGTTGACTCCCGACTTCAGACCCCCATGTACTTCTTCCTCCGGCACTTGGCTATCATCAACCTTGGCAACTCTACTGCCATCGCCCCTAAAATGCTGGTTAATTTCCTGGTTTCAAAGAAAAGTATATCCTACTATGGATGTGCAGTGCAAATGGGTGGATTCATAGGTTTTACTGCTGCTGAGATTTTAATGCTGGCTGCAATGGCCTACGATCGCTACGTGGCTATTTGTAGTCCCCTGCTCTACCTGGTGATAGTGTCTCCACAGATCTGCCTTTTGCTGGCGTCCCTTGCGTACTTCTTCAGTCTGACCACAGCACTGACTGTCTCTTCCTGTGTGTTCTCTATGTCCTATTGCTCTTCCAACATAATCAACCACTTTTACTGTGACAATATCCCTTTGTTAGAATTGTCGTGTTCTGACACCTATATTCCAGAGACAGCTGTGTTTACCTTTTCAGGAATTAATTTGATTTTCTCTATGATTGTTGTTTTAATATCCTACTCTAACATCATCCTTGCCATCTTGAGGATACGTTCGTCACAGGGGCGACAAAAAGCCTTTTCCACTTGCGCTTCTCACATGATGGTTGTCACTATCTTCTACGGGACCCTTCTCTTCATGTATTTGCAACCAAGGACCAACCACTCATTAGATACGGATAAAATGGCCTCCGTCTTCTACACCCTCGTGATACCAATGCTGAATCCCCTTATTTACAGCCTACGGAACAAGGATGTGAAGGAGGCATTGAAGAGGTTCTGGGATAACCCATGTCAGTCATTCAAGCTAATGTAAAAAATAACAACTATCTTCATTTCTGGGGTTGTTGTGTGTGTTTTTTTTTTCTTCTGAAAAAAAAGTGCAATAGTTTAAAATTCTATTGATTTCATTGGCAGAAATCTTAATCTTTTTTACCCAACTTCAAATACCCAATTTTCCCTTTAGAAAAATGCATTGACCAAAGAAAACACAAGTTACATAAGTAATAAACAATAATTTTAAGATAAACACATTTTTCAACAAAGTCAAAGTTACTTCAACTTTGGGGTTTTTATAATTTCTAAACAAGGACGATAAAACCTGATGACTGGTGGTGAAGGTATGGATGATTCATTTCTTGCAAAGTGGTTGAGTGAGATCAGCTTCCTTGCCACAGATACTTTTGTTCAGCTGGTAAAAGTTGTGTTATTTTTTTGTAGCATTTAGTCCATCAATTTCTCAACCTTTTGGACCCACTTTTATCTTGAACTTAAAATATATTTATATCACAGAACGGGAAAAAAATGAACCTTTAGAGAAAAATAAAAACTAAACAAGAAAAGTCTTAGTCATGAAAAAAAGAAAGAGGTCATGTGGCAAAGCAGACTGCAAAAAATATGTAAAAAAGGGAGTCTACTACTTTTTATCCCTCTCGCATTATGCCTTTCACTTGGTGCATGTACACAAAGCAAAGCGTTGCTATTGTATATTTGACTTTTTCAAAATTATAGTCTTATACTAAAAACTTTGGTGTCTTTTTTATGCAATCATAACAATAAAAACTTGCTTTAGCATTTTTATTATTGGGGTTTGACGTAACATGTTATTAGACAAGAATGCTGTTATCCTCAAAGTAACAGTAATTCTGAAGGGAACTCATCACCACCACCCAAAAAAAGTTGGCAATAATTAAATGCCATATCTTGTGGAGAAGCAGGGGCTGGAAAAGTCTGTAAGGAGGGAATTCTGAGAAAAGGGAAGTGTGTGGAGGCCCCCCGATCTGTTCATCAGAATTCCGATGTACTGGAGTGCTGAAGGCAGAGCCCTAATTATTCCTTGACCTTTCCAAACAAGTCTGTGCACATGCAGGCCCTTGGGTGTTACTGGAATCTTTATGCTTAATTTTTAGGTATCCTTTCTTAAAAGACACTACAAACACATGTGTTCTCCCAATATTACTTACCCTACTGGTTGTATCTAAAAGATAAACTTTATCTCAAACTGCTGCTACAGTGAAAGCCTAACAAGGCAGGCAATCGAGGCTGTCTGTTTCCTTTAGCCAAGCAGTCCCTTAGCCCTCTCTTTCACAGAAAATGTTGTGTCAGAGTAATCATCCATTGGCCAGTCAGGGTCTGCTGGTCAGCCTCAGCAATATTTTTGTCTGTATGTATAAAACATTACTAACATTTAATGCTCTTTCACTGGAAGTCCACAGGCCTTCATACCAGTTGTCCAATTGTCATAGGTCACATCCATCTTCCCTACTTTCTGAAGGCTACTTCTTTTTTCCCCCTCTTTTTTATTTTTATTTATTTATTTTTTAAAAATATATTTTATTGATATTTTACAGAGAGGAAGGGAGAGAGATAGAGAGCCAGAAATGTCGATGAGAGAGAAACATCAACCAGCTGCCTCTTGCACACCCGCTACCGGGGATGTACCCGCAACCAATGTACATACCCTTGGCCGGAATCGAACCCGGGACCCCTCAGTCCGCAGACCGACGCTCTACCACTGAGCCAAACCGACCTCAGCTCCCCCTCTTTTTTTAAATTAAGGTATTTTTGTGTACATATCTTACTAATCCCAAACCCACCCCCACTCCTATACAATCCCTCCCTCCCCAGAGTTTTTAGTCCGTTGGTTATGCTTATATGCATGCATACAAGTCCTTCGGTTGATCTCTTATCTCCCCCATATCTCCCTCCCCTCCCTGCTGTCATTTGACAATCTGTTTCTTTTACTGTCTCTGTATCTATTCTTTTGTTCATCAGTTTATAATATTCTTTATTATCCATAAATGAGTGAGATCATGTGGTGTTTTTCTTTCATTGACTGGCTTATTTCACTCAGCATAATGGTCTCCAATTCCATCCAGGTCACTGCAAATGATAAGAACTCCTTCTTTTTATGGCAGCATAATATTCCATTGTGTAGATGTACCATTGTTTTTTTATCCAATCATCTGCTGACGGGCACCTAGGCTGTTTCCAAATCCTAGCTATTATAAATTGTGCTGCTATGAACAGACAGCTTATACAACTTAATAAAAGGAAGATAAATGAGCCAATAAAAAAATGGGCAATGGATCTAAATAGAATCTTTTCAAAAGAAGACAGAGGGAAGGCCAAGAGGCACATGAAAACCTGCTGTAAGTCACTAATTATCTGAGAGATGTAAATCAAAACGACAATCTCACACCTGTCAGAATGGCTATCATCAACAAATCCGCAAACAACAAGTGCTGGCAAGGATGTGGAAAAAAACGAACCCTCGTGCACTGCTGGTGGGAATGCAAACTGGTGCAACCACTGTGGGGAACAGTGTGGAGTTTCCTTAAAAAAATGAAAATGAAACTCCCATTTGACCCAGTAATCCCACTCCTAGGAATATATCCTGAGAAACTAGAAACACCAATCAAAAAGGATATATGAACCCCTATGTTCATAGCAGCACAATTTACAATGGTTAGGATTTGAAGACTACTTTGCTATAAGATTCCACAAAGATGAAAAAGCTCTTTTAAATAAATCATTTGAAAATGAAGTAAACTCACTGCAGATATGAGTGGAAAGAGGCCAAAAAGAGGTTGTAAGAGCATCAGGCCTCCTTCTTAGAATAACTGAACTAATGAATTTCCCACTTGCCTTTCTCTATATCCCCCAGCCTTACTCCTTCTTGTCCCTCCTTTCTTTTCTCCCTGTGTTTTAATTAAAGGCTATGTTTTTCTTTTTCTTTCCTTCTTAGAAACAGAGCTATTACTTTATGAAGCTTGAGATCCTTGCATAAATTATGCCCTCAGTTGTCACCTTCTGTTCCAAACTTCTGTACAGAGTTGGTTTTTATTCTTTCAATATTTATAAAGCTATTTTTATATTATCTGGGTTAAAGCAATTTTGACAAAGGATCTGTGAAAACAGACTCTTCATCTTACAAAATGTACATGTTTTGGGGTTAAACAAAATATCAAATTAAGCGTTAAAATATATTTTTTAGCTAAATACCTATCTATTTCTCTATTCATCTATCTGTCTAATTTTTTTATAAAGTGATTTTAATCACAAAAACATTTTGAGCTGTAATGGTCTGAGGAGGCTGCTAATGATAAAAAACAACCACACTTTATAAAATCTATAGCTGAAAGATTCAATAGAATATATTAATTACTAAATGATAAAGGTTACTAATGTTTCCACAGTCATAAAATGTGATTATTTTAAGACATGGACTCATGAGATTATACTATATTAATTTAAAACCACTCATAAAATATATAAATAAGAAACTTTTATGTCACGTTATAGATGCCCAAAATATTACTTCTTAATTACCGAATAATCAAAATAACTGCCAACTCTTCATTGATTGTGGTGGCATCTTCATTCCATTGGAATCATTTTTCTCATTGTTCACTTCCTTCCTCATAATGGTTGATCATTTTACCAATACTTTATAATTCAACAAAAGGAAACTACAAGCTCTAAAATAGCCACCCAGAACAAGTATACCTTGAGACTTATGCAGAGGAAGGTACTGTGACATCCATGAGTTAGATTAGAACCTAGCCACTGCATCATACCTAACTGCAAGGAAGATGGACAATAGTCCAGCCACGTGCCCAGGAGAAAAAGAACAAAGACCTGGTGGCCATCTCTGCTACTATGTATCAGTGTTATTGTTGTTTGTCTGTTTTGTGTGTGTGTGTGTGTGTGCGCGCGCTTTATAATTGTTTTTATTGTCTAAAGTTTTACATATGTCTCCTTTTTTCCCATTGACCCACACATCCATTCCCACCCTGGGCAAGCCCCCACTATCCTAGTGTCTGAGTCCATTGGTTATGCTAATATGCATGCACAAAAGTCCTTTTGTTGCTCTCTGACCCTGATCCCCACCCCTGCAATTTGTTTCTGGATCTATTCTTATTTATCAAATTATGTTGATCATTATATCCCACATATGAGTGAGATCATGTGATATTTATCTCTCTCTGACTGGCTTATTTTGCTTAGCACAATGCTCTCCAGTTTCATCCATGCTGTTGCAAATAGTAAAAGTTCCTTCTTTTTTCACAGCAGCATAGTATTCCATTGCATAGATGTACCACAGTTTTTAATACACTCATTTGCTGATGGGTGAGAAGCCTGTTTCAAATCTTAGCTATTGTAAATTGTGCTGCTATGAACATAGGGGTGCATATTGGGTGTCAGTGTTCTATGTTACTTCAATAACTACTTCATCAGCATTATCCCAAATTTTCAATCTTATCACAATTATGGACATTCATATAGTAAAACTATATTAAAATGTATTTATTCATCTGTATTATAAGCTCTGAACTTTTTGTTGATATAGATTGTGCTTAGTGCATATTTCTATTTCAAATCCAAATCACTATTTGCATTATGTATTAAACAAGTAAAACAATTTTAGTTTTAAAGCTAAAATTAGTTAGTACTCTAAATAAATCTTATTTAATTATTTACTGAAATCCTTTACCATATCTACAAGCAGTACTTATTTGTAAATGTACAGAGTATGAAACTCTAGGGTATTGATGGTGGAATATATATATTGAAATCTTGAAATACATTCATTTAAATAAATTAAATGTGCTTATTTTTCCCTGATCAATCACTCACTTCATTTTACTGAGATATCTATTTATGGATCAGTGAGACCACACACACAAGTTGTGAAATGCAGTGAAACATGCATAAGTCAAGAGTTGATCAATTACTAAATGCCTATTGGAAACAAATATATATTAAATGAGGGTAGAGTCAGATTATAATAATTTTATTAAATAGAAGTGAGTCAAATATTGGTGTGTGTGTAGTAGTAGTAGTAGTAGTAGTAAATTAATGTACTTAAAATATATAATCAAGTGAGAACTTTTAGGTATAAAATGAGTTACATAACAGATGTGCACATTAAAATGTACATTACATTTACTTTAGAAGGCTCTAATTACTTTTGAGGACATGTATCAACTTGTATAGAAAAATGTCCTATGTAGGAAAGGGAAATGGAAGATAGAAAATGAAAACTGATGTTGATTATGGGTATGGAATGAGTGTATTAACTCAATTTACTCCTTTATATTCAAAAGTAAAAGTCACACACATATTCTTTATTTTTGTTTTGTTCTAAATCTTTTACAACACTACAGGGCACATTTATGCCTTCATCCTCAGACATAAAATTGAAAAGAATTAGTTGTGGAAAATACTGAGTATTAAAGTAATTGAATATTTTATAACATTTATATTCAGATGTTTGAGTACATAAAGTAAAAATAAAAGATAGTAACAAAGGGAAACAGGTAAATTATAGGTAAAAAATAAATTCTTCAATAAAATTATCAAAGGTACCCTAGATAATTAACAAAGACCGTGCGTACTTTCCTGTTCTCTGATGCTTTGGGGATAAGCAAGAAAATGCAATCAGTCTCCCAGGTGAGAGTCTCAGAGGAGGAAGGCAATCATAAATCCTCCCAACTTCAGTGAGCTTTGTAACCACTCAGGGAATGAGAACCCATTCCCCACTTGAGGTGAGTCGATGGCACTTATTCTCTGATTGCCAGATTAGTTCCAGTGACGAGTATTTTATTCCTGTCTTTAATCTAAATTTTAGATCTGAGTATGATCACCAAGGCCAGGCTCAGTACCTTATAGTGTACATATTCAATAAGCCCTTTTTATAACTATGTTGTCTGGAGTAAGGATATGTTTTTTGTCTCTATCTTATGTTCCTTGAGAGTAGTCAGGGTCCTCATTTCTATCTGTTATAACACTGAGTGGTGCAAGTCAGGAACTTAGTATTTCTATTAGTGTATATAGGATTTCTATAATATGTCTCAGTAATAAAGTTTTAATTTTTCTCCTTTTAAGAGCAAATTCAATCTAATTTTCATAAGATATCAAGTCATGGTCCTTTCTCTCTTTTATTTATTTATTTATTTATTTATTTATTTATTTATTTATTTTAAATATATTTTATTGATTTTTTCAGAAAGGAAGAGAGAGGGATAGAGAGTTAGAAACATCAATGAGAGAGAAACTGCTTCTTTCACACCCCCTACTAGGGATGTGCCCGCAACCAAGGTACATGCCCTTGACCAGAATCGAACCTGGGACCTTTCAGTCGGCAGGCCGACATTCTATCCACTGAGCCAAACTGTTTTTGGCTTGATCTTTCTCTTTTATTCTCAATTTTATTGCTTTTTCCATTCTAAAAATTACTACTTGTCTATTCAAATGTTCATATTATTCTAAACCTATCTAATAATGTGGCAAATGATATTTATAGACTTTCCTACACTCAGCCATTCAGACAAATTTGAGATTAACCTGAGTTGAATATGGTGATCTGTATTGTTAAACATTTTTGAGAGTTGATGTCAATGATACGTTAATACTGCTTAGCATATTTACATCTTTGAAAATAGAATGGTAGTCATGGATATCTTGATGTATACTGTCTATTTTTTAAAACCAGAATTTGCTGCTGGACTCCTGGCTGAGTTGCAGTGTAGTGCTCATTTTTTAGACTCTGGAAGAGCTTGCATAAAATTTAGATGATATTTTTTCCCTGAAAGTTTGAAAGCACCTGTCTTAAAAACAATCTGGAGGTAAAAGAAATTGGGAAAATATAGGTAGAGAAAATGTAATATTTCTATTAAAATACGTTAAATCAAAACTTTTGATGTATACTTGATGGAAGATGAAATGAAGGAATAAGAGTAATAGTCAAAATATAAAAAATATTCTCCACTCCTTTTAATTCCATGTCCAGCTGGTTTTATTTGGATCAAATAATTATTTATCCTGTCCAAGTACATTTAAATAAGTAAAATTTGAATACCTAAAAATAATTATGCAATACCTAGTACCTAGTTCCCCCTGTTCCCTGTCACACTCTTTATCTTTCAACTCTTATACTTCATGCACTGATGTTGCCTGCCAACCCTGAGACATTTGAGATATTATTCTCTAGAATGATGATTCTTTATGTGGATAATGATATTAATGGTACTTATAAAACAACTTTAGATGCCATATCACCATATGCGCTCTAATATTTTTTACTTGTCTTAACTATGCTAGAAAATGTAACTACAATATTAAATCTATCATTTCAGAGATATCAGTTATGAAGTCAAAGCAGGTGCAGGAATGCCTGAAAATTGTTTTTGTTCAAGTCAAATAAACACAGATGCAGGGCTTATTTGGTGTGGAACACAGGGAAATATCAGAAACTTCACAATTTTCTACAGAGAGGAAGAGAGAGGGATAGATAGTTAGAAACATCAATGAGAGAGAAACATCGATCAGCTGCCCCCTGCACATCCCTTACCGAGGATGTGTCTGCAACCAAGGTACATGCCCCTGACCAGAATCAGACCTGGGACCCCTCAGTCCACAGGCCGACTCTCCATCCACTGAGCCAAGCCGGTTTCAGCAAGAATACAATTCTTAAAAAGTCAAAAAGAGTTGGGAATGAGAATACTATTTTGATATGGGGATTATAAGGAACAGAAACAAAGTCAACAAAATGAGTAAGTAATGATTTTCTTTAGGGATTACAGTGAAGTTGCAGGGTCAAGAAGCAGACAGCTATGTTACTTAATATAATAATACCAGCTAAAAATTGATATGTTTACCTATTTTATATATATACATATATTTCAGAGAGGAAGTGAAAGGGAGACAGAGACAGAAAAATTAATGTTGAGAATCATTGATTGGCTGCCTTCTGCATGTCCCACACTGAGGATCCAGGCCCAAACTTGGGTATGTGCCATGACCAGGAAGGCAACCCTGGCCTCCTAGTTCATAGGTTGACAGTCAACCACTGAGCCACGTGAGCAGGGCTATATGTTTTATAAAAGAAAGCAATTTTGAAAAATATATCAAAATTCCCACTGTAGGCCAAACTTTTCTAAAGATACATAGGTGACAGGCTATAGATTGTGTATACCTTGTAATGATAACCAGTATGTGAAACAAAAAATAAAATGGCTACTATAGCAGTAAGGTTGTAATGATTTCATTATTTGGTTCTAGGTTTAATGATGGGGCTGGGTCATACTTTGAATTATTACCTCTAAAGGCTAAGATTTTGGTTACACATACTGGCTTTGCCTACAAAAACATTTCCAGATGATACCTCAAGAAACCTAATGACTCTTCTGATGGCTCTTCCCACAGTGATTTTCGGTCATGGCCTATAGAGACCAACAAAACCTGACAGTGCTAAAAGAATTCATTCTAGTGGGAATCACGGACCACCCTGAGCTGCAGGCCACCTTCTTTGGGGTCTTCCTCATCATCTATGCAGTCTCCGTGGTGGGAAACCTGGGCATGATCATCCTCACCAAGGTGGACTCCAGGCTTCAGACACCCATGTACTTCTTCCTCAGACACCTGGCTTTCACTGATCTTGGTTATTCAACAGCCGTAGGACCAAAAATGTTGGCAAACATTGTAACCAAACAAAAGACTATTCCCTACAATTGGTGCGCAGCCCAGCTAGCATTCTTCATCTTGTTCATCATTAGTGAACTTTTCATTCTGTCAGCCATGGCCTATGACCGCTATGTGGCCATCTGTAACCCTCTACTCTACACAGTCATCATGTCACCAAGGGTATGCTGGGCACTAGTAGCAGTCCCCTATCTCCACAGTGCTTTTCTCTCCCTGATAACCACCATAAAGATTTTCATTTCATCTTTCTGTGGCCGTAATATCATTAATCATTTCTACTGTGACAGTCTTCCCTTGCTGACACTGCCATGCTCAAGCACACGTGACATTGAGTTGATAATACTGATCTTTTCAGTGTTTAATTTGGTTTCATCTCTTCTGGTAGTCCTTGTGTCCTACCTTCTAATCCTCCTGGCCATCCTCAAGATGCACTCTGCAGAGGGCAGGCACAAGGCCTTCTCCACCTGTGGATCTCACCTGACAGTAGTGGTTATATTGTATGCAACTCTGTTCTTCATGTATGTGCAGCCCAAGTCCAGTCACTCCTTTGATACTGACAAAATGGCCTCTGTGTTTTACACTTTGATCATACCCATGCTGAACCCCTTGATCTACAGCTTGAGAAACAAAGAAGTGAAAGGTGCCCTGGATAGGATATGGAAAAACCTGAGCAAACGCCCAAGGTGAAGTTTAATATAGGATGTGTAAGCAATAAATTAGGTGTACAAGCTTGTTTGTGATATATGATTGGACTTAGGAAGCAGTGATCTGTAAGAGGCATGGGAGAGTAGAGATATAATTTTGTTGTTTTCGCCTTATAGATGTTGAAGTAGTGATTGTCCTCTGGTTTCAACTTCGATTTGTCTCAGGTTGCACTGTAAGAGATCAAAGCCCCAATGACTGTTTTCACATTGCCAAGTACTTATTTTACTTGTATCTCACAAACATTTAAAGACAGGTGCCCATCATACTGGCATAGTGACACAGAGACAATGGCAGTTACTGTTATCTGTGATGAACACATATACAGCAATGAATAATCATGAACGAACAGTTTGCCCTAATGACAGTTTAACTATATCTTCATTTTGCTCAGTGGCATCTCAGATTCCTTTTAAAGCATATGTGAACAATTAAATGTTTTGGGAAGTATAAATAATACTGTAATTATTTTCAAGTGACATTATTGTTTGCATAAAAAATCCAAAAGAATTATCAACCTGAAACATGAGAAACAATAAGTGAATATTGCAAGATTGGTGGATATATGGTAAGAAACATAAAAGATCAACTTCCTATATACTAGTAGAAAGGAAATGAAAATAAAATTTTAAACCATAATTACACAACAAAACAATTATAAAATAAAGAACATCTTAATTAATTATTTGCATCACTTGGTTGCTAGAAGCTACAAAATCATTACCGAGTTATTAAAAAAGACATAAATGTAGCAATATGCCATGTCCATTGATTGGAAATAAAAAATGTGATGAGATCAATGCTCCCTAAATTTGTCTGTAGATGTAATGCACTAACAGATAAAAGTCCAACAGTGTTTTTTAATACTCAAGTTGATAACAAATTTATGTGTAAATGCAAAATATCTAGTCAGGGCAATATCTTAAAAGAAGGAAGAATACAAAGAGCTTTTAATTACAGATATCAATATCTTTAGTAAAACTAAGTTATTTGAAAGTTGTGGCATCAGGCCCGGGCACTGGAAGATCGATTGCAGGATTAATTCCAAGTCAGGGCATATGCTGGGATTAAGGGTTCAATCCCTGGTTCAGGAGTTTATGGGAGGAAACCCATTTATTGATATCTCTTCCTTGGATGCACCTCTCTCTGTCTTCCTCCCTCTGTCCCTCTTGCCTCCCCTCACTCACTCCAAACATGCCTCCCTCTCCAAAATCATATTTAAAAAAATGGTGCCATTTGTGCAAGTAGAAAGACTAATAAACTAAATGAAAATAATTCATCCAGTTAGTGACTGACATAAGTGACTTCACTGTATTCAAATATAAGATGCACTGCTATGTAATAAGGAAAGGAGGGTGTCTTAGGAAACTGACCTAGTTCATTCAGGTGTCTTATGTAAAACATTAATCTTGGTCATTTACTTGCATCAAATGTAAGATTAATTATGAATATAAATGTTCAAACTAAAAGCACAAAGTTTCTTGGGAAAAAAAAAGAATATGTTGATGACTTGGAATAAGCAAGCATTTCTTTCTAAAGTTCAAAAATTATAACACTGAAAAAGATACATAGATATAATTATATACAAAATAAAAATTTGTATTTATCAAAATATCAATAGACACCACAGAAGAGATGAAATAAAACCCTGAGAGAACACTTCTGAAACACATATGCTCTACACAGAATACTGATTTCAGTAATTTGTGAATGAAATTGCCTAACTGTTAAATTAAGTATGATTTGGACCATCGATGTACTGAAGAGGGAAGGGGAAACAGGGTGCTAAACACACCTAAAGAAATGCTTCATAACAAAGGCTATCAAAACAGCCAAAAATTCATAAATGCCTTCAAAATATCATTAATCATTAGATAAGTATGTTAAGGTTATACTATAACATCACTACACACCTGGCAGGATGGCTAAAATTCAAAAATTTGAACAACAGTTCAAAACGTTGATTCCAATGTGGATAGCAAATATTATTTTACTTGCTTGAGGACATGTACATTGTTATAAAAATTTTGAAAAGCTAAGGGTAGAAATGACTAAATTTTAGTATGTGTATTCTCTATGAAGCAGCCATTCCATTCTTGTGTAAATATGCCCACTGGAGGATAATGTGTTTGGCACATGTGGCCATCATAGGAGTTAAATGCTTATCCAGGGTAGAAGGGGTGGTGCATTTACAGGGTTGGGAAAAGTAGCTTTAAAGTTGTGACTACACAAAAAACTTCATTCTTATTTTATTTTAATTACAATTATCAGGGAATTGTATATATCAGGCAATATTTTTATAAATAATATGTGATTATCTATAATAAATCAAAATTTAACACTTTATCAATACCTAAAGAAGTGGAAACTGTTTTATTTTCGAAGCATAAAATGGAATACAATGTTAATAATATCAGCAATCATAAAACCTTGAAATTGGAACCAATTCTAATATTAAAAAATAGAATAATGGATGAATAATTTATGATAAAATGTAACTACACATAAAAATAAAAATGAGGACTCTAGAAATACCTATGACAATATATCAAGTGAAAGAGCCCAGCACACAAAAAACAATGTACAGGATTTCTTCTATAAAGTAAAAAACATAGATAAAAATAATCTCTGTCATTAGAAGTCAGAATTGTGTGTGTGTGTGTGTGTGTGTGTGTGTGTGTGTGTGTGCATAATAGACAACAGTGCATAATAGAAAGGAGAATGAAGGATTATTTTGGAGTCCTGATAACATTTTGTTCATTTTAGTGGTTATAATTGCTTTAATCTGGGTCCTGACTTCACAGTTGTGTTAATTTTATAAATATACATTTACTAGAGTCCCCGTGCACGAAATTCGTGCGGGGCGGGGGCAGGGAGGAGTTGAGGGGGCCTCAGCCAGCAGGTACCCTCTCCAATCTGGGACCCCTTGAGGAATGTCTAAAAGGGCAGTCAGACATCCCTCTCACAATCCAGGACTGCTGGCTCCCAACCGCTTGCCTGCCTACCTGATTGCCCCTAACCACTTCTGTCTGCCATCCTGATCACCCCCTGACCCAGGGGTGGGCAAACTTTTTGACTTGAGGGCCACAATGGGTTCTTAAACTGGACCGGAGGGCCAGAACAAAAGCAACCTGACCATGCTGGCACTCTCATCTTGGGCTGCTGGTGAAGGAGCGGAGGGGAGAGCAAGAGAACCCTCTGCTCTTTCGGCTCTGCAGGCTGGATAGAACAGCTGAACAGGCCATATCCGGCCCATGGGCCATAGTTTGCCCACGGCTGCCCTAACCACTCCCCTCCTAGCCTGATTGACACCTAACCAGGCCCCTCAACAGCCATCCCTTGCAGTCCTAGTCACCCCTAACTGCCTTTCCCTTCTGGCCTAGTCACCATTAACTACCCTCCCCGGCTGCCCTAGTTGCCCCTAACTGCTTTCCCCTATTGGCTGGGTTGCCTCCAACTGCCATCCCCTGTAGGCCTGGTCCCCCCAACTGCCCTCCCCTGCAGGCTGCATCCCCCCCAACTGCCCTCCCCTACAGGCATGGTTTCCCCAACAGTCCTCCCCTGCTGGCCTTGTCACCCTCAACTGGCCTCCCCTGCATGCCTGGTCCCCCCCCCCAACTGCCCCTCCTGTAGGCCTGGTCCCCCCCAACTGCCCTCCCCTGCAGGCCTGGGTCTCCACCAAATGAATCCCCTAAAATCCTGGTACCCCCAACAGCCCTCCCCTAATGGCCATCTTGTGGCAGCCATCTTGTGTCCACATGTGGGCGGCCATCTTTCACAACATGGGGGTGGCCATCTGGTATTTTGGAGTGATAGGCAATTTGCATAATATTCTTTTATTAGATAAGATAATTTATGTATGTGTTAACATGTAAATTATACTTTAATAAGTTAAATATACCACAACTAAGGAGAAAATAGCTACACATAATCTATTTTCCCTTATGAATTTCAAAACCATGTAAAACATTATAGAAACATTTCTCCATTGTGTCCTCAGTGGTAAAATCATAAGCAGACACTCATTTTATTTGTTTTTTCAACTTTATTTTTATTACAGATGTCCCCCCACCCCTTCTCCCTCTACATCTGTGCCATTTGCCCACCTCCACACACAACTTGACCACCTTCACTCACTTTTGTCAGTATCTATGGGTTATCCATATATGTTTGGCTAATTCTTACACCTTATTTTGCCCAGTCTCCCATTCCCCCATGTTGCTCTGACAACTGTGAGTCTGTTCAGTGTATACATGCTCCTATGTCTGTTTTGTTCGTGAGTTTATTTTGCTCATGAGGTTCCACATGTAAAACACAAGGTCAGGTAGCCAACAACTTTGTGTGGGACCAGAAAGATGTCTGTACAATTAGCAGATATCCCTATCGGCTTTGTTTGAAATTTTCAAATGCTTTAAGCATAATTAATGAATTGTATCCTTTCCCCGCAGGGAGAATCTCAAAGGACCAAGGAAACCCTTAAGTTCTTCTTATTGGTTATCTTAGGGGCACATCATGGGGCAGCACAGTGAGATTCCCTCTTGGAGGTGAGTATACTGTACCTGCTTCTCTGACCTGTTCTGAGATCCGGGGATTCATCATGGCCCATCTCCCATTTAACTGTGAGTCTCTAATACTCCAACTCAGTGATTTAGCCTTAGCTTTAACAACCTGCCTTAAAAAATTAAGTTTCAACAGCTACTTTATTATGATTTTTGATGGAAGCTAGATATTTATGTTGATGTAGCAAATATGACACCTCTGAGGAAGCTTTAATAATCTCCACCCCTAAGATCTTAAGATTTATTTTAACTTGGACCCTTCATCAAGATGTCAAATATTATATTGCTATTTGTAGTTAATTGGATGCATTTCAGAATTAATAACCTCAAATCGTAAGGTATATTCATAATGATTTTCCATTACCTCTAAATTAAAAGGCTTTTATCAGTATTTTTATAATCCGTGTCATTTCTCTGTTTAAAAATTACCACATGTATCCAAACTTTACAAATATCATTGAAAGGATCATTGTTATTTGAAAGTCACCACTTTTAGTGGGAGGTGAGGCCAAAGCAAAGTATTAAAACATAAATTGCACTACACTGCACCTCTGTGTCTGGTAAGAGGCCGTCCCCTCCCTCTCAATGCAAGCCTTGGAAGGGTCTTTGAAATGCCATCAAGCTGTATCTTAAATAACTAAATGCACATCTAACAGAAATTGGGGGGAAATTAAAATATACACAAATACAGACTTAAATAAAGAACAGTCTTTACAAAATTATAAAGCAGGAATATACATTATACCTAAAATTAAGGTTTCTTTTTCATTTTGTTTAGTAGTGTTTATTCATTTAAGTATATTTTTATTGATTTCAGAGAGGAAGGGAGATGAAGAGAGAGAGAGAGAGAGATCAATGATGAGAGAGAATAATTGATCAGCTGCTTCCTGCTTGCCCCTCACTGGTGATGGAGCCAGAAACCTGGCCATGTGCCCTGACCTAGAATTGAACTGTGACCTCCTGGTTCATAAGTAGATGGTCAACCACTGAGCCATGCCAGCCAGGCTCCACTCTATTTAGTAGCTCTTTACAAAATTCTCAATATTTTCACTCAAAAATGACTTGGGTGTTGAAATATGTACATTATGAATATTTTATTGATCTCTCAATGTAGAATTCATTTATTGTCACTTACGTTAGAGCTGAAAGCAGAATCTGGCAGAGGAAGGGAGACAGAGCAGGGAAACAGTTTAACTGATCTTAGTGCAATTTTATAGTGAATGTCCAATGTTAAGCTCTTCCCCTTGAATTTGTTACATATTTTGAGAGAATTGAGTAAAAACAAATTTAAGAGGTCAGAACCATGTCATCGTCAATTATCATATAAATTAATCTAAATATAAACAGAGATTCATGTTAAAAAAAAAGAGGTTAGTGTTTCACTATCTCATATATTTTCTCACATGTAGAGAGATTGGTTTTTACTAGCATGGATATAGAAAAGTATCCAGATTTTAATCTTTCATATATTCCATGACACTTATAATGCTATTTATAAACATTAAGTGTATTAACTCTTGAGAATTGATTTGGTGTTCCTGAACAAGCCACAAATATTCTGGTTTCTGCCTCTATCAATCTCCTTATTCTGGATATTTTATTTAATGTAATTGTACAGCATATGACCTTTCATAGTTCACTTCTTTCACTTTGCATAATATCTTAAAGGTTCATTCATGTAGTAGCATGCATTAAAACTTTTGTCTTTTATGAATTATTAATATTTTACGATATATACCATATTTTTATGTTGATGTACTTTTGGAATATATCTGTTTTTAACCTTTTTTTTAAGTTGATTTACTTTTGGATTATATCTATTTTTAACTATTATGAATAGTGCTATGAAGATTTACCTGTAAGTTTTTGTGTAAATTTAACAAAGGTTTTCCTAACATTCTGGGTATATATCTGAGAGTTGAATTATTAGGTCATAAAGATAATTCTATCATTAGCTTATTGATAAACTATCAAAATGGTTTCATAGTGGCTTTTTCAAGTTTAAATGACCTAGCAAAGTGTTCAAAGCCTCTAATATCTCTACACTGTTGCCAGCACTTGCACTTTTCTGTGTTTGTGTTTTTAAATATCCATCCTAGAGGGTGTAAAACAGTATCTCAATGTAGTTTTAACTTGCATTTTCCTAATGACTAATGTTGTTAAGCCACTTTTCATGTACTTATAGGTCAGTTGTATGTTTTCCATAACAAATACCTGTTCAGATCTTTTGCCTTTTTAAAATATATGTGGGTTGTTTACGTTTGTTGTTGAGTTGTATTAATCCTTTATATAGTGTATATACTGGAACTTTCACAGATATATTACTTGTATTTATTTTACTTTGTGTGGGTCACATTTTAATAATTTGATAATGTCCTTCAGTGCACAAAAGTCTGTTTTATAACTTTGATTAAAAAAAAAACACACACCTATTTCTACATATTTATTTTTGTTGTTTTTGCTTTTGTGTAAAATCTAAAAGCCTTTCAAGAACTTTAGTGTGCTGGGAGAGAGAAAATAGAGTTATCAAGTCTTAGAGTAGCCAATTAAAGCAACAAGCCATGAATGAAATAATGAAACCTTTAGTTATTTATTACAATAGAAATCTCTAGTCATAGCTCATGACATTTATTGATTAGCTATGTATTTATTCTCATTATAGGTTTCCTGAATGGCCTGATGGACAACCACAATCTAACGCTGTTGAACGAATTCATTCTAATGGGGATCACAGACCTCCCAGAGCTGCAGGCTCCATTATTTGGGCTCTTCCTCATTGTCTACCTAGTCTCCTTGATGGGTAACCTGGGCTTGATTATCCTTACCAAGATAGACTCCAGGCTACAAATACCCATGTACTTCTTCCTGAGACACTTGGCTTTCACTGATCTTGGTTACTCAACAACTGTAGGGCCTAAAATGCTAGTAAATTTAGCTGTCAACCAACATGCAATCTCCTATAATTGGTGTGCTACCCAACTCACTTTCTTCGGTATCTTTATCACCAGTGAAATTTTTATTTTGTCAGCAATGGCTTATGACCGCTATGTGGCCATCTGTAATCCTCTGCTCTACACAGTCATCATGTCACAAAGGTTATGTCACTTGCTGGTCACAATGCCCTATCTATACGGTGTCTTTTTGTCATTGCTGGTTGTTATTAAAATTTTCATTTCATCATTTTGTGGCTGTAATATCATCAGGCATTTCTACTGTGATTGTCTGCCATTGATATCTTTGCTCTGCTCAGACACACATGAAATCAAATTGATCATTCTGAGTTTTGCAACTTTTAATCTAGTTTCATCTCTTCTGATAGTCCTTGTGTCCTACATTCTGATCCTGGTTGCCATCCTCAGGATGAATTCTGCAGAGGGCAGGCACAAGGCTTTCTCTACCTGTGGATCTCACCTGATGGTCGTAGTCATATTCTATGGGACCCTATTCTTTATGTATGCGCAGCCCAAGTCCAGTAATTCCTTGGATACTGATAAAATGGCCTCTTTATTTTACACTTTGGTCATACCCATGCTGAATTCCTTGATTTACAGTTTGAGGAGCAAGGAGGTAAAGAATGCCCTAACTAGAACCTGGAACATTTATGCAAACATTCTGTTGAAAATTCCCTGTAAGATATGGTAGCAATTATTTATGTATTAGCAAATGTATACTAAGTGTCAGTGCTTTATTCTTGTGCTGTTACCTTCATGAAATGGGCAAGTATCAATGTGTGATAGGCTTAGAAATAAGAAAAGTATTTATAATTTTTAAACAAAATATATCCCCAATAAATGACTACTTTCTGCTAGTACTTCAGATATTATCCTATAAATATTCAAAGTCTGATTACATGCCATTTCTATATGCTCTCATATGTAACTTTTTTGCTGTTGTTTACATTAAATATTTATTTTTATAAAACTAGCCTCTATATTATACTCAAAATTATATGGTATAGGCACACAAAAAATACCTTATATACATAAAAACACCTGATTATATAAATAGATTAATTCAAGGAAATATACTTACATTGTTAAGAGTAATAAACAAAATTTATCTATTTGTGGAGCTAAGATTAAATCAGAATGTAGGCAGAATGAGAAGTAAGCTAGATAATATGATGGATGGTATTGAGCAATTTAAAAATATAATTGAACAAGCAGCCAGAATAGAGTTTAAATTATAAGGTTGTCCATAAGGGTGACATTTAAATAAACACTTGAAGATATGTGTGCGTGGACTATATGGCTATCTAAAAAAAGACCATCTCACAGACAGAGAATTGTAAATGCAAGAGTACTTAAATGGCAATATTGTTGTTGTATTATGGAACATCAGAATCAAAGGTGGTTGAAGAATAAAATGTGATTAGGGAATAGAAGAGGTGATAATAAACTTGTAAAACAAGATGACCTTGCAGGGCTATATAGACCTTGTGAAACTTATCCTTTCTTCTAATTGATAAAAGGACCCTGAAGATTTTGAGCCAATGATTGATTAAATTAATCTTATATTAAATGACATGTTAAACTCTGTACAAATAACAGGTTGTATGATACTAAAAAAGGAAGTGGGAAATCCTGAGGGAGTTCATTTAGTTGAACTAATTGGGAGAGGTCAGAAAATTAAGCCAGGGCAGAAAGAGTCAGAGGTTAAAAATGAGAAAATTCTTAACACATTTTTAAAGAAAAGGTCCATCAATTTCTACATATTGATGAGGTTTGTTAGATGCTTGATAAAAATATTAATTATTTTTAAAGAATAGAAAAACTGGTTCCGGAGCTCACCTAAGATATGCTGAATACTTTTTTTGTTTCCTACTAATGGGGAATAATAGAGACTGGGCTTTCCTTTCTATTAAAACAAGTACAAACACAAGATGTATAAAACAATTTTCAAAACAATGATATTAGGCAATAAAACAGTTTCTCTGAGAGAAACTGTGAAGAATAAAGGAAGTGAACTGTGATTACCCATCTCTCCTTTCTTAAGAGAGTTTCTAGGCCTCCCTATGAAGTTCAAAACCTAGAAGAATACTCCAGCTGATGAGGCAGAATTGACAGTCCAGTGAGACCAGGCAGCTGGAGTTCACAAGACAGAGTCCAGGGGCTTCACAGAGAAAGGAAAGTGGGCATCTGCAGATAATCTTTCTCAGTTATTCAAGGGGTGGCTGATCAGCACATGCAAATTGAAACCACCCAAGGCTTAAGAAAGAATCCTATTGATATAAAATTTTTAGACTAGAACCTGGATTCTTTGTCTGCTGGAGTTTCAGAATGAATCCATGGGTAGAAAGTGGTATAGCAAAGGTGGAGATTTATTGAAGAACAAGTACAGACTCCCACAAGGGGAGAGGGAAAGAATCCCACAGAATGGTCTTCATGTGGGAAGAGAGAAAGGGTTCCACTGAGTTCCTTTTCCCTAAAGCTTATAAAGGCTGCAGATCTTGGTGCCTTGACCAATTGGTGCCTTGACAAATCCCCTCTGATTGGTCAATATTCCCTTTGAATTGGTTACTATAGTGATTACTGAGACCCTCCTTCCTTATTGTCCTCCTATTCCTTCTGGGAGTTCTTTCTTCTTTATTCTGTAAATATAAACCTGTTTTGGCTACTATCAGTTCCCCTGTCTTATGGAAATATACCTGTTGCTGCTTCCTTGTCTTATGCAAATGCAACTAGACCTGGCTTCATTGTGTTATGGAGATGTATCTGTTGCTGCTCCCTTGTCTTATGGATATATAATCACACCTGGCATTCTTGTGTTAAGGAAATGTATCTTCTCCCTATTTTTTCCCCCATGAACCCTAATTCTAAAAATTCCCTAAACATGCCTATATCCCCCTAAAACTCATGTTTCAATATGAAAAACAAATAAAGACAACAGTACCCAGAACTCAAACAGAGGAAGGAACTGTAACAATTTGTTACATAGAGTAGAAAAACTCATAATTCATGGGGTTTTATCTAGAATACACAAGAAGGTCTTTCTCTGGTGGAGGAGAATAACTAACCTAAATTGAATATTGTTTTGTCATTTAAAAAAGTTATAAAAGCAATATCTAAAAGTAGATGATAGATAGATGGATATAGATAGATAGATATAGATAGATAGATAGATAGATAGATAGATAGATAGACAGAGAAGGCGGGGCCAGCGCACATGTGCCTGGCCCCAGTGGACACCATGGGGTGTGCTCCTTCCCTGAGGGAGCAGGACCCTGGGAATGGGGGCCTCCTGGTGTTGGGCCTGTGAAGGGCATGCTCAGCCCCAGGCCTGCCCACCTGGCCTGGGGTGAGGGATACAGGGAATGAGAAGGTGGGGCTGGGCCAGCTCCTGACTCCATTTTGTGTAATTGGACCCTAGCCCTAACCCTAACCAATCAGGGTCACATCATACCTCTATAAAACCCATTGATATGTTAAATTCTTTCTCTCTCCCACCATGCTGTTGCAGGTGTAAGTGGGACAGAGCTCTGACTAGTCCGAAATAAATAAAGGCTTTCTGCAATTGCATCAGATGCGGCTCCCTTGTAGTCTTTGGGGATCATGATACTTGGGCACAACAAGATGATAGATAGATAGATAGATAGATAGATAGATAGATAGATAGATAAAGATTTATATAGATATATATGCACACACAAATACACAACATATAAACATCAGGCTTTACTATTTAAAAACCTTCAACTGATTGAATGAGGCCCACGCACATTCTGGAGGGTAATTGGCTATACTCAAAGTGTATTGATTTAATTGTTAATCACACCTGATGAAAATCTTTACTGCAACACTAGAATGATTTTTTACCAAAGAACGAACCACCCTAACCTAACCATTAGACATAAAAAGTAATCATCAACGCAGAAAAAAAAAAACACATCAATCCAGAGTAAAATGTAAGAATTTAATGCGAAAACAAAAAAATCTAACTCACTGTTGAATAATATTAATTAATTCCCTTCTTGTATTTTGTTAAACTTGCAAATTCCTCAGGGACATTTAGGAAATTGTTTGGCATCTTCAGGGAGTGTATCAGACAGTGGGAATAATCTATAAATTGTTCTGTTTCATGTCATAAAGCACACCAGGAAAGCATGAGAGAAGCTTCATTATAGGTAAGCAGATAGATATTTTATGTGATGCTGTAATATACCAATATATGGATAGTGTTGGTGACATTTGCAAGATAACTTTTTCTATGAACCACCAATCAGAACTTCTGATTCGCTTCAGTGCATAGTATGCTATTGATGATGCATGAGAAAAATAGAACTGCTCTCCTTTCAATTCAGATTAATTGTTCAAATATTTTTCACAAATGCTAAAAAGCATCTTTGAAATGCTCCTGTCATATTGCTCATGTGAAATTTATGTGTCATATAAATACTTAATCATATGAATAACAAAAGACACAACCAAGAGACAAGAAAGCCAAACAAAGAGTCAGGAATGGAAAACTAAAAATTCTGACAGAATTATCAAGCTGAACGTATTCAATTTCCAGTGGTATGTCCCTCCCAACCCTGAGTAACTTGGTCCCTCTAGGCTCTTCTTCTCAAAAACACTGTAATGGTTATTGGATATTTAAATCAATGTATGAATGTGAATTTTTTCTGATAAACGTGATGGGCAAAAAAGGGTGTTTTCACCTTACATTGAGATGTGAAAACCATTTTTTGGAGGGGAGAAGATTTTTAAGTTTTATGGTGATGGTACAAGGTACACTGTGTTCAATTTCCAGTAAAATCTGTCAGAAATTACATATCATTTCTCAACAAGGATATCTTTAACAATGATAATCTGATAGTTGACACGGGTAGTGAACTATACAAACCTAATTTGATGCTTCCTATAGAAACCTAAAGCTTGTGAGAGAAAGTTCTTCTTCCTTCCCTGATCTTACAGGAAGACCATCATCTACCGATGTAAATTTTTTCTTTAGCCTTTCATTGCACCTAAAAGAAATTATATTTCTTCTTATTCCACTCATTTACATTTTTCTTAAGAGTATTTCAGTATTTCTGACTTAAAATGGTAGATACTTGGGAATGGGATAGTATATCAGAAGCTCACACCAGTAGAAGCAATGTTTTATGTGAGAAAAAAAAAATGTGGCTGTCCCATAAATACATTTAAAATGTAATGTTTTAATTTTTTATTTTTATATGCTTTCTCATACCTACTTCTGTGCCTCCTATTTATATGTTCCTTATAGCCAGAATCAATTGTATTGTTTTCATTTTTTTAAAGAAAATGTATATAACATGGTTTATCCATTATTTATTTGATCTTAGAAGACATTCTCATTTTAAGTTTGCATTACTCTTCTATTTTTTTAAACTGGTGGCATTTCATGGATATTTCTAAACATTTTTAAAAATTATACTTATTTATGTCTACATTAAAAGCTTTTTCATACTATGGAGGAGTCCTTTGGGGCCAGACTTTAATGTCATGGAATCCATATATATATATATATACCTTATCTTGCCAATATTCTGTTGTATAATATACTGATTTTACACCTTTTTTTTTCAGTAGAGAATGTCGTTAACCAAAGGGAATGTTTACAAAAGTTCATTACACAAAACCAATTCCACTAATCTCCCTTTGTCTCAGTTTGCTCAGTTTCCTCATACTAGCTTAGGTTCCACTATGACAAAACACATATTTTATGTCACAAACTATATAACGTATGTTAATTATAATGCACCCAGAGAAAAGAAGATATGTTAAGTTTTATTATTAAATATTATAAGTAAGGAAGAAGATCAATTATTCATAATAACAACACATTTATGTCCCACTTGGAGCCTTGGAGTTGGGTCCTGGTGGAAAGAGGCAGGAGTGCACTAGGAACAGTTACCTTCATTATAGACCACTCGGGCTCTTTTTTTATTTTTTTATCTATTATATTGAGTTTTTTGCTGAGAGGAAGGGTGAGAGATAGTTAGAAACATCAATGAGAGAAAAACATTGATCAGCTGCCTCCTACACACTTCCTACTGGGTATGTGCCTGCTATCAAGATATATGCCCTTGACCAGAATCAAAACCAGGACCCTTAAGTCTGCATGCCAACACTCTATCCACTGAGCCAAACCGATTAGGGCTACTTGGGCTCTTTATCAGAATACTCCAGACAAAGAAGTTATGTCACACAAAAAGAATATATATATATATATATATATATATATATATATATATGTAATCCATTTCAGCAACATACTGTCTATACTTAAAAAATAAAAGTAGACACACAAAATAAAAATTACATGTATTTGCTTTAGAGGGATATTTCCAGGTACCATAAATACATTGAAACATATTTATCTTCTCAACCATATTATGAAGAATAATTGATTTTGTTGATATGTATAGAAATGAAGAAAACATATTTTTAATCCTAAGGACTCCTTAATATATCCAACAAATATAACAGAGACTTTAACTACCTGTGTATATTTTCCTATACACATAATATCTACTATGATATTTAAGAGTTTCCATAAGATACACATTTGTCCAATATTGGTCATGTGCTAAATTTATCATCCTGTATCAACTATAGACATAATAGGTTAAAAAGAATGTTTCTTTTTACTTCTACCACAAAACATAATAATATTTATTTTGAACATTTTAAAATTAATATTTGTGTATTATAAACAAAAATTGCAATGTCTATATTATTGAATATTTACAAATATTGGAATATATGATTATGAAACTTAAACATTAAAAAATTGCATCTGAAATTTTTGTAGATGATACATTAGCATGACAAATCAACATGACTATTAGTAAATTAAATGAAAGGAATATGTATAAAATGAGGGGGATTCTAAATGTTTCTACAAATAATTGGAATTTGTATTTATAAAATTGTGTTACATAGTTAGCATAGGTTCATGTCACATTGTGTGACTGACTATAATTTAATAAGTGCAATCATATAATTGTCATTGCCTAAAAGACAACAGAAAAGCTTAACAATGAACTACAAACCTAATGCCTACAGTTTCCAATATTTTTTATATTTACTGCCTTTTTCTGTGTTTATATCTATATCATTACATATCACAGGGTTTGCCACCATTGGACCTACTAGATTTGGGGCTGTAAAATTCTTTGTTTGGGGTATACACTAACCCAGTAGGATAGTTAGCAACCTCACTAGACAACAACCATGTGTTCCAGCAGCACAGCTCCTTCAGTTGTGACAACTGAAGTGCTTCTAATATTATCAAATTTAAAGGGGGACAAATGCCCCCCCGTGGAAAACACAAAACTCTATCTCCAACGTTATTCTTGTCTCTGTGTTTATCTGTGGGAAGTGGATTATTTTAATATAGCCTAACTGGCATATTAGGATTTGTTTTATTTATACCAACTTTGTATTTAAAAAATTGCTAGATTACTACATAAAAAATGATTGAATATTAGATTATCTGTATCCAGAATAGGTTTTCTGATAAACCTGGATGGATCAACAAAACCTAACAGTGCTGAAAGAATTCATTCTAATGGGAATCACAGACCACCCTGAGCTGCAGGCCACCTTCTTTGGGGTCTTCCTCATCATCTATGCAGCCTCCGTGGCGGGCAACGTGGGCATGATCATCCTCACCAAGGTGGACTCCAGGCTTCAGACACCCATGTACTTCTTCCTCAGACACCTGGCTGTCACTGATCTTGGTTATTCAACAGCCGTGGGACCAAAAATGTTGGCAAACATTGTAACCAGACAAAAGACTATTCCCTACAATTGGTGCGCAGCCCAGCTAGCATTCTTCATCTTGTTCATCATTAGTGAACTTTTCATTCTGTCAGCCATGGCCTATGACCGCTATGTGGCCATCTGTAACCCTCTACTCTACACAGTCATCATGTCACCAAGGGTATGCTGGACACTGGTAGCAGTCCCCTATCTCTACAGTGCTCTTCTCTCTGTGATAATCACCATAAAGATTTTCATTTCATCTTTCTGTGGCCATAATATCATTAATCACTTCTACTGTGAGAGTCTTCCCTTGTTGACACTGATATGCTCGAGCTCACGTGAAATTGAGTTGATAATACTGATCTTTTCAGTGTTTAATTTAGTTTCATCTCTTCTGGTAGTCCTTGTGTCCTACCTGCTAATCCTCCTGGCCATCCTCAAGATGCACTCTGCAGAGGGCAGGCGCAAGGCCTTCTCCACCTGTGGATCTCACCTGACAGTAGTGGTTATATTGTATGCGACTCTATTCTACATGTATATGCAGCCCAATTCCAGTCACTCCTTTGATAGTGATAAAATGGCCTCTGTGTTTTACACTTTGATCATACCCATGCTGAACCCCTTGATCTACAGCTTGAGAAACAAAGAAGTGAAAGGTGCCCTGCATAGGATATGGAAAAACCTGAGCAAATGCCCCAGGTCAAGTTTAATATAGAATTTGTAAGCAATAAATTAAGTGTAGAACCTGTTTGTGATATACGATAGGACTTAGAAAACAGTGATCTGTAAGAGCCATGGGAGAGTAGAGATATACTTTTGTTGTTTTCACCTTAAAGATGTTGAAGTAGTGATTGTCCTCTAGTTTCCACTCTGATTTGTCCTCAGGTTTTACTGTGAGATCAAAGCCCCAATGACTGTTTTCGCATTGCCAAGTACTTATTTTACTTGTATCTCACAAACATTTAAATACAGGTGCCCATCATACTGGCATAGTGACATCCAGATTATGGCAGTTACTGTTATCCATGGTGAACACATATACAGCAATGAATAATGCATAAACAGTTTTCCTTAATGACACTTTAACTACATGTTCTTTTTGCTCGGTGCCAACTCAAATTTCTTTTAAACCATACATGGACAATTAAATGTTTTGGGAAGTTGAAATAATACTGTAATTATTTTCAAGTGACATTATTGTGTACACTAAAAATCCAAAAGAATTATCAACCTGAACATGAGAAAAATTTAAATAAATATTGCAAATTTCATGGATATAAAGAAAGCGAGCATATAAAAGATAAATTTTCTATATACTAGTAAAAAGTAGATGGAAATAAAGTTTAAACTATTGATTAGACAATGAAAAAATTTAAAGAACATCCTAATGAATTCTTTGCATTTCTTCACTGCTAGTGAGAAGGCTATCCCCTATTTTGTGAAAACTACTGTTTGGCATTCTCTGCCTTTTTTTTAGATGGCCTCTTATTCTAATGATAATAATAATAACTTTGCTTTCTATCCTGCTTTAGCCTACTTGAATAATGAAGAACATAAACATAGCTGTCTCACCTTGTAGGCCAGAGACTAGATATGCCCAAAATTTCAATGCCATGCCAGGTGCATTTTTTAATTGCATAGAACTGTGTTGTTTTCAAGGCCACCAGTAAGATAACCACTACCTGCAAATAGGGCTGGCTCTTTAATAAAAAGGGAAGTTCTTCTTATAGACTTGCTTAGAATTCGAAATCATTTTCTCTAAGCCCACCAGTGAATAAAGTGTGACTGCAAACTCTCCGACATTGTTTGATTATTCCGGTTCTCTGTAACCCTAGAAACTACAAAATCATCATGCTTAGGGCAGTTGGACATCCCTCTCACAATCTAGGACTGGTTGCCCCTAACTCCCCTCCCCTGCAGGCCTGGTTGCCCCTAATTGTCCTCCCTTTGCAGGCCCAGCCATCCCTAACTGCCCTCCCCTACCAGCCTGGATACCCTTAACTGCCCTAACCTGCCAGCCTGGTCTCCCCTAACTATCCTCTCCTGCAGTCCTGGTCATACCAAACTGCCCTTCCTTTCAGGCCTGTTCCTTCCCAACTGCCCTCCTCTGCTGGCCTGATCATATACAACTGTCCTCCCCTACTGGCCATCTTGTGGCAGCCATCCTCTGTCCACATGCGGCCATCTTGTGTGTTGGAGTGATGGTCAGTTTGCATATTGCCTTTTATTAGATAGGATGTAATTATCTACAATACATCCGCATTTAACATTTTATAAATACCCAAAGAAATGTAAAACTTTCTATTTTAAAACATAAAATGGAATACAATGTTAATAATATCAGCAATCATAAAACCTTGACATTAGAACCAATTTTAATATTCAAAAATAGAATAATGGTTAGATAATTTGTGATGAAATGATACCATACATAAAAATAAGGATGAGCACTCTAGAAATACCTATGACAATATAACAAGTGAAAGAGCCCAGACACACACAAAAAAATGTACAGGATTTCTTCTATACTTTATAAAGTAAAAATGTAAGTGAAAATAATCTATGCCATTAGCAGTCAGAATTTCCTGTGTGTGTGTGTTTGCCTGTGTGTGTGTGTGTGTGTGTGTGTGTGTGTGTGTAAGACAACAGTGCATAATAGAAAGGAGAATGAAGGATTATTTTGGAGTCCTGATAACATTTTACTTATTTTAGTATTTATAATCACTGTAATCTGAATCCTGGCCATATAGTTGTGTTAATTTTATAAATATTCATTTATGATATATGCATTTGCTAATAATTAACAAGTGTATTATACTTAGTATAATAATTAACAAGTATATTATACTTAGTAATTTAAATACACCACAAATAAGGGGAAAATAGTTACACCTATCTATTTTCCCTTATGAATTTCAAAACAATGTAAAACATTGTGCAAACATTTCTCCATTATGTCCTCAGCAGTAAAATCATAAGCAGACACTAATTTATTTTTTCAACTTTATTTTTATTACAGATGCCCCCTCTTCCTCTCCTGTCCCCGCCACATATACACAACTTTGCCCACCTCCACACACAACTTTGCCCACCTTCACTCACTTTTGTCAGTATCTATGGGTTAACCATATATGTTCTTTGGCTAATTCTTTCACCCTATTTCACCCAGCTCCCTACTCCCCCTGTTGCTCTGACAACTGTCAGTCTGTTGAGTGTATACATGCTCCTGTGTCTGTTTTGTTCATGAGTTTATTGTGTTCATTAGATTCCACATGTGAGTGAGATCATGTGGTACTTGACTTTCTCTGGCTTATTTCACTTAGCAAAATAATCTCCAGGTCCCTCCATGCTGGTGCCAAAGGTAAGATTTCCATCTTTCTTATGGCCAAGTAGTACTACATGGTGTAAGTATATCACACCTTTTTTTTTTATCCACCCATCTACAGCAGACAATCCTTTTAGAGGAGACAATTAAGGCTTGCAAGAAAAACCAAAATGCTCTCCTAAAGTAACAATAACCAAGAGAACACAAGGAAAGGTACCTAACATAACTTTATTTGTGTGGGACTAGAAAGATGTCTGTACAATTAGCAGATATCCCTACCGACTTTGTTTGAAGTTTTCAAATCCTTTAAGCATAATTAAAAAATTGTATTCTTTCCCCTCTGGGACAATCTCAAAGGACCAAGGAAACCCATAAGTTCTTCTTATTGGGTTATCTTAGGGACACATCATGGGGCAGCACAGTGAGATTCCTTCTTGGAGGTGAGTAGACTGTGCCTGCTTCTCTGACCTGTTCTGAGGTCCGGGGACTCATCATGGTCTATCTCCCATTTAACTATGAGTCTCTAATACTCCAGCTCATTGATTTAGCCTTAGCTTTAACAACGTGTCTTTAAAAATTAAGTTTCAACAACTACTTTATATGATTTTTTTATGAAAGCTAGACATTTATGTTGATGTAATAAATATGACACCACTGAGGGGAGAGGAAGCATTAAAAAACTCCACCACCTCCAAGATCAATAGATTTGTTTTAACTTGAACCCTTAATCAAGATGTCAAATATGAGAGTGTTATTTGTAGTTAATTGGATGTGTTTCAGAATTAATAACCTCAAGTAGTATGGTATATTCATAATGTTTTTCAGTTTCCTCTAAATTAAAAGGCTTTTGTCAATATTTTTATAAACCATGTCATTTCTCTGTTTAAAATTTTCCACATGTATCCAAACTTTACAAATATCATTGAAAGGATCAATGTTATTTGAAAGTCACCACTTTTAGTGGGAGGTGAGGCCAAAGCAAAGTATTAAAGCATTAATTGCATTACACTGCACCTCTGTCCCCCCATGTCTGGTAAGAGGACACCCCCTCCCTTTCAATGCAAGCCTAGGAAGGGTCTTTGAAATGCCATCAAGTTGTATCTTAAAGAACTAAATGCACATCTAACAGAAATTGGGGAAAAATTAAAATATACACAAATACAGACTTAAGTAAAGAACAGTCTTTGCAAAATTATAAAGCAGGAATACGCAGTATGACTAAAATTAAGGTTTCTTTTTCATTCTATTTACTAGTATTTATTTATTTAAATATATTTTTATTGATTTCAGAGAGGAAGGGAGAGAGAGAGAAAGAAAGAGAGATAGAAACATCAATGATGAGAGAGAATCATTGATTGGCTGCTTCCTGTTTGCTCCTCACTGGTGATCAAGCCAGAAACCTGGCCATGTGCCCTGACCTAGAATTGAACTGTGACCTCCTGGTTCATAAGTAGATGTTCAACTACTGAGCCATGCCAGCCAGGTTCAGCTCTATTTATTTAGTAACTCTTTCTGAAATTCTCAATATTTTCACTCAAAAATGACTTGGGTATTGAAATATGTACATTATGAATATTTTATTGATCTCCCAATGTAGAATTCATTTATTGTCACTTATGTTAGAGCTGAAAGCAGCATCTGGCAGAGGAAGGGAGACAGAGCAGGGAAACAGTTCAACTGATCTGAACTCTCAGTGCAATTTTATAGTGAATGTCCAATGCTAAGCTCTTCCCCCTGCATTTGTTACATATTTTGATAGTATTGAATAAAAACAAATTTAAGAGGTCAGAACCAGGTCATCTTTAATTATCATATAAATTAACCTAAATGGAAACAGAGATCCATGTAAAAAAAAAAAAGTGGTTAGTGTTTCACTATCTCATATAGTTTCTCACATATAGGGAAATTGCTATTTATTAGCATAGATATAGAAAAGTGTCCAGGTTTTAAACTCTCATTTATTCCATGAGACTTACAATGTTATTTATATCTTCTAAATACACTAAGTGTATTATTTCTTGAGAATTTATTTGGTGTTCCTGAACAAGTCACAAATACTCTGGTTTCTGTCTCTATCATCTCCTTATTCTGGATATTTCATATAATGCAATTGTACAGCATGTGACCTTATATGGTTGGATTCTTTCACTTTTTTATAATGTCTTAAAGGCTTATTCATGTTGTAGCATGTATCAATACTTTTTTCTTTTATGAATTCTTAAGATTTCATTGTATGAATTTTTTTTTCCGCACACCATAAAAAGACTTTATTAAGAGGGCTTTGGAGTCAAAAAATAAAACTCTTGATACAATTTTCTGAACCCTTAAGTCAGCTCAGCAAATATATAATCAGTAATTTAGCTGCGTAAGATTAAAGGTCCGTTACTTTAAAATAAAATATATTTTAGTTCTTAAAATTTATTCCATAAAGTACATACATATTTCCCTATAAATTTGCTACATATACACAAGAGGTAAAAAGTAAAAGTAAAAATTAAAAAAGAAATTAAAAAATTAAAAACTGACAACATAAAACCACAGCAGAAGAGGATTAATAATTAAAATAAAAAAGTTAGAAATTTCTGGTTGGTATGCCCCTGTGCTGCTCCCCCTTCCCCCTCTCCGGCCTTCCGGGGGCTGACCTACAAAAGGGTGACCAGTTAGCCCCAAAAAGGCTACCACCCTGTAAAAACAACACTGTCAAATCGGAAATCCACTTTGTAGAAAAGAAGGACAACTGATTGCTGTAAAAAAATTTTTTTTTTCTTTTAAATAGATCACCCTGGGGGGTGTAGGTGTGTGTGTCTCAAATAAAAAGTGCAACAGACCTTTTCTCTCTGGTTTATTTTAACCTGTCGACTCAATACTGTTATTTGTTAAGAACTGAGGAGCCACTGGGCTGGGCTGCCAGGTCACTGTCTCCAGCGAATGGCCTGGGGTGGGGGGCGGCAGGCAGGGCACTCGGGCTCGCTCTTGCCGCAGATGTGCACAGCATAGTCCATGCAGAAGAGGTTGTGGCTGCGGGGCACCAGTGCGGCCATCTCCTCGCCCTCCGCGATTATATATATATATTTTACTATTATGAATAGTGCTATGAAGATTTACCTGCAAGTTTTTGTGTAAACTTAACAAAGGTTTTTCTAACATTCTGGGTATATATCTAAGAGTGGAATTGTTAAAGATAATTCTATGATTAGCTTATTGATTAACTAACAAAATGTTTTCATAGAGGCTTTTTCCAGTTTAAATGACCTAAAAAGTATTCAAAGGTTCTAATATCTCCACACTGTTTCCAGCATTTATAATTTTCTCTGTGTGTGTGGTTTTTTTTTTGTTTTTTTTAAATATTTTTTATTGATATTTTACAGATAGGAAGGGAGAGAGATAGAGTGCTAGAAACGTCGATGAGAGAGAAACATCGACCAGCTGCCTCTTGCACACCCCCTACCGGGGATGTGCCCGCAACCAAGGTACATGCCCTTGACCGGAATCGAACCCGGGACTTTTCAGTCCGCAGGCCGACGCTCTACCGCTGAGCCAAACCAGTTTCGGCTGTGTGTGTGTTTTTTAAATAACCATCCTAGAGGATATAAAACAGTTCTTGAATGTAGCTCTAACTTGTAGTTTTCAACTTACTAATGCAATTAAAGCCACTTTTTATGTACTTATTGGCCCTTTGTATATTTTCCCTAATAAATATCTGTTCAGGTATTTTGCCTTTTTAAAATATGTGGGTTGTTTATAATTTTGTTGTTGAGTTTTCCAAATTCTTTGTATAATGTATATACTGGAACTTTCACAGATATATTACTTGCATTTTTTTTTTATTTTGGGTCGTATTTTAGTTATTTGATAATGTCCTTCAGTGCACAAAAGTCTGTTTTATAACTTTGATAAAGCACCAATTGCTGCATTTTTACTTTTTTGTTTGTGCTATTGTGTCAAATTTAAGAAGCCTGTTAAGAACTTTGCTAAGCTGGGAGAGAGATAATTGAGTTGTCAAGTTTTAGAGTAGCCAGTTAGGGCAACAAGCCATAAATGAAATATTAAAATCTTTAATCACTTATTACAATTAAAATCTCTAATCATAGCTCATGACATTAATTGATTAGTTTTGTATGTGTTCCCATTATAGATTTCCTGAATGGCCTGATGGAGAATCACAATCTAACGCTGTTGAATGAATTCATTCTAACGGGGATCATGGACCTCCCAGAGCTGCAGGCTCCATTATTTGGGCTCTTCCTCATTGTTTACCTAGTCTCCTTGGTGGGTAACCTGGGCTTGATTATCCTCACCAAGACAGACTCCAGGCTACAAACACCGATGTACTTCTTCCTGAGATACTTGGCTTTCACTGATCTTGGTTACTCAACAACTGTAGGACCTAAAATGCTAGTAAATTTAGCTGTCAACCAACATGCAATCTCCTATAATTGGTGTGCTACCCAACTCACTATCTTCAATATGTTTATCACCAGCGAAATTTGTATTCTGTCAGCAATGGCTTATGACCGCTATGTGGCCATCTGTAATCCTCTGCTGTACACAGTCATCATGTCACAAAGGTTATGTCACTTGCTGGTCACAATTTCCTATCTATACAGTGTCTTTTTGTCTTTGATGATCACCACAAAAATTTTCATTTCATCATTTTGTGGCTGTAATATCATCAGGCATTTCTACTGTGATAGTCTGCCATTGATATCTTTGCTCTGCTCAGACACACATGAAATCAAATTGATCATTCTGAGTTTTGCAGCTTTTCATCTAGTTTCATCTCTTCTGGTAGTCCTTGTGTCCTACCTGCTAATCCTCCTGGCCATCCTCAAGATGCACTCTGCAGAGGGCAGGCACAAGGCTTTCTCTACCTGTGGCTCTCACCTGATGGTCATAGTCATATTCTATGGGACGCTATTCTTTATGTATGTGCAGCCCAAATCCAGTCATTCCTTGGATACTGATAAAATGGCCTCTTTATTTTACACTTTGATCATACCCATGCTGAATCCCTTGATTTATAGTTTGAGGAACAAGGAGGTAAAAAAAGCCCTAAGTAGAACCTGGAGCACATGTGCAAATATTCTGTTGAAAATTCACTGTAAAATATGGTTGCAATAAATTATGTATTAGCAAATGTATATAAGTGTCATTGCTTTAATTTTGTGTAGTTTCTTTCGTGAAATGGGCAAGAATCAATGTTAGACAGGTATTAAAATAAGAAAAGTATTTATTATTTTCAAACAAAAGATATCAGTAATAAATGACTTCTCTCTGCTTATGCATCAGATATTAACCTATAAATATTCAAAGTCAGATTAGGTGACATTCCTATATGTTCTCATATGTAGCTTTTTTTTTGCTTCCATTATATATTTATTTTTTATAAAACCAACCTTTATATTATATTCAAAATTAATTGTATAGGCACACTCACAAAAATACCTGATATATATTTAAAATACCTGATTATATAAATAGATTGATTCAAGGAAACATACTTACATTCTTAAGAGAAATGAACAAAATTTACCTATTTATGGAGCTAAGACAAAATCAGACAATAGGCAGAATGAGAAGTAAGCTATATAATATGATGGATGGTATTGAGCAATATAAAGATGTAATAGAACAAACAGCCAGAATAGAGTTTACTTTTTAAGGTTGTCAGTAGGATGACATTTAAATAAACACTTGAAGATATGGGTAGCTAGGAGAAGACCATATCACAAAGAGAGAAGTATAAATGCAACAGTCCTTACATGACAATATTGTTGTTTATTATGGAACATCAGAATCGTAGGTGTTTGAAGAATAAAATGTGATTAGGAAATAGAAGAGGTGATAATAAACTTGTAACAGATGTTGATCTTGTAGGACTATATAGACCATTGTAAAACTTGCTCTTTCTTCAGATTGATAGAAGCACCAAGAGGCTTTTGAGCCAATGAGAGATTAAATTAATCTTATGGTAAATGACAAGTTAGACTTCTGTACAAACAATAACTATAAAATACTAGTTTGGAATTGGGAAATTCAGAGTGAGTTCATTTAGTTGTGATAATTGAGAGAGGACAGAAACTTAAGCCATGGCAGAAAGAGTCAGAGGATAAAGAAATGAATAGATTCTTAACACATTTAACACATTTTAAAATAAAAGTCATTAATTTTTTTTCATATTGATGAGGTTTCTTAGAGGCTTGAAAAGAAATATCAATTATTTTTAAAGAGTGGAAAATCTAGTTCCAGAGCTCACCTAAGATATGCTGAACATTCTTTTCTGTTTTAAACTAATATGGAATAACAGGGACTGGACTTACCTTTCTAGTAAAACAAGAGCAAACAAACACAAGATGTAAGAAATGATAGTTGTCAAAACATTGATGTTAGGCAACAAAACAGTTTCCCTGAGAGATGACGAATAAGGGAGGTGAACCATGAATACCCAGCTTTCCTTTCTTAATAAAATTTCTAGGCCACCCTGCCAAAAGGTCAAAACCTAGAAGAATACTTCAGCTGATGAGGCAGAGTTGACTGTCCAGTGAGACCAGGCAGCTGGAGTTCACAAGACAGAGTACTAAAGTCCAGGGGCTTCACAGAGAAAGGAAAGTGGGCATCTGCAGATAATCTTTCTCAGTTATTCAAGGGGTGGCTGATCAGCACATGCAAATGGAAACCACCCAAGGCTTAAGAAAGAATCCTATTGATATGGAATTTTTAGACTAGAACCTGGATTCTTTGTCCAATGGAGTCAAAGAATGAATCCATGGATAGAAAGTGATATAGCAAAGGTGGAGATTTGTTGAAGAACAAGTACAGACTCCCACATGGGGAGAGAGAGAGAGAGAGTCCCCACAGAATAGTCTTCCATGTGGGATGGGGGAAAGGATCCCACTGAGTTCCTTTTCCCTAAGGCACATAAAGACTGAAGATCTTGGAGCCTTGATATTCCCTCTGATTGGTCAATATTCCCTTTGAATTGGTTACCACAGTGATTTCTGAAGCCCTTCTCCTTCATTGTCCTCCTATTCCTTCTGGGTGTTCTTCCTTCTTTATTTTGTAAATATAGACCTTTTTTTGGCTACTAGCAGTTCCCTTGTATTATGGAAATATACCTGTTGCTGCTTCCTTGTCTTATGGAAATGTAACTGCACCTGGCTTTTTTTTGCGTCAAGGAAATGTACCTTTTCCCAATTTGTAGCCCTTGGTTTTTCTCCATGGATCCCAATTCTAAAAATTCCCTAAACCTGCCTATAGCCCCCTAAAATTCCTGTTTCAATATGAAAAAAAAAATTAAATACAGCAGTACTCAGAACTCAAACAGAGGCAGGAACTGTGATAATTTGTTACACAGAGTAGAAAAACTCATAATTCATGGGGTTTTATGTAGAATACACAAGAAGGTCTTACTCCTTGTCTCAAGTAGATCCCAGGAAAGGATCTGGATTGTTTATTGAAGGCATCCCTTGAGATAAACTTTGACTGTGCAGGTGTGGGACATTCAAGTTATTACTAGAGAAGAGGCTACTCTATACAAGCAGGCCCAAGGGTGTTGTACCGAGATTCCGTGATCCCCAGGGACCAGCAGGGAGCTGAGTACTATGCAATTAACAAGAGAGCCTCTTCCATGTTAACATGGGCTCTGTCCCACTCATGCCGACAGTATGGCTGATGAGAGTGAAGTTCGACAAGTCTGGGGGTTTTATTTATTTATTTTTAAATTAATTAATTAATTTTTATTTTTAATTTTTTAATTTATTTTTTATTAAATTATTATCTGTGCACATATATTACCATTGTCCCCCACCTCCCAAACATGCCCTCCCTCCCCAGAGTTTTGTGTCCATTGGTTGTACTTATATGCATGCATACAAGCCCTTCGGTTGATCCCTTATCTCCCCCCAGATCTCCCTACCCTCCCCACAGTAATTTGACAGTCTGCTTGTTGCTTTATTGTCTCTATAGCTATCTTTTGGTTCATCAGCTTATAATGCTCTTTATTATCCATAAATGAGTGAAGTCATGTGGTGTTTCTCTTTCATTGACTGGCTTATTTCACTCAGCATGATGTTCTCCAGTTCCATCCAAGTTGCTGCAAATGATGAGAATTCCTTCTTTTTCATGGCAGCATATTCCATTGTGTAGATGTACCATAGTTTTTGGATCCAATCATCTGCTGACGGGCACTTAGGCTGTTTCCAAATCCTAGCTATTGTAAATTGTGCTGCTATGAACATAGGGGTGCATATATCCTTTCTGATTGGTGTTTCTAGTTTCTTGGGATATATTCCTAGTAGTGGGATTACTGGGTTAAATGGGAGTTCCATTTTCAGTTTTTTGAGGAAGCTCCATACTGTTCCCCACAGTGGTTGCACCAGTCTGCATTCCCACTAGCAGTGCACGAGGGTTCCTTTTTCTCCACAACCTCGCCACTCTTGTCCTTGGTTGATTTGTTGATGTTGGCCATTCTGATAGGTATGAGATGGTACTGCATTATTGTTTTGATTTGCATCTCTCGGATAATTAGTGACTTTGAGCATGTTTTTATGTGCCTCTTGAATGAATTAAGTCAATGGACACAGAGGTTTGTCTCAAACAGGGTTGGGGACTATATCTAGGGAGGTATATCACTCACTCAAGTGGTTATCTTGACCAGTCACTCTGAGTTGTTTACTGAAGTTCAAATCTTTATCTATGAGGAACACATGCTTCAGGGCAGTGGGGAATGTGTCCTTATGATCACACTTTAAGTTTCAAGGAAAGTTAATTTAAAGATTTTTAAACTTTCTTAATATTTTTTGTGCATTTTAAAAGAATTTTTAAACATTTCTATATATTTCTATGACACTGCTGAAAGGAAATGATGATAGATAGATGATAGATAGATAGATAGATAGATAGATAGATAGATAGATAGATATCCTATATAATAAAGAGGTAATATGCAAATTGGCCATCACTACAACTCACAAGATGGTCACCCCCCCTTGTGGTCAAAGATAGCTGCCCCCATGTAGACATAAAATGGCTGCCACAAGACGGCCTGCAGAAGAGGGCAGTTGTGGGTGATCAGGCCAGCAAGAGAGGGCAGTTAGGGGCGACAGGGAGGACAGTTGGGGGACAGTTGGGGGAGACCAAGCCTATAGGGGAGGAAAATTGGGGGGGACAAGCCTGCAGGGGAGGGCAGTTGGGAATGACCAAGCTGGCAGGGGAGAGTAGTTAGGGGTGACTGGGACAGCAGGGGAGGGCAGTTAGAGGTAACCAGGCCTGAAGGGGAAGTCAGTTTGGAATGACAAGGCCTGTAAGAAAGTGAAGTTGGGATGGATCGGGCCTGCAGGGGAGGGCAGTTAGAGGCAATTGGGCTGGCAGGGGAGAGCAGTTGAAGGTGACCAGGCCTACAGGGGAGGACAGTTAGGGCAATCAGGACTGCAGGGGAGGATAGTTACGGGTAACCAGGCCTGCAGGGGAGGGCATTTAGGGGTGACCATGCCAGCAGGGTAGGGCAGTTGGACATGAACAGACCTGTAGGTGAGGGCAGTTAGGGGCAATTGGGCTGGCATGAGAGGGCAGTTAGGGACCACCAGGCTGGCAAGGAAGGGAAGTTAGGAGTGACTAGGCCAGCAGGGAAGGGCTGTTGGGGGAGACCAGGCCAGTAGGGGAGGGTAGTTAGGGGTGACCAGGCCTGCAGGGGAGGGCAGGGTAAGGGCAATCAGATCATCAGGGGAGCAGTTAGGCATCTATCTGGCCTGCAGGGAACAGGTAGGAGGTGATCAGGCTGTCAGGCAGAAACAATTATGAGATATCAGGCAGGCAGGCAGGTGAGTGGTTAGGAGCTAGCTCTCCTGTATTGTGAGAGGGATGTTTGACTGTCCATTTGGCCCTATACCACCAGGATCAGGCAGCCAAACAGCCAAACATCCCTACTGGACTCCCAAATCTGTAACAGTCCTGAAAGGTCACTCTGATAGCCACAGTATGACCAACTCAGACCATTCTAGGTAATTACCATATTTGCCGGCGTATAAGACGATTTTTTGGCCCTGAAAAATATGCCTCCAAGTGGGGGGGGGTAGTCTTATACGGTGAGTATATAACAAACTCTGTATTTTGAGTGGAAATGTTAGGGGGTCGTCTTATACGCCCAGTCTCTTATACGCCGGCAAATACGGTATTTTTCGGGGCCAAAAAATCATCTTATACTCCGGCAAATATGGTGTGTGTGTATATATGTATATATATATATATATATATATATATATATATATATATATATATATATAATTTTTAAAAATTGACTTCAAAGAGGAAGAGGGAGAGGAAGATAGAAACATCAATGGTTGTCTACCTCTGGGCCTCTAATATATATATCCACATACCACATACACAACATATAAACATCAGGCTTTACTATTTAAGAACCTTCAACTGGCTGAGACCGGTTTGGCTCAGTGGTTGAGCGTCGGTCTGCAGACTGAAAGGTCCCAGGTTCGATTCCGGTCAAGGACATGTACCTTGGTTGCGGGCACATCCCCGGCGGGGGGTGTGCAGGAGGCAGCTGGTCAATATTTCTCTCTCATTGACGTTTCTAGCTCTCTATCTCTCTCCCTTCCTCTCTGTAAAATATCAATAAAATATATTTAAAAAAAAAAAGAACCTTCAACTGATTGAATGAGGCCCACACATATTCTGGAAGGTAATTGGCTATACTCAAAGTGTATTGATTTAAGTGTTAATTACATCTGACAAAAATCTTTACTGCAACACTAGACTGATTTTTGACCAAAGAACCAGCCAGCACAACCTAGCCAATAGACATAAAAAATATTCATCAAAGCAGAAAAGAGAGAGAGAGAGAGAAAACTAATCTGGATTAAAAGGTAAGAATTTAATACAAAAACAAACAAACAAATCTAACTCACTGTTGAATAAAATTAATTAATTCCCTTCTTGCATTTTGTTAAACTTGCAAATTCTTCAGGGACATTTAGGAAATTGTTTGGCATCTTCAGGGAGTGTATCAGACAGTGGGAATAATCTATAAATTGTTCTGTTTCATGTCATAAAGCACACCAGGAAAGCATGAGAGAAGCTTCATTATAGGTAAGCAGATAGATATTTTATCTGATACTGTAATATACCAATATCCAGATAGTGTTGGTGACATTTGCAAGATAACTTTTTCTATGAACCACCAAATCAGGACTTCTGATTCGCTTCAGTGCATAGTATGCTATTGATGATGCATGAGAAAAATAGAACTGCTCTCCTTTCAATTCAGATTAATTGTTCAAATATTTTTCACAAATGCTAAAAAGCATCTTTGAAATGCTCCTGTCATATTGCTCATGTGAAATTTATGTGTCATATAAATACTTAATCATATGAATAACAGGAGATAGAACCAAGAGACAAGAAAGCCAAACAAAGAGTCAGGAATGGAAAACTAAAAATTCTGACAGAATTATCAAGCTGAACGTACTCAGTTTCCAGTGGTATGTCCTTCCCAACCTTGAGTCACTTAGTGCCTCTAGGCTGTTCTTCTCAAAAACATTGTAATGGTTATTGGATATTTAAATCAATGTGAATTTTTTCCTGATAAACATGATGGGCAAAAAAGGGTGTTTTCACCTTACATTGAGATGTGAAAACCAATTTTTGGAGGGTAGAAGATTTTTAAGTTTTATGGTGATGGTATAAGGGATACTACGTCCAATTTCCAGTGAAATCTGTCAGAAATCACATATCATTTCTCAACAAGGATTTCTTTAACAATGATAATCTGATGGTCGACACAGATAGTAAACTATACAAACCCTAATTTGATGCTTCCTATAGAAACCTAAAGCTGGTGAGAGAAAGCCCTTCTTCCTGCCCTGATCTTACAGAAAAACCATCATCTACCAATGCAATTTTTTTTCTTTAGCCTTTCATTGCACCTAAAAAATTATATTCTTTCTAATTCCATTCATTTACATTTTTCTTAATAGTGTTTCAGTCTTTCTGACACAAAATGGTAGGTGTTTGAGGACAGGATAGTATATCAGAAGCTCACACCAGTAGAAGCAATGTGGATTTCCCATAAACACATTTAAAATGTAATGCTTTAAATGTTGTATTTTTATATGCTTTTTTATACCCAATTCACTGGCAATTATTCATATTTTTCTTGTAGCCAGAATCTATTGTAGTGTCCTCATATTTTTAAAGAAAAAATATATATAACATGTTTTATCCATTATTTATTTGATCTTAGAAGCCATCTTTATTTTACTTTGGTATTATTCTAGTATTTTTTTTTAAAACTGGTGGTATCTTTCTAAATATATATATTTTTAATTATACTTATTTATGTCTACATTAAAAGCTTTTTTATACTATGAAGGAGTCCTTTGTGGCCAGCTTTACCATCATGGAATCCATATTTATATCTTTGAACCTTATCTTGCCAATATTCTGTTGTGTAATATACTGATTTTACACCTTTTTTTTTTCCAGTAGAGAATATCTTTATCCAAAGGGAGTGTTTACAAAAGTTCATTACACAAAACCAATTCCACTAATCTTCCTTTGTCTCAATTTGCTGTTTCCTCATACTAACTTAGGTTTTTCACTATGACAAAACACATATTTTATGTCACAAACTATATAACATATGTTAAGTATAATGCAACAGGAGAAAAGAAGATATATTAGGTTTTATGTTTAATTTTATTAAACATTATAAGTAAGGAAGAAGATCAATTATTCACAATAACAACACATTTATGTTCCACTTGGAGTCTTGGAGTTGGGTCCTGGTGGAAAGAGGCAGGAGTGCACTAGGAACAGTTACCTTCATAAAAGACCACTCGGGCTCTTTTTAATTTTTTAATATATCTTATTGATTTTTTTGCTGAGAGGAAGGGTAAGGGATAGTTAGAAACATCAATGAGAGAAAAACATTGATAGCTGTCTCCTACACACTCTCTACTGGGTATGTGCCTGCTCTCAAGATATATGCCCTTGACCAGAATCAAACCCAGGACCCTTAAGTCCACATGCAGACACTCTCTCCACTGAGCCAAACCAGTTAGGGCTACTTGGGCTCTTTATCAGCATACTCCAGACAAAGAAGTTATGTCACACACAAAAAAATGTATGTAGACATATGTAAAGGCAATCCATTTCAGCAAAATACTGTCTACACTTAAAAATAAAAGTAGACACCCAAAATAAAAATGGCATATATTTTCTATTAGAGGGATATTTCCAGGTACCATAAATACAATGAAACATTTAATTCCTATTTATCTTCTCAACCATATTATGAAGAATAATTGATTTCGTTGGTGTGTATAGAATTAAGAAAACTTGTATCATTAGCCTTAAGTACTCCTTAGTATATCCAACAAATGTAACTATAACAGAGACTTTAACTACCTGTGTATATTTTCCTATACACAGAATATCTACTATCATCTTTAAGTGTTTCTTTCCATAAAATACACATTTGTCCAAAATCAGCCGTGTACTAAATTTGTCTTCCTGGAAATGTACATATAATGGCTTTAAAAGGAATATGTTTTTTTAATTCTACCATAAAATGTAATAATATTTATTTTTAACCTTTTTAAAATTAATATTTGTATATTATAAACAGAATTGCAATGTAAATCATATAGAATACTTGCAAATAGTTGAACATATCATTATGAAACATAAACATTAATAAATGGCATCTGAAATTGTTGTAGGTGATACTTTAGCATGACAAATCAATATCACTTTAAGAAGTGGACCATTTTAATATAACCTCACTGGTATATTAGGATTTATTTTACATATATCAACTTTGTATACAAAAAAATTGCTAGATTACTACATAAAAAACGATTGAATATTTGAATGTCTTTACCAGAATAGGTTTTCTGATAAACCTGGATGGATCAACAAAACCTAACAGTGCTGAAAGAATTCATTCTAATGGGAATCACGGACCACCCTGAGCTGCAGGCCACCTTCTTTGGGGTCTTCCTCATCATCTATGCAGTCTCCGTGGTGGGAAACCTGGGCATGATCATCCTCACCACGATGGACTCCAGGCTTCAGACACCCATGTACTTCTTCCTCAGACACCTGGCTTTCACTGATCTTGGTTATTCAACAGCCGTGGGACCAAAAATGTTGGCAAACATTGTGACCAGACAAAAGACTATTCCCTACAATTGGTGCGCAGCCCAGCTAGCATTCTTCATCTTGTTCATCATTAGTGAACTTTTCATTCTGTCAGCCATGGCCTATGACCGCTATGTGGCCATCTGTAACCCTCTACTCTACACAGTCATCATGTCACCAAGGGTATGCTGGGCACTGGTAGCAGTCCCCTATCTCTACAGTGCTTTTCTCTCCCTGATAATCACCATAAAGATTTTCATTTCATCTTTCTGTGGCCATAATATCATTAATCATTTCTACTGTGACAATCTTCCCTTGCTGACACTGATATGCTCGAGCTCACGTGACATTGAGTTGATAATACTGATCTTTTCAGTGTTTAATTTGGTTTCATCTCTTCTGGTAGTCCTTGTCTCCTACCTGCTAATCCTCCTGGCCATCCTCAAGATGCACTCTGCAGAGGGCAGGCACAAGGCCTTCTCCACCTGTGGATCTCACCTGACAGTGGTAGTTGTCTTCTATGCTACTCTGTCATTCATGTATATGCAGCCCAAGTCCAGTCATTCTTTTAATAGTGATAAAATGGCCTCTGTGTTTTACACTTTGATCATACCCATGCTGAACCCCTTGATCTACAGCTTGAGAAACAAAGATGTGAAAGGTACCCTGCATAGAATATGGAAAAGCCTGAGCAAACACCCCAGGTAAAGTTCAATATCAAATGTATATATATATCATAAATTAGGTTATAGAAGCTGTTTATGATGTATGATAATCCTTAGAAAGCAGTGATGTTATGTAGGCCTGGGAAACTGGAAATGTTTTTTGTTGTTGTTATCAATTTGTTCATGTTCACCTAATAACAATTGTTCCCATATCAGCTGTAGATTGGTACAATATCTGCAAATCAACAAATGTGACACATTATATAAATAAAATCAAAGTCACATGATCATATCAATAGATGCAGGAAAAGAATTTGATAAAACCCAGCACCCATTTATGATAAACACTGTCAGCAAACTCGAGATAGAGCAAAGATATCTCAACATAATAAAGGCCATATGTGGGAAACCATAGTCAACTTCATATTCAATGGGCAAAAGGTACAAGCATTTCCCTTCAGATCAGAAACAAGATAGGGATGTCCACTTTCACCAATCTTATTCAACTCATTTCTGGAAGTCTTAGCCACAGCAATCAGACAAGAAGAAATAAAAGACATTCAAATTGGAGAGGTAGACATAAAATTGTCATTATCTGCATATGATATGATACCGTATATAAGGAACCCTAAAAATTCCACCAAAAACCTACTAGAACTGATAAATAAATTTAGTAAAGTAGCAGGATGCAAAATAAATATCCAGAAATCAATTGCATTTTTATATACCAATTATGAACTATCAGAAAGGTAAACTAAGAAAAGAAATCCATTTAGGATTGCTTTAAATCTGGAAAGCCAAGCAATATGTTAGAAGAAAGAGTATGAGGGATTTCCAATAAAAGATACCAATACTTTAAATAAAAATAAATTATTTTTCAGACTTACCCCATTTAGTACCTTAATCATTAAAGAAAAAGTAGATTTGTTTTTTAAATTGTTTCATCAGTGCGCATATGAATAGAAAGATCAATAAAATGAATAAAAATGAAGTGTAAAAATAGACTCATATTTGTAACTTCACTTGATTTAAACAAAAGCTGCATTGCAATGTAGACTAAATGATAACATTGACAAACATGTTCTCCCATGCAGTGGGCTTTCTTGTTGTTTTGTTGAAGGTTTCTTTTGCTATGCAGAAGCTTTTGTTTTTATGTAGTCCCATTTGTATATTTTCTCCTTAGTTTCCATTGCCCTAGGAGCTGTATTGGTAAAGATATTGTTACAACAAATGTCCATTATTTTGCTGCCTATGGTTTCTCCAAAATTTATAGGAAACCCATACAACTTAACTAAAGGAAGATAAACAATCCAATCCCAAAATGGGCAAAGGACCTAAAGAGACACTTTTCAAAAGAGGACATACAGAAGGCCATAGAAACATATGAAAACATGTTAAAAGTCACTAATCATCCAAGAGATGCAAATCAAAACACCGATCAGGTATCATATCACACCTGTCAGAATGGCTATCATCAACAAATCAACAAATGACAAGTGCAGAGAAAAAGGAGCCCTCTTGCATTGCTGGTGGGAAAGCAGACTGATGCAACCACTGAAGAAAACAGTATGGTGTTTCCTCAAAAAAAAATCAAAATGGAACTCCCATTTGAGCCAGTAATCCCACTTCTAGGAATATATCCCAAGAAACTGGAAACACAAATCAGAAAGGATATATGCACCCCTATGTTCATAGCAGCACACTTTACAATAGCTAAGATTTGGAAACAGCCTAAGTACCCATCAGCAGATAAGTGCATTAGAAAGCTGTGGTACATCTTCACAATGGAATATGACACTGCTATAAAAAAGAAGGAATTTTTATCATCTGCAATAACATGGATAGAACTGGAGAGCATTATGCCAAGTGAAATAAGCCAGTCAGAGAAAGATAAATCTCACATGATCTCATTCATTAGAGGAATATCATGAGCAACATAAACTGATGAACAAAAATAGAACCAGGGTCATAGAAAGCATTGAACAGGCTGTCCAACCTATGAGGGAAAGGGTGAGGGGGTAAGATATCAACCAGAGGACTTGTATGCATGCATATGAACATAACCAATGGGTACAGAGAGGGGGTGGTGGTGAGGGCATGTGCTGAGGGGTTGGGGTGGCCAGGGAGAGGTGACAATGGGGGTGAAAGGAGACTTATGTAATACCTTAAACAATAAAGAATTTAAATTTAAAAAATACCTTGTATTTATGAAAGTATAGCATACAAAGAATGAAAGAACCTGATTAAAAACCATGTACCCTATGAAGCACAGATATCAGTCAGTTGTAAAATAACAACTTTCCTAACTCCTAAAATCAGTAAACCTTTTAGAAGCAAAGAGAGGGGCAGGGCAGCAACAAACACACCTGAAGGAATACTTCACAAAAGAGGGCATCAGAGCAGTGAAAAGACACATCAGTGTTTTTCCCCAAATCATTAATAATTAGACAAATGCAAGTATGACTCTACTGTGATATCACTACCTACACTTCAGGTAGGCCAAAATTAAAGAGTTTGAACAACAATTCCAAATGTTGATGGGAATGTGAAGAAACTAGAATGATTTTACTTTGAGAGAGTAAGTTGCTATAAACACTGTGGAGAAAAATAAGGCAGTAAAAACTAAAGTTCAGTAGGGATATTCTCAATAATGCAGCAATTTTATCACTGAGTAAGCATGCCTACTAGAGGGTCAGTAATAGCATGTTTTGGTAGATGTTATTGTTAGAGATGTTAAATTTTAAAAATCCCGTGGTCAGCAAACTGCGGCTCTCAAGCCACATGCAGCTCTTTGGCCCCTTGAGTGTGCCACGGCCTGGCTAGTCTATTTGGAAGAAATGGCATTAGAAAAAGTTTAAGTTTTAAAAAATTGGCTCACAAAAGAAATTTCAATCGTTGTACTGTTGATATTTGGCTCTGTTGAACTAATGAGTTTGCTGACTACTGGTCAAGCCATGGTCTGGTTTGCATCACTCTGTTTTTTGTGTGTGTGTGTGTGTTTTTTTTTTTTACATGATTGAAACTCAGCAAACCTCTTGGAGCCGGGATGTCTGGAAATTGAAATCTGCTTCTTTTGAAGTTAGTTCCTAGAATTTTTAAGCAAACAGTTACATATTAGCTAACAGTTCATCATTTATAAAAACAACCTTAATGGAACAATGGGTGGATTACATTTGCACTGCTGGTGGGAACACACCTTGATGTAACTGAGATAGGCTGAACCATTCTTATATGAATCTTTCAGTTACTTCTTGACCCTCTCCTAGATAAGATTAAAGTTTGCCTTCAGGTACTCCCCAAACCAGTACATCTGGACCTGTGACAGCCAGTTAGTTCCGGCCCAGGTTGGGACTCTGAAGAACAAAAAGAGCCACTCTGCGTTTGCAGGAGAGAACCCAGCTCTGTAAAAGCCAGACCTCAGCAGCAGTTCTGGGAGCCATACTCTGTCAAGCTCACTCCTTCTGTCTTCCTCTCACCCAGTTCTTAGTAAACTTCTCTTTTGAATCAATTTGGCCTCCTCTCTTGATTTCTATCCTGGGTGAGGGAGGAGAACCCCTCTGCCACTGCATAACCACCATGGGAAATTCATTTGGCAGCATTTACTGAATGTGCACATTCTATGACTCAGCAATGTAAAGAATAAATGACTCAGTGTAAAGAATATAGATTGAGTATTGGTATGGACCCAAGGGGGGGAATGAGAATAGCTGTTTCTAATTACCAATATCAGAAATTTTTTTGGCATATTTTTTTCTCTACACAGTCATTGATCACTTAATAAATACATGAAAAATTCCAATTTTTATAATAAAAATAGCTTTACTTTCTAAACATAAAATGAAATAGGATGTTGACAATGTTGCTATCCATAAAACCTCTAAATTGGAACCAGTGAAAGCATTCAACAATAAACAGAACAACGGATAACTAATCTGTGGTATATGTATAAAAGGGAATTCTACACAGAATGAGAAAGTACAATCTGAGCTACTTATAGAAATATTTTCAGTGAAATTATTCCAGACACAAAAATATGACAGGTTAGGATTTTATTTATGTAAAGTAACAAAAGTAGATACTGAAGGGTTTGAAGTGGGCTGGGGTCACACACCTGTGTCATGAGGCCATAATGTATCAAAAGAGATTTTTTATTCCAGGCACGTGGGTGCAGGTGGACTGAGACCGAGAAAGGCATCAGTGAAGAGGGAAGGAGGAGCTAGGTTTCTATCAATTTTTGCAGGCTGTAGGACGCTCTGCGGACCTAAGGGTCTGTATGTTTTTGGTTCCTCCCAGGGTCAGATGGCTAGTGGTTATCTGCGCTAGGCAAGTGCTCAAGGCTGCAAGATACCTGCTAAGCACAATAAGTTTCCTCTATCCCATTCAATTGTCTTTAACCCTTTCAGATGCAAATAATCTATACTGTCAGGAGGTAGAATAATGGTTATTTGTGTCTGTTTAGGGGTTATGTATAGTGGAAAGAAGAATGAAGGATTTTAAAAGGGTACTCACAATAGTTAGTTTTATTTTTGTAGTAATTGCTGTTATGGGTTTTGATTATAGTTTTCATATGAGGTCAGATATACACATCTGATTATGTAATTCTGATAATATATTTTCTTCTATTATGAGCGTTTCCCTTTCCACACTATATATATTTGAAATCTTATATTGTTATCATTTTGCATGCAGTATTAATTGTGTGAAGCCAAGCTTTTCGCACACCCTGGCCAGCCCAGGCCTCTGCTTAATGCTACAAAGTTTCAATTCTAGAGGACACATAAATCCCAACAGAAATGGGCTGCTGGCCATGGAACAAGCAGAAGGTTTGGCTCTGCTCCAGGCTACAAAGTTTTAATTGTAGAAGATAAATAAACCCCAGATACCAGGGCCTCAGCTTGGGTCGCCAGGGGGGGCATGGCCAGTCTGCAAACCACAGAGGCCCATCGTCCAGGCTACCCCACACTCCAAGGGAGCCCCCACCCTGCTCTGGGACATCCTTCAGGGCAAACCAGCTGGCCCCCATCCATGCACCAGGCCTCTATCCTATCTAGTAAAAGAGTAATATACAAATTGACCATCACTCCAACACACAAGATGGTTGCCCCCATATGGTCAAAGATCCTGCCCCCATGTGGACACAAGATGGCCACCACAAGATGGCCAGCAGGGGACGGCAGTTGGGAGGGACCAGGCCTGCAAGGGAGGGCAGTTGGGGGCACTCAAGCCTGCAGGGGAGGGAAGTTAGGGGTGACCAGACCGGCAGAGGAGGGAAGTTGGAAGCAAACAGGCTGGGAGGGGAGCAGTTAGGCATCAATCAGGCTGGCAGCGGACTGGTTAGGGAGTGATCAGGCTGACAGGCAGAAGCTGTAGGGGCAATCAGGAAGGCAGGCAGGCGAGCAGTTGGGAACCAGCAGTCCTGGATTGTGAGAGAGATGCCCAACTGCCCGAGTAGGCCCGATCCTGGTGGGATGAGAGTGATATTATTCTGGATTTCTGACACATTTCTTATTATTCATAAATTATTTTTAAAATATATTTTTTATTGATTTCAGAAAGGAAGGGGGGAGCAAGACATAGAACCATCAATGATGAGGAGAATCATTGATTGGCTGCCTCCTGTTTGCCCCCTATTGGGGATCGAGCCTGCAAATGGTGGGATCAGGCCTAAATGGGCAGTCAGATATCCCTCAAGGCGTCCCAGATTGGAAAGGGTGCAGGCTGGGCTGAGGGACAACTCCCCCTGCCCACCCGTGCTCAAATATCATGCACCGGTCCTCTAGTGTGTCTATAAAGGGAACTTTATGGTAATAGGATAGATCTGTATGGAGTGTGTTCGTACAGAATAGAATAACTAACATGGTACAATAGGTTGTAAAAAAAAAAAAAAAGAAAAGAAAAGAAAGGAAAAAGAGAAGTGCTGATCAGACAGATGATGATGAGAAGTAACAGTAACTAGTTTCTGTCCCTGAGGGGAAAACAAAACTACATGATACCAGAGTGAAATGGTCAGTCTCTCTGATTTACTCTTATTCAAGCCTGCTTTGTTCCCATGATCTTCAGGCTAATAGGTCCGGCTCGGTTTTGCATATGGACTTGCCAATCATTAGAGGAATCCTGCTTGAAGCTTGAGCTTTAACTTTCCTTACTCCAAACTTTGATGTTTGAGTTTTGGCCTTTTGAAGTGTCTGACACATGGACTTGAGAGCAGCAACAACATGAGCAACAAATCAAGAAAGCAACGTATCATTTTAATTTCCTGAAAGTTTTTAAATAGCAGAGCAGAATTTATACACTGTCACTGATTTGAGGAGACCACTGTGTAAATGCAGACTCATGATGGGCATCAAGAGTCCTATGTGCTACAAAGGGAAAGTTAACCAAGAGTAAAAATAAAAAAGAAGGAAGGAAGGAGTGAGGGAAAGGCGGAAGGAAGGAAGGAAGGAAGGAAGGAAGGAAGGAAGGAAGGAAGGAAGGAGGGAGGGAGGGAAGGAAGGAAGGAAGAAAGGAAGAAAGATATAGTAAATAAAAATTGTCTATGGCAATTAAATGATATCCTCTAGGCATTTAATTATGCTATAAAATACTATAGGGACAATCAACAAATTTCATGGTATCTCCTCAGGGACAGTTTCAAAAGGTGAAAAAAAATCCTTAAATTGTTCTCACTGAGCCATGTAGGAAACACATGAGGGAATCAAGAGAGTGGCTTCAATACAGGTAAAAAGAGAGCATTTCATGTAGTGCCTCCTATTACCAATACTGACAATGTTTCAGTGATATATGCCAAGTGTCAGGTTAATTAAATGACAAAGCTCTAGCAAAATGTTTCCATTTCTGTCTTAGTTCTTTTTTGCTTTCTACTACTCTATAATGCCTAGTAGGAGTAGACCCCTCTCCTTATCTCATCATATTAATGTGTTTGAGTATTTTCACTTAAGTTGGTAGACTGAATGTTCAAACGCATCTTTGAAATATCATCATGCGATTGCTTATAACATATTTGTTTTATATGAATGATTATATCTGTAATGTAGCCAAAAATAAGTACAAATGAAGAGTAACTAAAGAAATATGAATTTCTAAAAATTGGCAAAATTATGAAGCTACAGGTATTTAATCTATCATTTTTTAATCTATCATTTTGATGTTCTTTCAAACTTTTATTTATTTAGTAGTTCTAAGCCTTTTTGTGACACTCTCCATATAATTTAATATTTAATAATTATTTGGATAAATGTATAAGTAGGATTCTTTCCACCTCACATTAAGATGTGAAAGGCATCATGTTGATTTTAGCAGACTTTATGTACTCAGTTTTATAATAACAGCAAAATATTCAGCTTGCTTTTTAATGTCAAATGAAGTCTAGCAGAATGCAGATATAATTATTTCAAAGAGTTTAGCTTTTTAAGAAAGCCCAAGTCAATATTTAACAAAAATGTTAAACTATGAAAAAGCAATTTGATTCTTACCATTCAACACTTAGGCTTGTAAGAAAAAACACATAAACACTTTTTTTCTTTCCTTACCACATCAGAAATTGGAACTTACCAAGTATGATTTTTCTCAGTCTTTCATATTTTCAAAAGAAAACAAACACACAAAAACAAGATTTATACAGATTCTGATTAAATTTACTGAAGATATGTTTCTAAAATTACTACCTATTGATGAACATTTCCACATTTTTTATATGAGAAAGGTATGTTCATCAAAGCAGGGAAGACAATTAGGAGGTCACAAACTTATTTAAATGCACATTTAATGTAGTCATTTTATGGTCAATGTTATGAAATTATGGTTTTATTTTTATACCACTCAGAGACTGCTGTCACTGTAACTTTTATTGTAACCAGTTTTATTTCTCCTTTTTAAAAGCAGCACTCACACACAATATTTTAAATTTAAGAAATCTTTTACTTTAATCTGCCATTCATTTACTCTGGTATATCCTTAATCTGTGTATTACTGAGGGCATTTATATACATTTTATTTGATCATATTAAATGTTTATCTGTGTTTTGTATTTCATCATAGTTTGAAGGAATTTCTTGGGCTTAAGGTTTAGAAGAATTTAAAGTAATATCTAAGAATTCATGGATACCTCATCTTTAGCGTGTTTTATTTTACCTCTTTAGTACTGTGTAACATGGTGACTTTATTATATTCGATGTGCACACTTTTAAACTTATAGTAAAGAGTATAGTATTTCTTCACCCCAAAAAAAGTTTTTATAAATCTTGTTATATGAAACCAATGCCAATTCTTCCTCATGGAGTTGTTGATAGAGAGAGATGCAGATTAAATTATCTGAAATATTGGTTTTGTATATGATAATAAAGAGTTTTGGATGTTACAATTCTGGCCAAAGTTTTGTACATAGCTTACGTGGGGATATAACTGAGATTATACATAATGTTTTATCATGTCAAGACAACTAATTCTTGCTTCAATCTACTCTAGTTTTCTTATGTATGCACCTGTCATCAATTGTATTGATTGTTTTGTCCTGTATCACTCACCTCCACTTGAGAATCACCAACTATTTGTCTCTAGCTCTATTTGCAAATATTATTTTTGTGTGTGAGACAGGTTTATTTTCATATAGTATAAACTGGAAGTCTAGATGCATTTTATTTACACGAGCTTTGAATACTGAAAATCTTCCAGGTGTAACACGTGAAATCTTTTGACTATGCTGATGTCTCTTTCCAGAATAGGTCTCCCGAAGAAACGTGCATGGAAACACAGAATCTGACAGTGTTAAATGAATTCATGCTCACGGGGATCACAGACCGCCCTGAGCTACAGGCTCCATTATTTGGACTCTTCTTGATCATCTATGTGATCTCCGTGGTGGGCAACCTGGGCATGGTCATCCTCACCACGGTGGATTCCAGGCTCCACACACCCATGTACTTCTTTCTCAGGCACCTGGCTTTCACCGACCTTGGTTATTCAACAGCTGTGGGACCCAAAATGCTAGTAAATTTTGTCGTGGATCAAAACACAATCTCCTATTATTTTTGTGCAATACAACTTGCCTTTTTCCTTGTGTTCATTGTTAGTGAAATTTTTATTCTATCCGCAATGTCCTACGACCGCTACGTGGCCATCTGCAACCCTCTGCTGTACCCAGTCATCATGTCACAAAGGCTATGTCGGCTGCTGGTGGCGATTCCCTATCTCTATAGTACGTTTGTTTCTCTTCTCGTCACCATAAAGATTTTCAATTTACCTTTCTGTGGCTACAATGTTGTCCCCCATTTCTACTGTGACAGTCTCCCCTTGTTATCATTGCTCTGCTCAAATACACATGAAATTGAGATGATTATTCTGAGTCTAGCTGGTTTTGATTTGATTACATCTCTTCTGGTAGTTCTTGTGTCTTATCTCCTCATTCTTAAGTCCATTCTCAGGATGAACTCTGCTGAGGGTCGGCACAAAGCCTTTTCTACCTGCGGGTCCCACCTGACAGTGGTCATAGTGTTCTATGGGACTTTGATATTTATGTACGTGCAACCCAAGTCCAGTCATTCCTTTGACAGTGATAAAGTGGCTTCCATATTTTACACCCTCGTTATCCCCATGTTGAATCCTTTGATCTATAGCTTGCGGAACAAAGATGTAAAATGTGCACTACAAAGGGTGTGGAAAAAACTATGTAATACTTTTTCTTAAGGGTTTACATACAATATAATTCCTATAAACTAGGCTCTGGACTATAGGTTTTTCTGTATGTTCCTCCTAAAGAATTAAGAAGCACAGATGAGTTTTACATGAATGACTGTCTTACTGATGCTAGGTGCTTCTAAGTTTTGTAAATAGATTAATGAACAAATAGTAAAAACATTTGCCTTTCTTGAGGGGAAAGACGGATTATATACTTGAACTATATATGTAGGAGAATGTGTTAGGTGAATATAGAAATAAAAGCTGTCAAGGATTCTGGTGTTTCATCTTTATTAGAATAAAATCATAGCATACGTATGTGTGAGTGTGAATGTATGTATGCATGTGTGCCCTTTCCTTTCCTTTGGATTTAACCTTAATACTTTCCCCTGATATGGTTTAGAATGGTACTTACTAATGGTTGTGAATGTGATATCTGATTATCTGAAGTGCTCGGTCACATTGCTTTGCTTAAACACCCCTTCCAAACATTGGTTTCCTCCCATTACCTCTCTCCATATCTGAGTCTATAACTGAACATACATGGTAATTTGGGAGTTCAGAGGTCCTGATTGGCACCTAATTTTATCTTTATTAGTCCCTTTTGGTGATAACAGATGATACTCAAATTGAGGTAAATTTCTGAGGCCACACAGAGAAGCTCCTAGGTTTGTACTATCCCTCCAACCAGTTGTTCTCCCCCCCCCCCCCAACTCATTGTTCTTGGTTAATAACTGGCTGTTTGTTTTCTGAGGTTATAGTTCCTTTTCTCTTCTGGGGAAAATGTAATTTTCCATTTTTAAAAGTTACTTTTATATCCTTGGGCAAGAAGACTATCCTATGATAAGTTAATTGTGCTGCCTTTCCTTTCTCAGGCTTTTTCCCAGTTTTAATCATTATTGACTATGCACTGTGTTTTATGTTTTAACTGACTTTATTGTTTCACTGCACTGATTATCATCATTGTGGGAAGCAAAGGAAAAGATTCCTGTTGTTTGCACGATGTCCTCTTTCCAACGTAAGGGAAGCCTGATACATGACCAGACAGAAGTATCTTGCCTTTTGTACATAGTTGCTACATGTCACTTTCCACATTTTCCCACTTGCTTAACTTTATTCACCTTTTGTCTACTTTTAGTCTTCTTAATACTTCTGGGATTTTATTAAAACTATTTGTCTGCAAAATGCATTAGAGAGAACATCCAAGATGGCGGCCTAGGCAGTCTCCTAAGCTGCCGCCTCATCAACAATTTAATTAATAAAACAACTAAAATCAAAAAGGACTTCACCAAAACGTCAGGAAAGCTGGCGGAGTGGAATAGCTACAACTAGAAAGAAAGAGAGAGGCTCACGGATCGGAATGGGAGCCGAAAAGCACTGAGGTAGGGAGACGCTCGCTCACGCGGCCGCCGAATACCTGCCTGGTGGTGGGAGGGGAGGAATCCCCGATTGCACGGAACCCTTTCGGACTGTACTGAACCCAACCCGGCTGAAATTCCGTGGTCCCAGGCTCATACGGGTGGAGTCTGGACTGTAGAGAGAGGCACCCAGAGACTCAGAGACTCAGAGACTGGGAGACCGGGGACCGGGAGCCGCAGTCGCAGTCGGCAGGGTCTACAGACTCGCGCGTGAGAGCAAGTACGCGCTGAGGTCTGACCGCCGCCCCTCCGGAGCGGAAGGAGTCAGAAGCTCCAGGTCTGACCGCGGAGGCTGCCGCCGCCTCTCTGTACAAGGTGGCGGCCTCTCTGTAGCGGAAGGAGTCAGAAGCTCCAGGTCTGACCGCGGAGGCTACCGCTGCCTCTCTGTACAGGGTGGCAGCCTCTCTGTAGCGGAAGGAGTCAGAAGCTCCAGTCTGACCACGGAGGCTGCCGCTGCCTCTATGTACAAGATGGCGGCCTCTCTGTAGCGGAAGGAGTCAGAAGCTCCAGACTACAGAGACCAGCCCAAGTCCGGGTGAGCCCCTGGGGCACCCACGCTCTTGCTTGGGGAAACTGGGCCGGTCAGGCGGAAACTCAGGCGAGTGCACAAGGCAGGGCAGAAGCCAAGACTGTCAGTTCAGCCCTGAGACTCCGCCCCATCCAAGCTGAGCAGAGGCTTCTGCAGTTTTTCAAGTCTGATCCTATAAGACTGTCTCCAATACAGAAGTTATCCCAGAGTAGACACAGCTGATACCCACATCCAATTGGCCTGAAGGTCAATTCACAACAATAGAGACTTAGCTACAACAAGGCTGTGCACGCAGTCCACAAAGGGGATCACCAAGAGTGTCTACCTCAGGTAACTGAGGAGGCTGACCCACTGTGCTATATAGGACACCAAACACACAAAGCCATCCTACCAACTCTGAAAAATAGTGATAATGCCGAGACAAGGAAATAGATCTCAAACAAAAGAGATGGAGGATATAGAGTTCAGAACTACGGTTCTAAGGTTATGCAACAATATCCTAGAAAAGCTCGATAAAATTCATGAGACCCAACTAAAAAGTATAGATAAACTGACTAAATTGGAAAATATTATGCAGAGATCCAACAGCAGAATGGAAGAACACAAGAATCAGGTCAAAGAGCCAAAAGACACTCCTTTGGAGAAGGAAGAAGAAAAGAGGATCCAGAAAGTTGAAGATAGTGTAAGGAGCCTCTGGGACAACTGCAAGCGCACCAACATCAGAATTATGGGGGTGCCAGAAGAAGAGGGAGTGCAAAATACTGAAAACATATTTGAAGAAATAATATCAGAAAACTTCCCTCACCTGGTGAAAGAAATAGACTTACAAATACAGGAAGCCTACAGAACCCCAAACAAGAGGAATCCAAAGAAAAATTCTTCTCGACACATCATCATCAATATGCCAAGGGTAAAAGACAAAAAGAGGATCTTACAAGCAGCAAGAGAAAAGCAGTTGGTTACCTATAAGGGAGCACCCATAAGACTATCAGCTGATTTCTCAACAGAAACCATGCAGGCCAGAAGGGAGTGGCAAGAAATATTCAAAGTGATGAATAGGGAGAACCTACAACCAAGATTACTGTATCCAGCAAAGTTATCATTCAGAATTGAAGGGCAGATAAAGAGCTTCACAGATAAGAAAAAGCTAAAGGAGTTCATCACCACCAAACCAGTATTATATGAAATGCTGAAAGGTATTACTTAAGAAGAGGAAGAAGGTCAAGTGAATTAAAAATCTCAGGAATAGAATAAACTGGTGAATATAATAGAATTAGGGGCAAAGAAAGGGAGTGGATAGATAATTATCAGGGTGAAGGGGTATGGGGTGCAGAAAGAGACTGGATTAAAATTGTATAACCTATGGATGAGGACAATAGTGGGGGGAGGGGGGGAGGGCAGAGGGTGGGGTGGGAATAAGGTGGAGGGGAGCTATGGGGGAGAAAAAGGAGAAACAATTGTAATAATCTGAGCAATAAAGATTTATTTAAAAAAATAAAAAAAAATAAAATAAAATAAAATGCATTAGATATTAAAAAAAAAAAAAAAAAAAAAAACTATTTGTCTGCAACATCTACTGTGTGCACTATCATGCTTTTAAAATTTGGTATTTTAGCCAAAAATGTACAACTTATAGAATATTGTCCTAACTCATGTATACACGCAACAACTGCCCATGATGGTGATTAGACTGATAAAGGGAAGAACAGACCTCTCAGGTGTACTTATCAGACCTATGAGGGAAACATCACTCATCAACATATACAGTGTTTCATTGAAAGAGCTCCTAAAATATGAGAGAGAATGCTAATTGAAAAGTAAGAATATGAAGGCTAAATATTTTTATGTTTAGAATAAGAAAAGATCTGTGATTCATTAAATTTTTAATGATTCACAATAATCATAATATTCCTGTATCAAATTTCATATGTGTATGATTTCTTATTGGAGAAAGGAAGCATTGCATTCCTTGGAGAATATATCTATCTATATCTATATCATCTGTACTAATATATCTTTATCTCTATCTCTATCTACCTCTACCTCTGTCTTTGTCTCTGTCTCTATCTATCATCTATCTATCAATCTATCTATCTATCTATCTATCTATCTATCATCTATCTAATCTATCAATGTCCGTATCATCTATGACTACCTATGGATTCCCTGGAGAAATTATAACCACTGGAGAGCAGAAAACAGATGCTATGAGGTGGAGAGGTCTCAGAAGTCAGGAAGAGCTCTAATGTCTAGTATGTGAGCAGCACACTCTGGAACAGTGAGTGTCATGACCTTCACAAAGCCATCTGGTGTTTCTCCATCCCCTCCTGTGTCATATTTGATTATAGTCAAATTTCATTCTATAGAAATTATGGACTTATTTTTCCCCATGATTTAAAAGTAGAACAACACAGAATTTTTTTTTCAAGGCTTTGGTTTTTTTTTACAGTCATTAAATTTTGTGTAATCATAAAGAATTTCATACCTATTGAATAAATGTAGTCTCTATCTGTTGCAGAAATGATTATACATAGATAACCTGTGGATTTCAGATCTAGTAACAGTCACATAAATTGATTTTTCCCTTGTGGCTAATTTTTATTTTATAGAAACTTATAGATAATTCACAAACCATTTATGAGGTGTATTTTAGGAATACAGGCCCAGTTCAGCATTGAAATATAGTAATGTAACTTATCATATCCACAGAATTAAAAAGAAAAACTATGAATTTCTCAATTGATATAGAAAGAGCATCTAAGGAAATTCTGTATTCATTCATAGCATGAAATTAAACTCTCAGCAATCTAAAAATGGAAACTTCTTAAAATTGATTTTTAAAAATCTACAATAAAACGTACAGAGAACTCCATATATAAGCATGAAAGGATAAATCTTCTCACTAACACTGGACAAGGAGAAGGCTGTTTTCTGACCACAGGTATTATATATATATATATATTATATATATATATATATATATATATATATATATATATATATATGCCTAAGTGACCCTTACAACCAAATGACTGGAACAACCGGAATGACCAATTGATCAGTCACTATGACATCCACTGACCATTAGGGGCAGATGCTTAATGCAGGAACTGCCCTCTGGTGGTCAGTGCGCTCCCACAGACAACCATTCACAGCCAGCCAAACTCCCCTGGTCCCTGTGCTCCAGCCAGCAAATGTGCTGTGGTCTCTTCCTCCATCCCTCCCCCCATCCAGCAGGCCCCATTCAGCAGGCCCCCACTGGATAGGCCCCAATCGGTACTGGATGAGTCAGTGCCAATAGGCCCCAATCACTGGCCAGGCCTAGGGACCCTACCTGTGTACGAATTTCATGCACCAGACCTCTAGTATATCATAATAGCAAACTCAGCCTGTGCAATAAGATCAGAAGAATAAATAAAAGATGTAAAATTAAAAAAAATAGTCTCTATTTGAAGATGATGTGATTGCTTATGTAGAAAATGAATCTGCAAAAGTTACTATATATATATATATATATATATATATATATATATATATATATACACACACACATATATGTATATGGGCCTAAGTGACCATTGTAACGGAACGAATAACTGAACAGGTTGTGTGGGGTGACCAGGCTGGCGGGGGGCGGGGGGGGGAGGGGACAGTGAGGGGCAACCAGGCTGGTGGGGAAGGCAGTAAGGAGTGACCAAGCTGGAAGGGGGGCTAGTTAGGGGTGACCAGGTAGGCAGGCAGGTCAGCAGTTAGGAGCCAGTGGCCCCATATTGTGAGAGAGTTGTCTGATTGCCTGAGCCAGTAAACATAGTAATGTAATTTATCATACCAAGAGAATTAAAATGGAAAACTATCAGGGGTCCTGGATTGGGAAGGGTGCATGCTGGGCTGAGGGGACCCCTTCCCTTCCTCCCCTGCCCCCTGTGCATGAATTTCATGCACCGGACCTCTAGTCCTATATAATAAAGAAGTAATATGCTATTTTGTCCGTTAGGGTGTCCAAGTCATGACCAGTCAATGGGTTGTGCATGCACAGGAGCTAGGGGATGGGGACGGGGACCCAGAGGAAGGTAGGACAATAGAAGAAAATGTGTCTAGACTTTTCCCAGCCCTCTCCCTCTTTGCGCTGCCTACAAAAGCCCCAGGGACTTCTGTCCCCAGCGGAGGCAGGCCCAGGCCTGCCCAGTGCTAACGTCCCACCCAGCACTGAGGTAAAGCTGCCTGCCTGCATCCCTGGACAGGGACGTGACCCTGCCTGCCTCTGTCCCTGACCTGGGACGTGACCCTGCCTTCCTGTCTGTGTCTCTGACCTGGGACGTGACCCTGCCTTCCTGTCTGTGTCCCTGACCTGGGATGTGGTGCTGCCTGCCTGCATACCCCACCCAGTGCAGTGCTGCTTTGGTGTCTCAGTGAACTTTTGTAACCAACCCGAGGAGGAAACCGAGAGGGGAGAGGCTAGAAGCTGTGGATTCCCAGTGCTTTAATCACTTGAAAGCAGCTCTGCTTGGAATGTGAGGTAGCTGTACGTTCAGCTGAGAAGTAAGGGGGCTGACCACCACCATCACTGGGCTCCGGTCAGTCTGAGGAAAACACAGAGGGAGGCGTCCAGAGGAAGGAGGAATATCAAAGGGAATGTGTCTAGAATCTCCCCAGCCCTCTCCCTCTTTCTGCTGCCTACAAAGCCCCAGGCCCAGCCACAGAGGAGTCTTTACCTTTTAGTCCCCTGTTCTCCAACCACAGAGGAAAGAAATAAGGAAGGAGGCCATGCTGCCTCCAGAAAGTGTCTATATACCTAATCGGCTGGCCGCCTCCCACGGAGAAAGGCCAGACTGCAGCGTAGGCAGAGATGGGATGGGCCGTCACCTTCCCCTGATCACCAGGTCACCTCCCACTCCTGAGGGCTCCTGGACTGTGAGGGAGGGCAGGCTGGGCTGAGGGACCCCCCCATACCCATGCATGAATTTTCGTGCACTGGGCCTCTAGTAACTTATTTAAATATAATAATTTAATAATTAAATATAAGATGTCAAAACTGGTTTGGCTCAGTGGAGAGAGAGTCAGCCTGGGGACTGAGGGGTCCCGGGTTCGATTCCGGTCAAGGGCTTGTACCTTGGTTGTGGGCACATCCCCAGTATGAGGTGTGCAAGAGGCAGCTGATCCATGATTCTCTCTCATCGATGTTTCTAACTCTCTATCCCTCTCTCTTCCTCTCTGTAAAAAAATCAATAAAATATATATTTTTAAAAAGATGTCACAGTATGCACAGCCAACACACAGAATTCCATTGCATTTCAGTATAGAAGCAATATACATTTGAAAGTGTATATAAATACTAGAGGCCAAATGCACAAAATTTGTGCAAGAGTAGGCCTTCTTTTCCCCAGGTGCCTGCACCGGCTTTCCTCTGACACCTGGGACCCAAGCTTCCCTCCAGCTGCCAGCAAGCACCCAGAACCCCGGCTTCCCTTGCAGCCCGGCTTCCCCCACCCAGAAGGTCACCTGGAAGGACATCCAGTTTAATTAGCATATTATGCTTTTATTATATAGGATATAATTTCTTACTCTAAAACAAAACAAAAAAATCATGATATAAATTTTAAAAAGTTTATTCACTGTGTTACCAGTTTATTATAAAGGATAGCAAAGAAAATCAGGAAAGTCTACTCAAGTTTATTGTGTGTATTAATTATTCCACAGATACGTGACCCAATGACCATTTCTATACACTTCCTCTTAGACGTGGCCACACTGTGAAGCAAACCAACATAACAATCATAGGCCATCACTGGCAGCAAGAAGCATTCTGTGGAAATAAGCAACCCAAAACACAAATGCTGAAATATGCAAACAAAAAAAGAGAGAAAGACAGATAGAAAGACAAAAGCGATGTTTCCCTTCACACCAGGAGCTTTCTAAGTATTTTGGGTGGTAAAAGGGTTTTAGGAGCTATGCCACAAACCAGAATTAAGACCAAATATATGTTTCTTATCATAAATTGCATTATCATAACCTGTCTTTAGATTAGTTAAAACATAAGTCAATGAAAGCATGTTCAATAGAATATCTGTATTCTTGGAAATCTGAGAACCAGTTACTTTTTTCTTTGTAAGTACCCTGTTTTTATGTCCTTAAGTGCAAGTATTATTATGTAATTGTGTTCTCTACATAACAGAAAAAAATATACAAATGTAATAGTGGATTTTGTTATTGATTTAGAGAATAACAACCTAGAATATCGGAAGACATATGTGATAGGCTGTTGTTTTTGTGGTGCAGCTATATGAATTAAGCAACTTTTCCTTTCTAGCCACCTCCTTGTATGACAAATCAGGGTATAGAATGAAAAAGTCTTAAGGTGGATGCTTGGGGCAGCAGGGGGACCAGAGTGTAGATTGCATGGTTTTTCCAGATACTTTGCTGTGCATTTGAAACCGGTGTGGAATGATATTGAATGTAAACTGTGGTTGAAAAAAAAAAGTTTAAAAAAGAAAAGAAAAGAACAAGAAATACCTCTGTACATCTTTAGAAGCTTTACATTCACTGAAATATTGAAAGTGAGAGCCGACTGGTAAGATTCACAATGACTTAAACCTAACAGGGGAAATGTTTCATTTCTAAGGCCCTTTTCACAGCATCCTTTACCTCTTTGTTCCTCAGACTGTAAATCAGTGGGTTTAACATTGGAATCACTAGGGTGTAGAACACAGAAACTACCTTCTCCTGTTCTACAGAATACTGGGAGCTTGGCTGAATATAACTAAAGCTTAAGGTGCCGTAGAATATGGTGACAGCAGTCAGGTGAGAGGCACAGGTGGAGAAGGCTTTCTGTCTGCCTGCTGCCGAGCGGATCCTCAAGATAGCAACAACAATGAACATGTAGGAAATCAGCACAACCAGGAAGGTGACCATGGCAATGACGCCAGAGAAGGTTACGAGCAGCAACTCATTCATGGAGGTTTCAGAACACGACAGCTTTAGGAGTGAGGGAATGTCACAGAAGAAGTGGCTGACGACATTCAACCTGCAGAAGGACAGTCTGCCCAAGCTTATCGTGTGTATTAATGAGTTAATTATGCCACACATACATGACCCAAGGACCAGCCCTACACGCTTCTTCTTTGACATGGCCACACTGTAAAGCAAAGGTTTTGCAATAGCCACATAACGATCATATGCCATTACTGACAGCAAGCAACCTTCTGTGGTAACAAACACCCCAAAACACAAGTGCTGCACCATGCAAGCAACAAATGAGATGGTTGCCTTCACAACCAGTAGGCTTATCAGCATTTTGGGTGCAATGGCAGATGCATAGCAGGCATCGACAAAAGAAAGGCAGCTGAGGAAAAAGTACATAGGTTTGTGGAGCTTGGGAGTGATTCGGATTAATAAGATCATGCCTAGATTCCCCACCAAGGTAATGACGTAAATCACCAGGAACAACACAAAAAGTACAATTTTCAGTTGAGCGTGGTCCGTCAATCCCAAAAGAATAAACTCTGTCACAACTGTAAAATTGTTTTCAGTCATTTTTTTCTTTTCATAAGATCTGTTATGAAAAAAGATACAGAGATTATAATTTATTAGGGAAATATTATATATATATATGTATATCTATATCTCTCTCTTCTTTCTCTCTCTATATATACACACATATACGTGTGTGTGTGTGTGTGTGTGTGAGAGAGAGAGAGAGAGAGAGAAAGAGAGAGAGAGAGAGTATAAAAACAAACACAATTACTGATGTCAGGCTTTGTATAAAAAATATCCCTTCTTTGAATCTTAGATTTTTCATCAATAAAAGTAGTAAGAGGACTAAATGGTCTCTCATTTCATTCCAATGATGTTGTTTTATGTTATTATATTCCATAGAAACCAAACTGTGAAAAACAGTTTATCTCTAGTAGCTTTAGTCTCTCTCTAAAATGTCCACTAAGTAGACACTGATGACGATAGAAATTAATAGCATGTATAATATATACCATTACAATCTGATTAGATAGATAGTAGTTACTTAATGATATTCATAATGATTAGATAGTTATTCTATGATATTCTCTTCTGAATTATTTGTTTGTTTTCAAATAGACAATTATTTAATGAGAAGGGCCCATAAGATCATATTTAATTTTAAGCCACATCAGGAAGTAAAAGGCTCAGTACCTAGAGTGTTGACATTTAAAATGCCAAGGATTCTGGCTTTTGTGACCATAGGCTATTAGGGGCCAACACCTCATTCTGAAATGCATGAAACAAAAGCCTGTATCTTGCATGATACCTACTAAAAAGATCCAGGATTCTTGCTCCAGGACAATTTCCCCCACGTTCCTGGTAAAAGACCAGCCCTGGAAGGGCTGAGACCCAGGCCACAGAATCCCACATCTTGCATATCTGGAGCATATGGAAGCTTTTCCTGAGATCTTAAGTAATCTTAGAAAAATTTAAAAGCACACTGAGAATATGAATATATATAGATATATATCCACAAAACTTTCTGTGATACTTCTTCCTGTTTTCCATCTTATAATACATACCGGTAGTTTAAACAATTTAAGTCTGTAAAATTGCAATTTCCATTGGATGGTTGGATACCTATATTTTATATTCAAAGCTATTCACACTCGCTTCAGAATTTGTTTCTCTATTAAGTTGGAGTGTCACTTTAGAAATTACAATAAACAAATGGGTAATGATATTGCTATTGTTATAATTTATACTATTTATTTTAATTAAAACATTTCAATTGCCACAATGACAAGAAGTTAGGAATTCATTAATACTGGATCAAATCCCATTGTTGACAACAATTGGTTTTATTTCATTGAACAAGTTATTTAACTTCCCAGATTCAGGTTATAATTATATTTACTTTTCCAAAATTGCTGAAAAGATTGAAGATAACTATTTCCATTTAGGATTTACTGTTCTTTGAGTATAAATTCATAATTTAACAAACTAGATAGAAAGTTGCATAATTATATTAAATATGTCTAAACAGAACATTGGTATATATTTAATGTGTGATATCTTTTGGTACAAGATGATCAGTTTCATACTTTTATACCATTGTAATTGAACTATTTCTTTTTTTCTGGAGCATTTCTGCAATACATAAGATCTATTTATTTTTATTTTTTGTTTATTTTTGTAATCAAATGGATATCTCAAGTTATCAGTTACAAACTAGCTTTGTTAAATGTCAGATTTTTAAAAATCTACAGTTTTTCACAATATCTTACATGCTATTTAAAGATTACCAACATATTTTACAATATGGAAGCACACATCTCACAATATTTAAAAATGAATCTTTTATTCATAGATCTATCTAACACATGCTCTTTCTTCTGTTACTCTTAAAGACTTAACTGAAAATTTCAGTTAATAAAATATCACTTATGGATATGAATTTTATTTAAACTATTTAATTAAAGAAATAGCATGTTTAAAAGTTATTATAAATTAAATTAACTACCAAAATATAAAACTAGTAACTTTAGCAACTAAATTTGATGGCAACATTGTACACTGAATTATATAAAGATATATAAACTGAAATTCCATGAACTTTAAGAATCAAAATATTGATAAGATTCTGTCAAACTTAAAATTTTCAATTTTTTGTTGAATGAATGATAAATATAAAATTAAAATAAATAAAAAGACAATAAAAGGTATTAATTTAACTTACCAAAGATACTTTAAAATTTAGGATATTAGTTCATATAGAATGCTCATATTCATCACCAAGTTTCCTTACTCTCGTCTAAGAAATGAAATTAGTTAATATATTTTCTGATATTCAGGATAATCAATATTTTAATGGCAGATAACTGAACCACTCAGGCTGAGTGGTTCAGTTATCTGCCATTAAAATAGTTCAAGTAAAACAACACAAAACAAACGTAATTTAAAAAAATAAACAATGTAACAATGATGTTAACATCTATAATTCTTTCTTCAATGAGGTCAAAAATGAAAGAAGAAACAAGTATATATATTTTATTCTAATGAGACCAGAATTCCTGTAGTTCAGACACTAATTAAACTAAAACAACAACAGCAGCAAAAATTACACTCTGGATTGCTTTCTGGTTCCTCAAGAGACTCTCTTAAAGCATCTCAGTGGAACTGATTTCCCTAAGATCTGTAACATCATATATATATATATATATATATATATATATATATATATATATATATATATATATAATTTAAATAAAAGGCAACGTACAGACAAGGGTGAGAAAACAGTAGAATTATTGATTGTAAATAATTTATATAAATTGGAAATTATTTTATTAAGATATAATATGAACTGAGCCTGAGCTTGTAAGGCAAAAAAAAAAAGGGGGGGTGGGAGGGAGCCTTTAAGTGAAATCCAACCTGAAAATGGCTATTATTTTGGAGAACATCCTACGACCCTTACCTACACACTTCTGTTTGGATTGCAATTCTTCATTCTATCTAACTGGTAGAATGGCCACATGTTACACTTACCAGCTACTATGTTTAACTCTTATACTCTCATTCACTTACTGAATACTTCTTAGAGAATAGAGACAAGCTAGACATTGTGTTCTGCACTGGAAAGAGGATTACAAAAACAAACCAACAAGCCCTGACTGTTTTGCTCAGTGGATAGAGCTGTGGCCCGTGGAATGAAAAGTCTCAGGTTCCATTCCCCGTCAAGAGCACATACCTCGTTTGCAGGCAGGAACTCTGGCCCTGTCTGGGAACATGTGGGAGACAATCAATTGATCAATGTGTCTCTCTCACTTTCTCTCTCTCTCTCATCTTTCCCTTCCATTCTCTGTAAAAATCAATGGAAAGCATATCCTTGAGTGTGGATTAAAGAAATACTGAATATAACAGTAAAATACACTATAACAATTGTAACACATAAATAAAAAGTAAAAAATAAAATTGTTATTGTTCTCAAAAGAAAAGAAGGAAAAAAACATGGACACTGACACCATGACTCCTAGGGGCATTTGCAAAATTTTATTACTGAGTTTCAAATTATTTTTTTTAAATGCTTAGCTTTTAGGTCCAGGAGAAACACAGAATTCCACTAAAACTCATATATAAATCTAGTACACCAAAGAATTTGCCCAATCAGGGAAAATTCCTACGTTGGGGGTTCTATCCCAGGTCATTCATTGATCAACATTTTTCTCTTTCTCTCCCTCTCTTTAAAGAATATATATATATATATATATATATATATATATATATATATATATATATCTCCATCCATGGGTAAGGACTTAAAAAAAATAAAACCTAACTAAATAAATCTGCTTATCAGCAAACATTATAAATTAACTTGCTCAACATACCTGGCATTTTGTTTTGGGGGGGTCTCACCTGGGAATCGGTAACCACAATTTTTCCTCATGCGGGTTTGAACTTCGGAGTTTGCTGTCTGCACAATTGAGGAAGCTTTAAGCTGAAACATTTACATACACCACCTGGCCAGCATGCTCAGTGGTTGAGCATTGACCTATAAACCAAGATGTTGAGGTTCAATTTCTGGTCAGGGCCCATGCCGATTTGTGAGTTCTATCCCCAGTGAGGGGTGTTCAGAAGGTAGATAATCATTGATGTTTCTATCTTTCTCTCCCTCTTCCTCTTTGAAGTCAATTTTTAAAAAATTATATATAGAATGGTCTGAGTTGGTCATGCTGTGGCTACCAGAATGACCTTTCAGGACTGTCACAGAAAAGGTCCTGCTAAGATGAACTTACTGTCCAAACACAATAAGAAAGAATATCTCCATAATCAAAACTATAGAAAGCAATAAATACATTTAAAATGCTTTTTAAAATAAAAGTCAAAAAAAAGAAAAAATGGATGGACCCTTTACCAAAAAAAAAAAAAAAAAAAACAAGGGTTATAGGCTGATTTATTGACAATGGTTTAAGCAAGGGATCAGGAAGAATAAATGAATGAATAAATGAATGAATGATGCATACTTGTCAAAAAGAAGTTGTGTCTTCTTGTGGGAAACAAATGTGGCCGATGGCTGCAGGAGGATTCAGTCATAATAACTAACTATTTTGAGGAAGGCATGCTGAAGCCAGCCACTAACAGTTTTTTTTAAGTACCTACAAAAAACAGGAGGCACCTGTCCATCCCCCGTCAAGTACCCAACACCAGCGAGCACCTATGGAAATGAGTCTGTGCAGTTAGTAGCCAAATGAAACTAAACAGACCTCCTGAGCAGAGTGGAACCATGGAACTCAAGTAACAAGAAGTGCCACTCTTGCCATCTGAGCCCACCAGACAGTTTGAAGTCTGCCAATATGGAAGATCAGATACCCAGACCAAAGGTGAAAACATATAGGACTGACCAATCAAACTCTGTTAGATTGAAATGACTTTGTTCGCTCTAGCCCTCTTTTCCATCCCTTACTTCTAGATAGCTTAGTCCCAAGACTATCCCATCAGACCCCTGAATTAGAATAAATGAATATGTAGCCCCTTCTCATCTTCCTCTTTAAATTTGCTTCAGGCCTTGTTCAGGGAGGCTTATTTGGGTTTCCTTTCCAGCTCCTGTTTGTCTGCCTCATTAAATAATCTCGTGCCTCGCTGCATATTCAATGCTTTCTTAGTTAGCGTCACAATGTTTGTCCTACAAATTTGGGTTCAATAACAAAGTTTAGTTGTTTATTTTTCTCTTGTCTTCCCCAGTTCTCCTGGCAGTATTATTATCTACTAGAAGCCTGGTGCATAAAATTTGTACACAGCCCAGCCTTCACGCTCTTCAATCTGGGACCCCTCAAGGGATGTCCAGCTGCCAGTTTAGGCCCGTGGGTTTGGGCCTAAACAGGCAGTCGGACATCCCTCTCAAGATCTGGGACGGCCCAACCTCTCACCTGCCTGACCACCTCCTAACCACTCCCCTGCCAACCTGATTGATGCCTAACTGCTCCCCTATAGGCCTGATTGCCCCCAACTGCCTTCTCCTGCTGACCCAATAACCCCTAACTGCCCTCCCCTGCAGGCCCAGTTGATCCCAATTACCCTCCCCTGCTGACCTGGTCTCCCCCAACTACGCTCCCCTGCTAGCCATCTTGTGGTAGCCACTTTTTACCACATGAGTGCAGCCATCTTTGACCACATTGGGGGGGGGGGGCATCTTGTGCGAGGGCTTGAGGGTCAATTTGTATATTACCTCTTTATTATATAGGATTATTATATAGGATTTTATCAGCCCTGATTTTGACATCATGCATAGCCAACTCAGTTAATGTCTCATACAGAAAAAGTTGATGTGTATTAGCAACATTTTAAAAAATGAAACCTAAAAAGAAGGATAAAAAAAGAAAATATATGCAAAAAGAAAGTTTAAAATAAATCTTTCCCATAGTTCCATGGTCACCTGAATAGATGCTACTAGATTCATAGGAGATGCAACTGACCATTGATTACTAAAAAGTCTGTAAAGGCAGCAAGAGTCACAGCTAAGAAACCATAGAATGCTGAGGATACATTGTAAAGAACCCAGATGTTTCTAAAATTTGGATATATGTTTAACTGTATGCAAATTCTCCTCAATACTTACACAAATGGAAGTCATAGAGGAGAAGGGCATGGGTGACACATATGAGTGATAAATTATCTTATATTAGATTTTGCTCTCAGTGAGGTTGTACTGAACATTATCCAGGAGTGCTGAGATCTCCATTCAGGGAACACAACAGTCAAAGCAATCATTATAGCAATACATTGCATTACAATCACTGTTATAGTTTTGTCATATAAAAGAACAAGGCATATATATCACTCATTTAAAGATAAGGCATTCATTTCAAATCTAGTTATCAACCATGTGACTTAGGGCAAATTACATGGTTTATCTGAGCTTGATGTCCCCTGAATCTATCAGTGATATATTTTTAACCTAGTAGTTACCCCATATTTTTAGTCCATTAACTAATTCAAAGAAAAATCCTACGCAATGTCATTTATAAGTTTATCACGATTTTTTGGAACAGTGCTGGTTTTTCTAGGATAACATTGTGTCAAAGTATTTCCGATAGTTACTTTAATTGTTGACTCTGTGAGTCAGTACCTTTACATCATGCAGGCCTCAGGGACTGCTTAGGCAATCTCTGTAGTTTTCAGTTTCCTCCCTGGCATTGCCCCTCACAGTTTCTCACGAGGGAATGTACAGGGTGCCCTGAGTCATTAGCAGGCACCACAAGGCAGGATTTTGAAAGTCCCTCAGATTATTTTAGCATAAATTACATGTGACTTCTTCAGGAAGCATTTCAAAAAAAGAAAATCCAAGATTCTCTCCATGTAAAAGAAAAGGTCAGAGTGATTTAGGAGATGGAAATCCAATTCTTCATTAGAGGTGAGTGGATTGGAATTGTGCTTTGATTATGACCATGATGTTGGTAATTTCCCATTATTCTTGGCTTCTGAGTATGGACATGATAATGGTTACCTTCAGCTGGTTCTAAAATACCACAAAAACTCATTATCTCCTTTGCTAGCTGGGGTTCCCTGGCATAGAATGGTATTTTTAGGGCATCAAATCCTCTGACTTAACTAGATATCATAGATTATTTGATTTATGAAAGTCGATAGTGGCATTTAGATACTGCAAGTAAAGAAGATGTTAAGCTTTCCATATAAAATATAGGATTCCCAATTACATTTGCATTACAGATAAACAACAAATAATTTTAATATTATAGAATATTTGATAAATATTTATTTTACATAAAAATATTCTATGTAATTTTGGGAAAATGTATTTTTTACATGTATTACCCATGTAATACTTTATATACTACAAATACTTTTACTTTAAGAATATATATATATATCTTATATATAAGGAGAAACTCTCATGATAAACTTGTATATTTATTTAGTGGTTTGCTTTTTTCCTTTACTGGCTGTCTACTACTCGGTTTGTTTTGTCAGAATAGTCTTTAGACACTGACTGTATTTATCTTTAACAGGGTATATTCCATATTAAGTATCCTTATCATAATAAAATTAAAACATGAATGTCAAAAAAATGAACAGGGTGAAAGAATCTATGTCTTCTGAGAGAGGAATAACTGGCACTAACAATGGAGATAAACCCAAATAACACCAGAATAATTCTTATAAAAGCACTGAAGATTTCAACATGAGGGCATTGGTACTGGAATTCTGAATTCCTTTGCTGAATCCTGTGCATCTCCTATTCTATAGGAAAATCCACAAAAACAGACCCTGCAAACAATGTTCTTATTTGTGAAAGAGGGAAGAACCTGAAAGCAGAGTGAGATCAATGTGGGGACAGCAGACAACCTGATCTAGGAACTTGGAGCAGAGGTGGCTCATGAATTTCCACATTTGCCTACCCCTGCCCATCCCATCCCATGCACTAATCCTGGGATCAGACTGGCTAAATGGATACCAAAAAAAAACTATAGATTCCTAGAATTCTGCCAACAGCCACAGGGTGGCTCCCAACTCAGCTGCTCTATTGGTTTGGATCTTGTGTCAAGCTTTCAGATGTTTCTACCTGATAGCTGGCCAGTCTAAAGCTGAGAATTATGTTATGTTATATAATTCTATTTTGTATTTTAACTGGCTGAATATTTTGAATGCCAATTGAAAATCATACTTGCAGAGTTCCAGTTTTCTCAAGAAGAGAAACTCTGTGTGAGAGGAAGTAAACACAAGTGGATTGAGCTAAAGCAGCTTCACTGTCTTCAATCAGAGTAGTTCCACTTTGTTTTCCTGACTTCTCATGTAATGTATGAAATAAAGAGGACAGGATTTCCCATTGAAACATTTGAAAATCACAGCATTATACTCTAGTACTCCATTGTACAATTCAAGAAATAAAGTGACAGTAATATTAGATTTAATAATTACTCATATAAATATTTTAAATACTTTATATGCTTTATCATATTCATGATGGAGAAATAAATTAATGCATATAAATAGCATATTAGAGGAAAGAAAGCATAAAGATTAAATATTTAAAATGCCTAAATATTGATATTAACTGCTATTTTAGCAGAAATGGATCCAGATCTTATGCCTCTTGGAACTTATACGAGTTTGAAGATTTAAAAAAAAAAAAAAAGATTACACGTGTAAATGAAGGCATTAATGTGAATATTTATTTAGAATGGGAAAAAATTTAAATTTCAGTTGTCAATGAACATGTACTCACAAACATTATAAAATTATAAATATAATAGTTTTATTAATGAAATTTTAGACATATCCCAGCATATTGTGTGAGTTCTTAGAAGCTATTCCAACACCAGAATAGACATCATTACTAATGATAAATTTGGCTTTCATAAATATTCTCACTAAATATCAAATATGGTATTATTAACTCGATCTCTCCTTAGTTGGGCCCCACAAATATTTGTGTGCTAGCCAATGAACTATGATATTAGTTGAATATGATCGAGTCAAAGTTGAATGGAAAGAGAAACTGTGCTTGATTAAGGTTCAAATATCTTACATTTGCAACTTTTACAAAGTTGGAAATACATCACTTTGTGAGTGTATTTATTGTTAAGGCCTCACCTAGCCCTTTAAAAGTACAAATCTTAAACTTCAAAATCTTAGACTTCATTAACTTCACTTTATCTCTTTCTCTCTTTTAGAAAATCAGATTTCCACAAGAATTCTCAGACAGATATGTAAGTGTACTGAAGAAAAATTGTGATGTCACTGTGTAGATAAAATAAATATTTCTAATATGTATATAGCTTTTAAAAAAATCAATGGATATATTCCAAACAATGTTGACTCTAGTTAGAGTTTAAGCTGTCATAATAGTGTATGTTTCATGTGTGTCACACCACTAAGAAAGTAAAAGATTCTATCACTCAACTTAATTTTAAAACTTAGTGTGGGGATTATTTTCTATCCCCTATTATGAAAAACTAGAGTCCCAGTGCACAGATTCATGCACCAGTGGAGCCCCTTGGCCTGGTCTGCTGGATAGGGCCGAAACTGGCTTTCTGACATTCCCTAAGAGGTTCTGGATTGCAAGAGGGTGCAGGCCAGGCAGAGGGACCCCACGGGTGCATGATTGGGGCTGGGGAGGGACTGAGGGAGGGCTCCAAGGCATGTCTGGCCTGGCTCTCCCAGTCTAGACCAGCCAGACCCCAGTTGTAAGCTAAGCTACTGGTCTGAGAGTCTGTCACCTGATGGTCAGTGCATATCACAGCAACTGGCTGAACAGTTGAACAAATGGTTGGACACTTAGCATATTAGGCTTTTATTATATAAGACTAGAGGCCCAGTGCAAGAAGATTTGTGCTAGAATGGGCTTTCCTTTCCCTGGCTGCCAGCACAGCCTTTCTACTCCAGCCTAACTCCTTTCTGCTCCAGCCCAGAGCTTTTTTTTTTTTTTTTTTTTTTTTTTTTTTTTTTTTTTTTTCAGCTCCAGGAGCCACCTCTTTCTGTTCTGGCCCCACCTTCCCATGCTGCCCAGAGGCCCTGAGATACCAGGGTTGGGATGGAACACCTGCCCCTGTCACTTGGCGCCTGTGTATGCAAATTAACCACCCTCTTTGTTGGGTTAATTTGCATATCACTCCTGATTGGCTGTGGGTTTAGCAGATGCATGGTTAATTTTCATGTTTGTCTATTATTCGGTGAGATTTTTCTCAATCTCCTGCAAAGACTATAATTATGTTCAGGCAACACTATATGAAAGCTAATAATCTCTTTGTTTCTTTGCAGAACTATCTGGACACAATGAGCCAACAGAATCAAACATCACTGACTGAATTCATTCTCCTGGGAGTCACAAAGCAGCCTGAGCTACAGATTCCACTTTTCATTGCCTTCCTCATCATCTACACAATCACAGTGGTAGGCAACCTGGGCATGATCATCTTGACCCAGGTGGACTCCCGCCTACACACACCTATGTATTTTTTTATCAAACACCTGGCTTTTATTGATCTTGGCAATTCCACTGTCATTTGTCCCAAAATGCTGGTAAATTTTGTTATGGCTCAAAATGTAATTTCATATCATGCATGTGCCACCCAATTGGCTTTCTTCCTTATGTTTATTATCAGTGAATTTTTCATCTTGTCAGCCATGGCCTATGACCGCTGTTCAGCCATCTGTAACCCTTTGCTCTACAATGTTTTTATGTCCCAGAGACGTTGTCATATGCTGGTGGGCATTCCATACCTGTACAGTATCTTTCAGGCTCTACTGTTCACTATTAAGATTTTTACATTGAACTTTTGTGGCTCCAATGTCATAAATCATTTCTACTGTGATGATGTGCCCTTGGTGCTTTTGCTCTGTTCAAATGCACAAGAAATAGAACTGCTAATCATATTATTTTCAGCATTTAATTTGCTCTCTTCCCTGCTGGTAATTTTGGTATCTTACATTCTCATTCTGATTGCCATATTTCGAATGCATTCTGCAGAGGGCAGGAAAAAAGCTTTCTCCACATGTGGTTCTCACCTGACAATGGTGGTTGTATTCTATGGGTCCCTACTATTTATGTACACACAGCCCAAATCCACTTATTCCTTTGATACTGATAAAATGGCCTCTGTGTTCTACACTTTAGTGATCCCTATGCTTAATCCCTTGATATACAGCTTAAGGAACAAAGAGGTAAAAAATGCCTTTCATAGGGTCTTTAGGAATCCATGTAAACTTTGTATTTAATATGTAATATTGTTTTACTAACTCTGATAAAGGCAAATGTCACTATTTATAATACATATAATTGCATTCTTTTTTAATTCAAGCAAAAACTAATTATAATGCACAAATAGATTGTTTCCCTAATATTCAGACAAGTTAATCTTCATATTTTAGATCTTAGATGATACTCCCCCTCCTTAGCATTTCTTGCATTATATATATATAATGTTTTTATTGATTTCAGAGAGAAAGGGAGAGGAAGAGAGAGATAGAAACATCAATGATGAGAGAGAATCATTGATCAGAGGTCTCTTGCATGCCCCTCTGAGGGAATGTGCCCTGACGGGTGAGTAATCTGAGACCTCCTGGTTTATAGGTTGAAGCTCAACCACTCAGGCAGCCCAGCCAGGCTCTTGCTGTTGTTGTAAGTTTTCTTTTAGTAATCCCGTAGAAGTTGACATTTCTCTCAGTTGAAACACTTACTAAATTCTATCTCAGTAAACTATGTGTTTCTTTCTGTCTTTTTTTTGTCATTATTTTTTTTTCAGTTAGGAGTTTTTTCAATTTTGTTTTCTTAACCTACTACAATAGTGTAAAGTAAGTTTCTTGCTGACAACCTATAGATGGATAATGATTTCTTTTAAACTCTCATTTGGAGAATTTAACTCATTTACATTTAAAGTAACTACAGATAATGATGTCATACTTCTTGCATGTTGCTCTTTCTCTTATTGATACATCATCTCTTTCTCTTATTGATCGTCCTTTCTTCCATTACAAGATCTTGAGTTTGTGGATGAACCCTATATTGGGTATACCTACAGTAAAAGCCCGTCATGCTGTTAAGAACTATAAGCTGAAAAATTCCAGAGGTCACACAGGTAGGAAGCCTCAATAAGGGGACACAACCTGGCTATTTACCTAATTATGTGTCTGACAATGTGCTCTTTCAAGAGAGCAGTCTTCTTACCCAGCCCCCCCAAACCTTCTTCCCTCTGGCAACCATCAGTCTAATTTCTCTATCTATGAGCCTGTTTCTATTTTGTTTTTTATCTATTTTGCTCTTTAGTTTCTACATATAAGTGAAATAATATGTTATTTATTATAATATAGAATTAATAGTATATGTAAAGATCTCAGAAATAAAAACTACTTAAGACTGCTACTCATATAGTTTGAAAATAAGTTTCAAAAGAGCTATCTGAACCGTGTTTAAAACATTAAAGTTCTTCAGGAAGACACAAAAACATTACAGTACTCTTTAACATAAAATTCACAAAAGTCACTACCCAATCACAAATACTAGAACATATGTGAAAGCAGGAACAGGTCATCTCACTCAGGAGATGATAAACATAGATCTTGAAATAACAGTGATGATGGGATTGTTAGGCAAAAACTTTAAAACGTGTATATGGTTGTCATGTAAGCCCTGATATTTGTGTTTGTTTTCCATCTTATTTTTGTTATGCAAGTTACTGATTTAGGTTTTGTACACCCAGATATTAATTTCAAAGAAGCATCCACTTCAAAGCCTATTACTGTGGAAAACAGTATTGGGATTCCTCAAAATATAAAACTGAAACTGCCTTATGATCCATCAATTTCACTTCTGGGTATATAACCAAAGAAATCCAAAATATAAATTCAAAAAAAATATGCACCTCTATGTTCATTGCAGGGTTACTTACAATAACCAAGCTATGGAAGCCACCCAAGTGCCCATCAATATATATATATATATATATATATATATATATATATATATATATATATAACTAGTGACCCAATGCACAAATTCATGAACATTGAAAGGAAATTAATTAGAAGATGGCACGTGGGGCAGGACTGGGAGAGACAGGCTAGATATGCCCTGGAGCCTCTATGGTTTCTCCCCAGCCGGCTGCACCTGAAGTGGGACTGTGGTTTGAAAGGCATCTGCAGAGTGAGCAGGGTCCCTCTGGCAGGTGGATCCCTTGTCCTGGCCTGCAGATATCAGGTCAAAAACCCACTCTCTGACATCCCCTGGGGGCTCCTGGAGTGTAAAGTTGCTGTCGCACAGAGTGCGGAACACAAACGCAAGTATGCAGTAAACCAGATTTTGGGCTGACAGTGCCCCAGCAACAACATACCGGTAACCCATGACCAAAGATAGAATCATGTGGCCTTGTGAGGAATCAGGCTCCCTACTCTCTGGTTTTTGGGTGCATCACCCAAGAACCACCATTGCCAAATACCACATCCAGCATGGCTAGGGTACAAGATCTAAAGAAGGGGCCACACACATGTAAAAACCAGTTTGGCTCAGTGGGTAGAGCGTCAGCCTACAGACTGAAAAAAAAAAACTATACTCCTAAAGATGAAAGGAGCTAAGACAATTCTAAGCAATATAAACAGAAAGGAAATTAAACCCAAGCACATCAAAATTAAACTTTTGAAAAGCAGTGATAAAGAAATATTCTTAAAAACAGATAAAGATGAAAGATACTTTATAATCAGATGAAGAAAATATTTATTACTGATTTATTGGCAGATACAAGTCAAAAGACTTTGTTTCATGTCAATCAAATGTTACATCATTTTCTTAAGAAGTCAATTTCTTTTACTCATACATTGTGTGAATGTGTGTATAATGTATCAAATACTGGCAAAGGCATATTTATAATTATGGTATTTAGTGATATTGCATATTTATTTATTTTTTCAGTTAGATCTAGGTAAGAAATATTTTTTACTTTTCCTAATGGGATATTCTGAGAATAATTAACAGAAATCCAGGGTGCTCTCCCCCTTGGGTAATTACTTGCAATCATTTCACCAGATTAAAACTTTAACAAAGTGAGTGTCAGGAGGGTAGAAAAACACTTAAATACGTTCTCCAGCAGCTGATGATTAAAACAGTAGGAAGTCAAAGAAGAATCTCCACTCAGGTGAGTAGAAAACATTAGCTTGAAAATTTAAGCAAGCAGCTTAAAATGAATTATCGCCAAAGATCTTGAAGAGCATTATGTTATGGGAAACTGTCTTTTTTTTTCTTTGCAATATACATGTCTGTCATCAATAGGATTAATGGGTAGGACAGCCCTGACACTCTGCCCTATACATTTATACCATCTTAGTTTTCCAATGAACTTACTGCTTCAGTCATCTATACTAACAAGGGTTTTTGTCTATTCTTATTTATGAAGTATCCTTTCTGTCCCACTTTTCATTTTCTATCTGTTCAGGGTGACCATAATAGAAAGGAAGCATTATGTTTATAAAAATATATTCCAAAGGCATACTGACTTTATTTGAATCCTAACCTCGCCATCTGTTATCTGAGTGACCGAAGTTAATTTATTTCACTCCCTGGGCCTCATTTTCCTTAACTCTCAAATTGAGAGTTGGTTGTACTGTACGCTTCCTTACAGTTATTGTGTGGCCCATATGAGTTAATATATATAAAGTATTCAGAACAGTACCTGGCACACAATGAGTTCCTTATTGACACTTGATAGTCATTTGCATTCTTATTTCCATGCTTCTTCACTAAGAGTTTATGAATAATCAGAACAACCAAGTCATTTTTATGCAAAGAGGAATATATGATTGGTAAATCACTAGAAGAAGTGATTCCATAGGCCAAACAGATGTGCCAAATAAGGACTATGATATCAATAACAAAATCCTCAAATTTACATATTATGTACTTAGATTTTGTATTGGGTAAATAAGCTGAACTTATAGTGAAAAGTATTGATATATATATATATATTTTTTTTTCCCAGATTTTTCTTAATCATTACACCAACAGTTTAGAAAGCCTTTTTTCTTGTTACTTTAAAGAGACATAGTGGTTGTCAATAATATAAGGTATATGATTTAGGTGCCTATGTTTTGTTTATAAATTACTCAAGTATTAAAAAAGCTGAAATAGAGTATGCAGGTCTTTTGACATTCTTCAGATGACTTTGGCTCATAGTAGCTATATCAAAACAACCACTTCAAAATATCTTGCCCCCTCAAAGCATACTTTACCAAAGTTTTAATAACTGTGTTGTATCAGTCTCAGACTATCAATTGTGATGTTATCATCTAGGAATGTTTGAAGGCACACACCAGGCCTTACTATTTGGACAAGCCTCAGGTATTTCCTACCAGAGCCAACATTGAGACAAAGGGCAAGAAGGCAAAAGTGAGTTAATCAAGCAGTAAGTAACCTAGGTCACCCTGGGTTTTGTAAATGGTAACTTTAGAGGTGAGGCAGCCTGTCTCTTTCTCTACCTGTGTAGCTGCAATACATTTATTCAAGATGAATGCCATTAAAATGGATATCTTATCAATCAAAAAATTATTGTCAGAAACTTACATTACAACCAAAAAAGCTAATCATCAATGTGAATGTAGGTATGTTTAGCTTTGGCCAGATGGTGAGAGGAGTCTCTATTTATAATTTAAGACCAGAAAATGTCTTCGTATATCATACATTATGTATTGAATTCTCGTATAAGATAGCATCTCAAATAAAAGTATTGCTTTTATACCTTACACAGGCTACCTACAAGAACCACATGGAGCAACACAATCATACTGCAGTGAGCAAGGTGACTGAATTTATTCTCATGGGGATCACAGACAGCCCTGGCCTGCTGGCACCTCTCTTTGGAATCTTCCTGGTCATATATTTGATCACAGTGTTGGCCAATCTGGGTATGATTATCTTGACCCATTTGGACTCCAAGCTACATACTCCCATGTACTTTTTTCTCAGACATTTGTCCATTACTGATCTTGGCTACTCCACTGTCATTGGCCCCAAAATGATGGCAAACTTTGTGGTGCACAAAAATACAATTTCCTACAATTGGTGTGCCACCCAGCTGGCACTGTTTGAGATTTTCATTATCACTGAACTGTTTATTCTATCAGCAATGGCCTATGATCGTTATGTTGCCATCTGCAAACCTCTTCTGTATGTGGTCATCATGGCAGAGAAAGTGCGATGGGTGCTGGTACTTATTCCCTACCTCTACAGTACGTTTGTGTCGCTGTTTCTCACAATTAAGTTATTTAGACTGTCCTTCTGTGGCTCTAACGTCATCAGTTATTTTTACTGTGACTGTCTCCCTCTCATATCCCTGCTATGTTCTGACACGCGTGAACTAGAACTGATCATTTTGGTCTTTTCAGGCTGTAACTTGCTCTCCTCCCTCTTGATTGTCCTTGTATCCTACATGTTTATTCTTGTGGCTATTGTCCGGATGAAGTCAACTGAGGGGAGGTACAAAGCCTTCTCCACCTGCAGCTCCCACCTGACAGTGGTGGTCGTGTTCTATGGGACCTTATTGTTTATTTACCTGCAGCCCAAATCCAGCCATACCTTTGACATTGATAAAATGGCCTCTGTGTTTTACACCCTGGTGATTCCTATGCTGAATCCACTGATCTACAGCCTAAGGAACAGAGAAGTAAAAGATGCACTGAAAAGAACTTTGACTAATCAGTGCAAAATCCCTAATTAAAATCTTAATATTAAGTGGCAAAGGCGGGTCTTTGTTTAATGTTCTGTCCGTCCAACGACAGCATCAAAAGTTAGAAATGTTTTACCAGGCTAAGTTTTCTTCTTCTTCTGGAAGAAACATTTTCTCTGATATCTCCCTGTAGTCTTTTTCACTTCAATCAGATAAATATTGTACCCAGATAATCTAAGTTCTGAGTTATTTTTCAAGGTCAGAGTTGAAATTATTTGGAAATAAGGAAAGTCACATAAAATTTTTTTTTGAACTTAGACTTGCAGAGGTAAACATAAAATAGTCTTAAATATTTAAAATGGTATAAAATTAACCAGAAAATGAGTAATATATATTTCATAGCAGTCACTGTATATTAAAGATAAATATAATTAAACCAAGAAGAATGTGCAATGAAGACAGGAGGCAAGAAAGTAAGTGAATGTGTGAATGATGATAATACAGCATGAACAAACTGGTCCAGGAATCTAGGTTTATTAACCATTGTTATGTCAATACTTTAATTTTTAAACAATCTAGGCTATAAAGGATATAAAACATGCCACCTCAGAATAAAATTTTCAAATCATATTGAGTTAATAATTTTTATCTCAAAGATACAGCAGGCATATGGGAAGATTTTTTTTTCTACTAAGAACCACAAAAAAGAAAAAAAAGTCACCTTTGACAGGTCCTCACACTGTGGCTAACTTTGGCTTATTGCAGCCTCCTGGTACACAAGCTCACTGTGGATCAGAAAACTCAAGATAAATGAGTTAACTGGCCATCTGCTGGAATGGCATCAATATTTTGAACAATCTATAGCAGTAGCAACAAAGATGAAAGATAACTGATAGAATCCAAGGTGAAATGCATTATCAGTCGTGTCTATTTTGTCTCCTTTGTGAGCTTGTGTGCACAGAGACAATATTTTGCATGGACTCAGGTAACATAACGCTTCATTCACATTGTGTCCCGCTCATCTAATTACAGATTTCTCACATCTTTGTATTCTCCTTGTTGTTCAAAAAAATATTATTTAGATTTTTTAAAAATATACACATTACCTCAACCATGCTTGTTTCAATCTATTGTCATATTCTAAGTAATAGTTGTGAGGGCATTAACCAGTACATGAGCCAAGGTGTCTTTATTTCAGATCCATGCATTGTATTTATTTTCCCCCTTTATTGAATGTACTGAAATTTATTTTATTGAGAGTTGATCTTAAGTGTTCTTAACACAAAATATATGATATACAATTTTGGATGATGAATATGATAATGAGCTTGATTATTGTTATTGTTTCATAACATATATGCATATCAAAATATTACATTATACACCCAAAATAAATATAATTGTAATCTCAATAAAACTTGAATTTTTTTATTTTTAAAAATGAAAAATGGAATAAAACATACTGAACAAACTACAGAAAAAACAAAATTGCATTATCTAATCATATCAATTGTATTTACCATGTTAGCTTCAGATCCTGTCCCTAAGCACATTTATTGTTATGAATGAATTTTATTTTCTTGACCAACATTTTTATACTATACTTCAAAAACTTGGTCATATATATTGTTTTTCAAATTCTATTGCTTCCATTACTTTACTAGTACACAATCTATAAGTAAAGCTAAATATTAATAACATTCTTCAGTATCATCCTATGTGGATATCCTATGTGGATACATAGGACGGAATTTAAAAAATGTAATACTAAAGAATTAAACATGGAAGAGCAAATACCAAACTGTCAGTTTCCTGTGGGGAGCAATTGGTTGGGAGGGAGGAATAGTGGAGGTGAAGGGTGCACATTTACTTTTTAGTCCATTTTCTTCTGGCTTGCTTGAATCTGTATCAATGAGAATATATTTATTGTATAATTTTAAAATGGCATTTAGCTGACACTGGTTTGGCTCACCAAATAGAGCATTGGCCTGTGGACTGAAAGGTCCTGGGCTCAATTCCGGTCAAGGGCATGTACCCATGTAAGGGGTATGCAGGAGGCAGCTGATCGATGTTTCTCTCTCATCAATGTTTCTAACTCCCTATCTCTCTCCCTTCCTCTGTGTAAAAAAAATAAATCAATAAAATATATTTTAAAAATAAAAAGGTATTTAAAATAAGTTTTTAAATAGAAAGTTAACTGTGTTGTACCAAAAAAAAGATGTTAGAATTAATAAACAAATTCTGTAAAGTTGAAGGAGACAAAGTCAACACTCAGAAATCAGTGCATTTCTATATACTAACAATGAACAATATGAAAAAAAGTTAAAAAGCAAACAAACAAACAAACAGTTCCCTCTAAATAACATCAAATAGAACAAATTACTTGAGAGTAAACTTAACCAAGCAGGTGGAAGACTTATATATGGAAAACTGTAAAATATTGCTGAAGGAAATTAAAGGTGACACAAATAAGTGGAAAGACATCCCTTTTCATTAATTGGAAGACTTATTCTTAAAATGTGCATACCACCCAAACCAATCTACACATTAAATGTAATCTCTATTAGGATCCCAGTAATTTTTTTTCAGAAGTAGAAAGATCCACTTTAACATTTATATAGAAATTCAAGAAACCTTGAATACTAAAAACAATGGTGAAAAAGAACAAAGTTAGAGGTCTCACCATGCCTGATTTCAAAACCTGCTAAAAAGTACAGTAATCAAAATGGCGTGGTTCTGGCATAAAGAAAAACATATAAACCAATGAAATAGAACCCAGATCAAAGCAACTCATCTCACACCTGTCAGAATGGCTATCATCAGTAAGACAAGTGCTGGAGAAGATGAGGATAAAAAGGAACCTCTTGTACTGCTGGTGGGAATGCAAACTGGTGTAGCCACTGAGGAAAACAGTATGGCATTTCCTCAAAAAATTAAAAATCGAACTGCCATTTCACCCAGTAATCCTACTTCTAGTACTACTAGTATATTCCAAGAAAACAGAAATACCAATCAGAAAGGATATGTACACCCCTATGTCCATAGCAGCACAATTTATAATAGCTAAAATTTGGAAACAGCCTAAGTGCCCATCGGCAGATGAGTAGATTAAAAACCTGTGGTACATTTCACAATGGAATACTACCCTGCTGTAAAAAAGAAGGAATTCTTACCATTTGCAACATAAGCAAAATAAGCCAGTATAAGAAAGATAAATATCACATGATTGCATTCATTTGTGGAATATAATGAACGTCATAAATTGATGAACAAAAATAGATACAGAGACAAAGAAGCATCAAACACACTGTCAAACTTTAGCAGGAAGGCAGGGGAAAGTTGGAGAAGGTAAGAGATCAACCACAGGACTTGTATACATGCATATAAGCATAACCAAGGGACACAGACATTAGGAGGGTGAGGGTATGTGCCAAGGGGTGGGGAAGGCTGTAGGGAGGTCAAGAGGGGAAAAAGGAGACATGTGTACTATTATTTGTAATACTTTAAACAATAAAAAATAGAACCCAGAAACCAGAAGTAAACCCTCATACATATGGTCAAATGATTTTCAACGGGATGCCAAGACGGTATAGGAAAGGACAGTATTTTCAGCAAGGATGATGGGGAAACTAGATGTCCACCTGCAAAAGGATAAAGTTGGATTACTGCCTTAAACCATTTACAAAAATTAATTCAAAGGGAGTCAAAGCCTAAAATATAAAAGAAAAAAATTACAAAACTCTTAGAAGATAATATAGGAAAACATTTCTTGACAATGGATTTGGCAATGAGTTCTGGATATGAAACTATACACAGAAGCAACAAATAAGAAATGAATAAATTGGACTTTATCAAATTTTAAAACTATTGCACATCAAAGAACACTACCAACAGAGTGAAAAGGCAACCCACAGAATAGAAAAAACAATATTTGTAAATTATGTATTTGATGAGGGATTATAACATCCAGAGTATTTAAATAAATCCAACAACTCAGTAACAGGGAACAAACTCTCCAATTGACAAAATGGTCGAAGGACTTGAATGTACATTTCTCTGAAGAAGATGGACATACAGCAATTAGCACATGAAAGAAGCTCAATATCACTAATTAATACAAAAATATAAATCAAAATCACAGTGGAATGAGATACCACTTCACACCCATCAATATGTCTATTATCATAAAAAAGGTAAAGAACTAGTATTGGCCAGAATGAGGAAGAATTGGAACCCTTGTGCACTGTTGGTGAGAGTGTAAAATGGTGCAGCTACGTGAAACAGAATAGCTATTCCTCAAAAAATTAAAAATAGATTTATCATATATCCCAAAATTCAATTTCTGGGTATTTTACCCAAAAGAATTGAAATCAAGAATTCCAAAGATATTTATACATTCATATCCATGGCAACATTATTCATAGTAGCCAAAAGGTGGAAGCATCTTATGTCTATTGATGGATAAATGGACAAAATGTGGTGCATATATACTATAGAATATTATTCAACCTTGAAAAGAAAAGACATTCTGACACATACTACAAGATGAATTAACCTGTAGGATACTGGGCTAAGTGTAATAAGCCAGGCACAAAAGGACAACTACTGTGTCATTTCACTGGGGGGTGGGGGGAATACACCTTTAAACCTGGGGAAAAAATGAGATACTGCAAGATTTCTCATTTTGGCAAAATTCACAAAACTGAATAGCATTTGGATTATTTTGTGCTGAATACCCCATGACTGCTTGATTCAAGATTTAGATGTACATGGATTTAGACAATTATCCACAGTGTAACTGTGGAACTCAAGGTCTGCACTCATGTCCTCTCTGGAGGCATGGGGGCCAGATTTGAGCAAAATTGGTGACAGCAAGCAAATTAAATTCTGTGATTCAGGGGAAAAAATTGTAATACATCATGTTCCCTGCAACCTTCTTACTTGAGGATTCATCATCAGCATATTTCTTGGCCAATAAGCGTTATTCTATTGTTTTAGTTTTTTAATATCAGCTTACTATTGTGGAGTGCAGGTCAGTTACATTGTATTTGGGCATCCTTTGTTGGAAAGTTTTTTGTTTGTATGTTTTTATTTCTTTTACCACTCTAAAAAATGCTGTTATAAGTAGCCTTCTACAAATAATAGGATACGGTATTGCTTTTCATTTCTAAAATAAACAATAGGGGTTTTCCACATCCTAATAAATGTTTCATGTATGTGCATTGTAATTTGGGGGGAAAATACTGAGAAAAGGCTAAGCATTGAAACCTTTCCCCCCCCCATGTAATATTTTTTCTTTTTTTCAATTTTCCAAGAAAGGATACTAACATTTACTGATTTATCATTTTCATTGTGTGAAGATAAATCTTCAAAATGGCAATAATACACGAGTAAGTTCATTAAGGTAGGTCCAGACTGCAACAGAGGAGATTCAAGGAGTATCTGATTGAACTCCTAGAGCCCTGGTTGGCAAACTGAGGCTCACGAGCCACATGCGGCTCTTTGGCCCCTTGAGTGTGGCTCTTCTACAAAATTAGGAGTACCCTAATTAAGTTAATAACAATGTATCTATGTATCTAGTTTAAGTTTAAAATAAATTTGGCTCTCTAAAGAAATTTCAGTCGTTGTACTGCTGATATTTGGCTCGGTTGACTAATGAGTTTGCCAACTGCTGTCCTAGAGGGAGACCTAGTTAAGGAACCAATCTCAAGTGGCATCTTCTCCAAGGATGTAAAGGCAACTTGGGGATCCTAGAATCATCAGTGCCTCAGAGTTGGGGGTCTCAAAGGTTTATAGAGCCCATAAACTCCTACTGCCACAGCCACACTGAAATTCTCACTTGAAGCTGACACATTACAGGTGGGTAGAAAATACATATCTTATTTTTCTATAATGGCCTTTAAAAGATTCCAGCTCTTCTTCAAACTGAGCAACTCAATTTTCATTTTTTAAAGAACTGGACACATCCTATATAATCAAATAATGCAATATTAAAAGTAAGGCTTGTTTCCAATATTTAAAACATGTTCAGAATACAAGGCTTTAACTATCATCCAGCTATTCATGTATCCAAATGAAAGCTGACATTATTACATCTTATGTACTTAGATAAATTATATCACTACTGAAGCAATGGGATTTTGCTCACTGAGGTGATTTACATCAAAGTTTTGTTTCTGCATCTGAAGTGAAAACTGCATGTTTCATGGGATGTGAGAGAAAACTGGATATACAACTACCTAAACTCCAAATGATAAATCCTTTTTGAGACTGTAACTATCTAACACAAGTGCTCTCAAAAATGTTTCCATGAAATCTGGTAACGTGTACAGAAGCAAAATATGTGATCAATGCAGTGATAAGCCATCTGTCTCATAGAAAAATAAATCTGCAAAGGTTTTAGTTGAGGAGACCTCCAAAAGAAGAGCTCCTATTTGAGGAGAAATACTGCAGAAGCAGGAGCAAGACTTGATTCCTGATTTGATAGGACAGAAACTTTATAATATCCTCATGGAGAGAATAAAACCAAGGAAGGAAATGTTCATTTACAGGGTTGCTCTCAAGAGAATGTTAAAAAATAAATATTAAGAAAAACATTAACTAAAAATTTAGGTGGGATAGGTTTTATAAAATTTTAAGATGATGTTACAAAATTATATCAATAAAATTATAGGTTATAGTAAAACAGTGGAAAGAATATGAGGATTTGCATAAACTTGAGGTGCAAGAAGGAAGAGTTATAAAAGAGGGAAAAAAGGAAGTTGTGTCCAGTAAAGCAAAGTGGATTGAATTACAAACGCCATAATATTTTTACAGAGATAATCTTTTTTAAGCTAAGAGGATAATCAGTAACCTGAAAAATAGATCTGTGGACATACCTTTATGTATTTCTCACTGAGTTGTTAAGATAAGAAATAAGGAAAGCAGTTAACAGGTATAGATGGCAGAATATGCAAGTTCAAAGCGCTAGCTATTAGAAGTTATAGGAGGTAGAATAAAAAAATGGGGCAGAATAAGTGACTAGAATCACTTATTCTGAAGGGGGGGCAAGAAGTCTTGGGTGAATAAATCATAGGAAGACATTTTCAATTATTTGGGGACATACTATTTCTCTTGTCTTTCTTCCAGTCAATACGAGAGACATCAGATGAAGCATGGCTTCAAATGTTTGTTTACAAACTAATAACATCCTCATAATTTGTAGGAAGTAAATCCTCAACATTTATAATGCTGGATCATCTGTTTAAATGGATGTACCGTATTTGCCGGCGTATAAGACGACTTTTTGGCCCTGAAAAATATGCCTCCAAGTGGGGGGTAGTCTTATACGGCGAGTATATAACAAACTCTGTATTTTAAGTGGAAATGTTAGGGGGTCGTCTTATACGCCGGCAAATACAGTACTTGCTTTTTTTCTCTCTCAAACGATTGAGATGTTTATTTATTAGGTCTAGAAACTTTAATAACTGAGTTAGAATTACACATGATTCCAGGAGATCTCACCTAAGAAATTTCCTTTGCCATCTAATGGCGGTCTCTTCTTCACTTTCTAACCATGTCTCCCTTTCCCCTCCAAACAGATGAATTCCCAAGCTCATTCATGGCTCCTGAAAACTTCACCTGGGTCACTGAGTTTATTCTAAGAGGTGTCTCAAGCAGTCCAGATCTCCAGATTCCACTCTTCTTTGTTTTCCTGGTCATCTATGGGCTGACCGTGGCTGGGAACCTGAGCATCATCACTCTCACCAGTGTTGACTCCCGACTTCAGACCCCCATGTACTTTTTCCTCCGGCACTTGGCTATCATCAACCTTGGCAACTCTACTGTCATTGCCCCTAAAATGCTGGTCAACTTTTTAGTGAGAAAGAAAACCATCTCCTACTATGAATGTGCCACCCAACTGGGAGGGTTTTTGGTTTTCATTGTAGCTGAGGTTTCCATGTTAGCTGTGATGGCCTATGACCGCTACGTGGCCATTTGTAATCCCCTGCTCTACACAGTGGTTTTATCATGCCAGGTCTGCCTTCTGCTAGTGTCACTCACTTATGCCTATAGCTTTTCCACAGCTATTGTGACATCATATTCTGTATTCTCTATGTCTTACTGCTCTTCCAATGTGATCAATCATTTTTACTGTGATACTGTCCCTCTGTTAGCCTTGTCCTGCTCTGATACTTACTTCCCAGAAACAGTCATTTTTGTATCTGCAGCTACAAATTTGGTTTGTTCCATGACTATAGTCCTAGTATCCTATTTCAACATTGTTCTATCCATTTTAAGGATTCGTTCATCAGAAGGAAGGAAAAAAGCCTTTTCCACATGTGCTTCCCATATGACAGCCATCACAATTTTCTATGGGACACTCCTATCCATGTATTTGCAGCCTCGAACTAGCCATTCACTGGACACTGACAAAATGGCTTCTGTGTTTTACACACTTGTGATCCCCATGCTGAATCCCATGATCTATAGCCTGAGGAATAAGGACGTGAAGGCGGCCTTGAAGAGATTGCTGACAAATGTATTCTATTCTTTTAAATCAATGTGATTGCTGTAGGTGAGTGAAGAGATGAGTAAAGTAGGCTGCCACTGTGTCAGAGAAAGTAAAGGTCAGGTGGCTGATTCGCAGGTTTCCAAGTAACCCTTGGAATTAAAAGAGACCGAGATTTGGGAATTAAAAAATAAACTAAAGGTCTTGTAGTTATGTGGTTAATACAGAAGTTAGGTATTTATTCACAAGCTTTGCTAAGGGTTGTGTAGATATAAAAATTGAAATAAATATTTCTGGGAGTCAGGAGAAAAATAAGAAAATAACTTAAAAAGTTAAAACTGAGCAATAAAATGTAGATTAGAAAAGTAAGCCATTTGATCTTTCTCATTTATTTGCTTTCTAAAAAAAATTCTTGGATATCTTTGGGTATAATGAATTGTTTCATCTTGAAGAACTATAATTAAAGATGGCTAAAATCCTTGTAATAACTAAGTTAACAAAATTAAACTAACAAGTATATCTAAAATAAAACTTCTTACCTCTTTCTTAATATCATTTGAATAAAGAAATAAGACCATCGGTGAGTTTATGAACCTGGAGATCATTGTGCTATGTGAAATAAACCATTCAGAGAATGACAAATACCATGCGATCTCACTTATATGTGGAATCTAATGAACAAAATTAGCCAATGAACAAAAGAGAAACAGAGACATGAATACGTGGAACAGAGTGACATTTGTCAGAAGGGAGGGGGCTTGGGCATGGCTGGATGAAAGAAGGTGAAGGGATTAAACAAATAAACAAACTATATATAAATAAAATACACATGTATGGAACAGTGTGTGATAGCCAGAGGGAAAGAGGGTTGGGGGGCTTGCTGAAGGTGAACAAAGGGTGGGGGAAACATGGAAGGAAAGAAACTTTGCTTGGAGAGATTGAGGCATGTTGCAGTGAGCAGATGATGCTTGACTGAGTTGTACACTTAAAACCTGTATAGTTTTGTGAACCCATGTCACCCCAGTAAATTCAATTAAAAAAAGAATAAGATTATGATCCACAAAAAAACAAAGGTGAAACAATTTCTAAAATGAGGTCAAATGTGAAATTTGGTAACTCAACATGGGAAGTGGCTCTTCAATGAAGAGGCGATACTTCCACAGGTTTTGAAGGGTAAGTAGAATTTTCCCTTCAACTATCCTTTTTGTTTGTTTGTAGGGAAGGGGACTAGGAATGGCAAGGAAAGAGTTAGAGAAGCATGGAGAGGATATTGTTATTGACAAATGGAGACTAGTTATATTAATGATACCAATGGATATCCATGGATGTTGAAGCAGTTGAGTGGAGATGGGATTATAACATTTTTTAGGGACAAGATTGCCATATGCTTTCAAATGTAATTCATACTTTATTTATTTATTTTTATTTTATTGATATTTTACAGAGAGGAAGGGAGAGAGAGCTAGAAACGTCAATGAAAGAGAAACATCAACCAGCTGCCTCTTGCACACCCCCTACCGGGGATGTGCCCGCAGCCAAGGTACATGCCCTTGACCGGAATCGAACCCGGGACCTTTCAGTCCGCAGACCAACGCTCTACCACTGAGCCAAACTGGTTTCGGCCATACTTTATTTTTTATGAAGTAAAATGGCTTGTATGTACAAATGTCAGAGTTTTATTTATTTATTTGTTTGTTTGTTTGTTTGTTTTGTTCTGAAAGGAGGGGGGGAAAGCACAAATGAGAAGAAAAGAGACCAGAAAAATAAAGAAAATTTGGACAAAGCTTTCATTCTTTGTAGTCTACTATATTGTCTGTTTTTTTTCAATTCTCTATGTTCAGACTCCAGTGTCTGAAAATTAATAGTTCCCAACATATATTATTAAATGAGGAAATGAAAAAGAGGCCAAAAGAAGTGACAATTAGACATCATCAAGACAAAAGATAAAGACAGGATATGCAGATCAGGGTGGGAAGTGTCTCTTGGAGCTGTTTATAGATGAATTGTGAATATACTTTTATGTTGGTGAAAATAGTGATGGTCTTCTGTTGATAAAGTGTAGCTTTTGAAATGGTGCTTGTCACTACTAGTAGATCATGAACTCAGTTTTTAGAATGTTGATAAGAACTATTTGATTTAAACAAAATAGAGCAGATTGCAGTAGAGCACAAAAGAAAATACAAAATAAGTGCATGCCAGGTAAAGAAAATATTATTATGGATGTATCATTAGCTCTGTACTTTCAGACTCTGTTTTTGCCACAGACCACAAGAAATTTATAAATCAGCTTTTAAAGAGACATACATTTCTGAATTTCTTAGGAAAAAAAACACACAATAATTTTATTCTAAACTACAATATATCATAAAAATACATGAGGATTTATTCTCTGATCATGTAAGTTTACCTTTTAGATATATAGATATTTGTTCAATGCTATAGCAATCAAAACCTAGAAATAATTTAAGTTTCTAATAAAAGAATAAATAAGATATGCAATATTGACAGTATAGTAATGAGATGTGGACTTTTGAGTCAGAAACCTATGGATTTGAAACCCAACTAACTGTACTTACAGCAGCCATCTGATTTTGTTTGGGTGTTTCTTCTTTTCCAATCTCCTCTTCCTCATCATTATTATGGTTTTGACTTAAATAATGTGGTTTTGACTTAAAGTTCAGTGACATGAAATGATGTAAATAATTGCTTTATTATAACTTCTGTAGTTACCCATTTTAGTATTTGCATTATTAGCATAAATATAAAGATTATTTTGCAAACTGTAGTAAGCTTAAAATGATAACTTTTTACTATATATACATATATATATATGTATATACATATATATATGTATATACATATATATATGATATTTCTGAAAGTGTTGGGACAACATGGAGCTATGTCTGCATAGGTACAATGACATCTGTCACAGTGGTGCCACTGCAGATTTTTTTACTTTTATGCTATTTATGTTAACATATTTTCAATAAAAAATCCATTTTAACAAGGCAGTTTATAGGTTTAAATAGCTTAATGGATAAGACCTTTGACTAGAAACCAAGGCAAGGTGGACTATAGCATAGCACCCATCTTTGTATATTTAATGGGTTTGGGAGAGGAGACATATGCTCATCCCACATATATCTCTGTTTGCCATTCATCCTATTTCCAATAATCCAAGATGCTAGCAATCTCTGTTAGCAACAAAATCTCTTCACAAGACACTAAAGTATAAAACACCATGTGTGGGAAAGGCAACTTGAACTTCTCTCTTTTCTATACTTCCTCATGCAGATGCCTTGAAGCGATATGGCCCATATTAATTGCACCCAAGTACAGGAGTTAATTTTTGTGGGCCTCATGAATCAATAGGAGTGGAAGATGCCTCTTTTCATGGTTTTCTTAACCATCTACCTCTTTATAGTAGTAGGCAAACTGGGTTTGATCCTAGTTATTAAAACAGATGCAAAACAACACACCAATGTACTTCTTCCTTAGCAACCTGGCTTTTGTTGATTTCTGTTATGCTTCTGTCATTACACCCAAAATGCTTGGGAATTTCTTATACAAACAAAATGTCATCTCCTTCAATGCCTATGCTTCTCAGTTAGGCTGTTTCCTCATTTTCATGGTATCTGAATGTTTGCTACTCGCTTTCATGGCCTATGACCAATATGTGGCCATTTGTAACCCCCTCCTCTATATGGTTGTGATTTCAGACTAAAGGGAGAGCCATAGAGGGGTGTTCACTCAAAACCAGAGATAATGTTAATTGATCCCCAGCCTGCCTTGGGATCCCTATGGAGTTTGGACTGTAATTTTTCAGATGATCTTACTTGCATCATACTCTTACATAAGATCCCCTGGGTTAGAGTCACTGGCAAAACCCAGCAGTTTGTTGCTGCCCAAACTCACTTGCAGAAGAAATAGGAATGCCATCTACTCAGGTAGATTCAAAAGCTGCATTTTAAAATTGGGAAGAAGGAATATTTAAATTAAGTAGAAGAGAACAGAATGTTCTTTTAAAAAAATAAGTAAGTATTTTCTGAAAATAGAGCAGAGTGTTCTCTCTAATTTTATTTCTGTATATATTTCTGATATTATATATAATATAGTTCTTATTAGTTTGAAATGAAAATAAGAGTTGAGATCTCCAAAATGGAATCAACTATATTATTTGAATAAGTCAGGCATTTAACTGGCTAGCTAGACTATAATCTATGGCAAAACTCTTCTCATTTTTGCAAAAGCTAATAATTGTATCTATGACAAAAAGTGAAAGTATTTAAAATCAAGTCATCAATATGTCTCATAATGCACTGAAAAACATATTATGAGCAAGGAGAATGAATATTGAAATATTATTACAAAAATTAATCTTTTTAAATCTACCTTTTTATTGAAAGAGATAGAAACATAATTATGAGGGGGAAAATCATTGACTGGCTGCCTCCTGAATACCCTATACTGGGGATCATGTCTGCAACTCGAGCATGTGCCCTGACCAGGAACTGAACTGTGACCTGCTGGTTAATAGGCCAACACACAACTATTGAGCCATGCTGGCTGGGCACGAAAATTAATCTTTAATTCTCCACACCAAGCATCTCAAAGGGGCTAGAGTAGGAAATGTATGAAAGGTCATGAATTTTATGCATGAAGTCCACAATTTATCAAGAGAAGAAATGTGGAAGAAGATGGCTGCCATAAATGTAAAATGTTATATAAATGAACTGTGTGTAAAATGTGTCTCCATTACAAAGAGGGAAACTTGGGTATCAGAATATGGGAATTAGAAATCAAAAAGTCTTTGTAGAAGAGGTAGGATTTTGGTAGGCCTTGGAAGTTAATTAGGAGTTTTTCCTTCAACTCTTTATTCTCTGGTAGAAACGAGCATAGAAAAAAAGCATATATGAAAGTAGAGAAGCATGCAAGGGAATTTAGTAATTAAAGACCACAAAACAAATGTTCTGATTAGATTACTGAGAGTTGGTTGTGACAGAAGAGATGTGAGTATAATTTGAATATAAGATATTATATTCAATATTTTCAATTTTTTAAAACATTATAAATATTTTGTTTGCATATAAAATGTGCTTTCAAATAAAAAAAATCAAATGTGTTTGCATATATAAGTACCAAGATAAGATGAGATGACATACTGAAGGTCTTACAGGTACCAAAAGGTGAAGACTTAGCTGGTTCTTGGGACTTGGAAACCAAATTTCCAATCAAAAGTTGCTTATTTGTTTCAAAATGGATTTTATATATTTGTAGGGCCACAGACTAGGATTTTACAACTTTAACATCTTACCCATATCATGATGGTGATTGGCTGTAGTAATCTTTAGTGTATTCATTTTCTTCAGATAAATACCCAGACTTGGAATTGCCAGATTCTATGATAGTTCATTTTTTAATTTTTGATGAACCTCCACATTGTTTCCCACAGTGTCTGTAAGAATTTACATTCTCATCAAAAGTGCACATAGGTTCTCTTTTTTCCACATTCTTGCCAATCTTTGTTATCGCTCATGTTTTTATGTTTTGTTTTGTTTTGTTTTGTTTTCTTGTCTTTTTTAAATATAACAAGTATGAGGTGATACCTCATTGTGATTTTCATTTTCATTTCCCTGGCAAATAATGAGATTGAGCATCTATTCATGTGCCTATTGGCCATCTGTATCTCTTCTATGGAATAATGTTTAGTATTTAGATCTTCTGCCCACTTGTTAATCTAATTTTTTATGTTTTGTGGGCTTTTCTGTGTGTTTTGTGTGGGTTTTCTTGCTAATGAGTTGTATGAATTCTTTATATATTTTGGATATTAACTTCTTATTATAATATGATTTACAAATATTTTCTCTCCTTCAGTAGATTGCATGAAAACTTTTTGAAATTACCTGAGCAAGAAGTATAGTATATAAAAGCCATTAGTCATTGAAAAGACAGGAAATATTAGTAACTTTATTTGTCCAATATACCAAGTTATGTCCACTGTGAATAAAGCAATTTATTAGTTTCCTCAAAATTGTTTTTAATTTTTGAATGGACAAAGTGAAAGAGAAAGAAATATGGCACATGTCATTATAAATTTAGTAACAGTTTTATTAGAGTGATGTTACCACAGAACATTCATTTTCCTTTGTGTTATTCATGTTAACTTTTTCCAATACCAATAATATTTCTTAAGTCTTGAAAAATTAATATTTAATTGTAAATAATATAATGCACAAGAGCTTTGAACAGAGAGCAAATATGGACTGCTTACTACTATATAGTTCTTAACTTTATAATGCAGTTGATTTGGGTGAAAGAAGTCTTTCCTCCAAAATATTTATTCTTCGTCCCATACCAGATTCCAAGTACACCACTAATCATTTTAATATTAATGCGTTCATATTAACAATAAAACTGATTTTCAGGATGTTAAGTAATAAAAAGACATTTTTGAGTCTTAAGGTTAATTTAATTAATATGGTTAATTCTCCTCTCTCCATCCAGACGCACTGAAGGTACATGGCCCAAATCAATTGTACCCAGGTAAAGGAGTTTATTCTCATGGGCCTCACGGATCGTCAGGATTTAAAGATGCCTCTCTTTGTGGTTTTCTTATCCATCTACCTCTTCACAGTAGTAGGCAACCTGGGTTTGATCTTGGTCATTAAGACAGATGCAAGACTCAACACACCAATGTACTTCTTCCTTAGCAACCTGGCTTTTGTTGATTTCTGTTATGCTTCTGTCATTACACCCAAAATGCTTGGGAATTTCTTATACAAACAAAATGTTATCTCCTTCAATGCCTGTGCTGCTCAGTTAGGCTATTTCCTGGCTTTCATGACAGCCGAATGCTTGCTTCTGGCTTCCATGGCCTATGACCGATATGTGGCCATTTGTAACCCCCTCCTCTATATGGTTGTAATGTCCCCAAGAATCTGCATTCAGCTTGTGTCTGTCCCCTACAGCTATAGCTTCCTCGTTGCACTGTTTCATACCATCCTCACATTTCGCCTCTCCTACTGCCACTCTAATATCATCAACCATTTCTATTGTGACGACATGCCTCTCCTCAGGCTAACTTGCTCGGACACTCACTCCAAACAGCTATGGATCTTTGCCTGTGCTGGCATCATGTTCATATCTTCCCTTCTGGTTGTCTTTGTCTCCTACGTATACATTATTTCTACAATCCTGAGGATGCGCTCGGCTGAGGGAAGACGCAAGGCTTTCTCCACGTGTGGTTCTCACATGCTGGCAGTTACCATATTCTATGGGACCCTGATCTTTATGTACTTACAGCCAAGCTCCAATCATTCCCTTGACACAGATAAGATGGCCTCTGTCTTCTACACAGTGATCATTCCCATGTTGAACCCCTTGATCTACAGTCTTAGGAACAAGGAGGTGAAAGACGCCCTGAGGAAAGTCATAGTCAACAGAAACCAGACTTTTCTGTTCATTAAATTAAGAAAGTGACTTAAGCAAATAAAAAATGGTCTCTTTTTTATGGTCTAATATGTCTTCCTCTTTTAAAAAAAAACTATCAGAATGCATAGTCTTTTTTAAAAAAATAAGAGGGCAACATTAATCAATAAGATTATATAGGTTTGCCAAAACTGGTTTGGCTCAGTGGATAGAGCGTTGGTCTGCGGACTGAAAGGTCCCGGGTTCGATTCCGGTCAAGGGCATGTACATTGGTGGTGGGCACATCCCCAGTAGGGGGTGTGCAAGAGGCAGCTGGTCGATGTTTCTCTCTCATTGATGTTTCTAACTGTCTGTCCCTCTACCTTCCTCTCTGTGAAAAATCAATAAAATATATTTTTAAAATATTATATAGGTTTCAAGTGTACAATTCTATGATACATGATCAATATATTGCATTCTGTGTCCACACGTGTCTATGAGTTTTTACTTGTTTTTCTTGTTCATTTGTTGCTTTCATTTAAATATATATATATATATATATATATATATATATATATATATATATTATTGATTTTTTTACAGAGAGGAAGGAGAGAGGGATAGAGAGTTAGAAACATCGATGAGAGAGAGAGACATTGATCAGCTGCCTCTTGCACACCTCCTACTGGGGACGTGCCCGCAACCAAGGTACATCCCTTGACTGGAATTGAACCTGGGACCCTTAAGTCCACAGGCCAATGTTCTGTCCACTGAGCCAAACCGGTTTTAGCTGTTGCTTTCAAGTTTATATCCCACATATGAGTGAAATTATATGGTTCTTAACCTTTTCTGTCTGACAAATTTTTCTTAGCATGATATTCTCAAGATCCATCCATGTTGTTGCAAATGTCAGTATTTCATCTTTTTTTATAGCTGAGTAGTATTATTTTATACATGCATACAATATCTTTTTTGTCCAACCATATATCAAGGGCACTTGAGTTATTTCCATGTCTATGCCTGTCTCAATATGGGATTTCTATATATTATTCAAAGAATAATACATTTCTCTAAAGTTGTTCATTTAGAATCTAATTTCTGAAGGTAAAAGTAACCATAAGAATTAACCACCATTATCTCATTTTTCAAATAGAAAAAATATTAAAATTATTAATTCTTTGGTTTATAAGAATGTATACTAATTTCCTCATTTCTCAAATAAAAGAACGCATCAAAAGCTAATACTTGAACATATAACTAATTACAAGCAGAACAGAGACTAAAGTTCAGATTCTCCACCCCTCCAAAATCCCTAGTTCAAGATTTTCTGGTGCATTGACAATACCCCACATTGAAAGCAAAGATGAATAATTTAAATAATTGTTCCCTGATTTGCTAATATTTTGAGAAAATTTGAAAAACTGTACAACATTTTCCTATTGATGTATTTAACAAGTTATCTTTATTAAATATAATAGTAGTGCATCCTAATTTTATTTATATCATTATTTTAACATGGCTTTCCACTTAACCCTGAAGTCTGTTTTGGTCTCAAAAGACTCTTTGAGAGAACTGCTTTCTTGTTATGCCTATGAGACCTCATTATATTTTTTCCAGTTATTTTAAAATATAATAATAATCTAATTCATGGATAGAACCCCAGAGGGCCATCATACATTCTAAACAAATATATTCAAAATAATTGAAACTTATAGACCATTTTGGCAATAACAAGGATCACAGGCAGTTACACCAGGTAAACCTTGGGTAAGTTGGTTACTATTGATTATGTTGTAGCGTATAACACAGTGGACATTGCAGGCAATGTGGGGTAGTAAGAGAACACATGCTTATGGCTAAAGAATGAATCTATAGTATGTGCAAGCTCTCACAAGTTTATCAATTAAATAACAATGTTACTGAATTTGGAGTCTTTTTCAAAAAGATTAAACAGTGTGAAAAAGGGCAATAGTAAATTGTGAGCACTTGCATATCATTTTTTTCTTTCCCTGAGCCTAAATGCCTAAACTATCATATCAACTCTCCTAATGAACTTGAAGGAGCAATTGATAAATGGGAATTATAATATGCTGTAATATAGAAAAAAATTATAGCCATAAATATTCGAATATATTTTTCAAATAAGTGCAACGATAGTTTTACAGTTTTCAAGTATACAGAAAATGGATTCAAGTTTGCTAATCATTCATATCATTTAATAATTTTTTTATCATCGAGTCATTTGAATGCTAATCACCAAATACTAGAAATATGCTATTAATGCCTAGAGAGAGGTTACATTCAAATAAAAATATTTCGTAAAAATTTATTAGGTCAGGGTCCACTTTGATTTAATTATATAATTTGATGGATCATAGAGACATAAGATTAGTCTAATCCACAGTTCTTAATGTTTCTTTCCTCATCTTCCATTTAGACACATTTACCTCCCATTTGAAGATTTCAGTGGCTCCCTGTTTACTCATAAAGTTCCTATAGCAGATTTTGAGTCTGTATTCTATGAACCAAAACCTTATCATTAAATCAAGAGAATTTACAACCTCCTGTCAGGCTGGTGCATTGACTGCATCACAGCTGTTCTATTGGAGTATGGATTCCTTGGAGTTTAATCTTAATGTGAATGCTGGATCTAACATTTGCTATAGCAAAAGATCTCAGATAGTTTATTGCATTTATGCATGCCTCAGTGTCCATAGCAATATAAAGGTGAAAATAGTGTTGGCTGATAAATCTATTGCCATGGGATCAAAACAGACAATGGATAAAAAGATATTTCAGAGTAAAATAAGTTTTAAATTGATAATTTTTATATTTATTATACCTAATCTTAAAATGTTGGACATTTGGGAAAAAATAATGTTCAAAAATTTCAGATTAAAACTGAAGACTTGCTATGTAGCTATTAATATAGCAGAAAAAATTGTCATGATTTTTACTTAAAAGTTGATGATGATTTTATAAATTGGTTTTGGCCCTTTTTGAGGATGTTTTTAATTAGACAAGTATTTCTTTCTCTTAATTTTTTGTGATTATAAAACAACTTTGTGTTTTCTTTTTTTTTATTGCTGACACTATATATGTCCTATCTAATAAAGAGGGATATGCAAATTGACCATCACTTTGCGACAAAGATGGTGGTGCTCACAGTCAATAAGGAGGGAATATGCAAATTGGGGTGATAAAAAATGGCATTCCACCCCATCCCGGCTGCTCCAGGCCTCAAGGGCACTGCGTAGGTACGCTCAGGCGCAGATCAGCCAGGGCTGGGAGAGATGCCTGCTCTGGGTGAGTATGGGGGTGGAGGGAGCTAAAGGAGGGCAGGAGGGCTGTAGTAAAGGCAGAAGGTGGCTGCCAGAGTGAAGGCCTGGGTCCCAAGTGTCAGACAGAAGCCAGTGCCAGCAGCCATGGGAAGGAAGACCTATTCTTGCACAAATCTCCGTGCCCAGGCCTCTATTCTATATCTATATCTATATCTATATCTATATCTATATCTATATCTATATCTATATCATCTATCTATACCTATACCTATACCTATACCTATACCTATATCTATATCTATATCTATATCTATATCTATATCTATATCTATATCATCTATATCTATATCTATATCTATATCTATATCTATATCTATATCTATATCTATATCTATATATTTAATTTATATCTACATAATCAGCATATAGATGTCTATAGAGGACATAGGATTAGATAAGATATTGAACCTAAAGGTGTAAGGAAGAAACAGTGGGGGCTTTGGAAAGAGTTTGAAGAACATGTCGAATGCATGGATAATAAAAGCAGAGCCTTTGATGTAAAGAATTAAATGGCCAAATAATAAACTCAGAGACTGCTTTGTTCTGGAAATTAAAGTTATATTCAATAAAGTTCAGTGTTGAAGAGCTACCAAAGAAAAAGGTTTTATTAAATTTTGGAATAAATAAGTGATAGTAAACTTGGTGAGGGCATATCTTGGTTTAATAGGAAAAAGAAAGTAGTTTATACTTGGTTAAGTTATAAATATTATTTAGAAACTGAGGGTAGATGTCTGTTCTGAGATGTTTGGTTCAAAAATGGTGAAAGGGAAAAAAATAGATAAAGTAGTGATCAAGATAAAGTTTCCAAGGAGAAAAAAATAATTAAGGATGATGCTTTTTATATTTTACTAAAGGCCTGCTGCATGAAATCCGTGCTCAGGTATGGTCCCTAGGCCTGGCCTACAATCAGGTTCATCTTCCCCAGCTGCCAGCAGCTGGCCCCACCCCTCACCGCCACCCACCCCTGGTTCCAAATTCACCATTGGGTGATCAGAGCCTGCCAGCCAGGGGAAGGGACAAATAGGTGGTCAGTGCACCTCATAGTGACTGGTCGTTCCACCATTAGAGTAAATTTGCATGTTACCTTTTTATTATATAGGATTATATTTTATCTATCTAAACCATGTACAAGGTGCATGTGAGGTTACTTGAGACAATGTAGAGATAAAAGAAAATCAAATTGACTTATCTTTGCTCTGTTTAGGAAAGGAAAGCATAATTTCAATTCCACTAGCTTTTAAGCATTCATAATACAGCTTGAGTTTATAAAAATTTCCTATGAAATTTAGTTATTCTAAATATTGACCAAGTGTTATTCACTTTTGACCATTTATTGACTTGGAGATAGATACTAAAACAATGTCTCTTTATAATTAAAAGCTGTTTTACAGTCTAAAACATTGTTCACTGCTGTGTATTCTTCCAAAAGATATAGCTAGAAAATTCACAATCCTATTTTTCCTCTGGCAACCACCATACTGTTGTCTATGTCTATAAGTTTTTATTTATCTGACTTGTTTGTTCATTTGTTTCTTTCAGTTTCATATCCCACATGTAAGTGAAATCATAGTTTGTTTTTTACTTTTCCTATCTGACTTGTTTCTTTTAGCATGACATTTTTCAAGATCCATCCATGTTGTCACAATGGTAGTATTTCATCCTTTCTTATGGCTGAGTAGTATTCCATTGTATATGTACCATATCTTTTTTATCCTGTCATCTAACAAAGGAAACTTCAGTTGTTCCATGTATTGGCCACTATGAATATTTCTACTATTAACAAAAGGCAAATTTATCTTGGCAAATAAATGTTTTCAAAGTTTTTGGAAGAGGAGTTACTAGTTCATACAGTAACTTGATTTTTAACTTTTTGAGGAACCTTCTCCACAATGTTTTCTATAGTGGCTGTAAGCAGTTTGCATTCCCACCAGCAGTGAATGAGGATTCCTTTTTCTCCACAACCTCTCCAACACTTGTCATTGCCTCTCTTGTAGGTATGAGGTAATATATCATTATAGATTTATTTGCATTTTCTAGTATCTAGTAAGTTGAGCATCTTTTCATATATCTGTTGCCCATTTGTGTGTCTTCTTGGGAGAAGTGTTTGTTTGGGTCCTTTGTTCAGTTTTAACTACTAGATTGTTTGCTTGTTTAGTGTTGTGTTATAAGAATTCTTTATATATTTTGGATATTTATCCCTTGTTGGAGCTGTTTGTTATGACTTTTATATCTTTCACATCTATTTTTGGTAACTCTTAATGTTCTTATGAAATAATGAAATAATAATTTTATTAGATAAGTTTAAGGAATTACTCTTATATAGGCTATCAAAATTACTTACATTTTTAATTTTTTTCCTTTATATTTCAAGAAAAGTACAACAGAGACTTTGCAATTATGCTAGTGTTGATTTGAACCAAACACCTCAGAACAGATATCTACCCTCAGTTTCTATTATTATTCTATTATTCTAATATTATTTATAACTTAACCAAGTATAACCTACTTTCTTTTCCTATTAAACCAAGTAAAACTTTAATCAAAGTACTTTTTTCTTTTTTTATAGTGGATTTTCTATGTTGGACTTTCTGCCTGGACCAAACCCTTTCACAATGAAAGCATAAGTAAAACCTACTCATAATTCCTGTCAGAGACTCTACTTATTGGTAGACTGTACTTAACATAACCTCCTGGTGATTCAGGGCATCTTCTCACATTTAATTGATTTTATCTCACGAGTCAAGATTATTCAGAGAGTGTGCTCTGGGAGAGTTCATTGCAGAATTGTTTATTTCATGGCAAAAGGCAACTATTCAGCAGTCACTGATTTCATCCTCTTGGGCCTAACAGATAATCCACAGCTTCAAGCCATTCTCTTTTGTGTATTCCTACTGATTTATTTAGTTACTGTCTTGGGTAATCTGGGTTTGATTGTGCTAATTCAGGTCAGTCCTCAACTTCACATACCCATGTATTTTTTCCTCTGTCATCTAGCTTTTGTTGATTTCTATGGTACCTCCACCATCACACCAAACACCCTCGTGAACTCATTTCGTGAAATTAAAAGTATGTCATTTTATGCATGTGCCACTCAAGTGTGTTGCTTTATCACATTTTCCGTTTGGGAATTATTAATGCTCTCTGTCATGGCCTATGATCGGTATGTGGCCATCTGCAAACCTCTACTCTATGTAGTTCTCATGCCTAGGAAACTCTGCATTCAAATGGTCACTAGCTCTTATATTTACGGATTCACCGTGGGACTCATACAAGCAGTGGCAACATTCCACATGTCTTTCTGTGACTCTAATGTGGTCAATCAATTTTACTGTGATGATGTTCCCTTGATTGCTCTGGCCTGTTCTGATACCCAAGTCAAAGAGCTGATGTTGTTAACCATTGCTGGGTTCAATGTTTTTTGCTCTCTTATCGTTGTTCTGTTATCCTACGTATTCATTGTCCTTGCCATCTTAAGGATCCATTCTGCTGCAGGAAGACAGAAAGCCCTTTCTACCTGTGCTTCTCATCTGTTTTCTATCACCATGTATTATGGGACCCTCAGTTTTATGTACCTTCAGCCCAAGTCAAGCCATTCGCTAGACAAAGACAAATTTGCTTCAGTATTCTATGCTGTAGTGATTCCCATGCTAAATCCATTGATTTATAGCTTGAGGAATCAGGAGGTAAAAAATGCTTTGAAAAAAATTATTGAAAAGGTATATTCTAATAATTAATAATGAATTGTGCTGTTACTAAAGAAGTACTAGATATGGAATATAGACAATTTAAATAAAGGCTTACACAACGGTACAGTGCCATGAAGCACAGGAGCCTTTGTCTTCTGGGATTTAGTTTCCTGATCTTTATTTTCATGGAAATTAGTATTTTGTTGGTTTTGCTTGCACATAGGAGATATTTCATCAATGTTTGTATGTTGAATTGTAAAAAAGGGATAAAAATGATCTGCTCTTTTGACCATGAGATGTTTCAACAATAGAGAGGAAGAAATAAGCACCTTAAAATCATAAATATTTTATTCCACTGTGGTATTGAGAATTTTAGGTTGTCTTGAAAGACATGGACTATTCAGGTAAGATTTTCTTCCATAGTTGAACAGGGGAAAAATAATAAGGTGTTTGGGTGAAAGTTTTTATTTTAAAATGCCAGGAAAGTGACCTTACTTTTCACTTTACAATGTCCCTATTGATATGGTTTGAACATTTTTTAAAGACTTTACTTTTTAGAGCTGGTTTGGTTTATAGCAAAATTGAGGGGGAGGTACAGAGATGTGTCATATACTCCTGTTGCCACACATGCATAGTCTCCCCATTATCAACATTGTTAGCCAGAATATAGTATATTTGTTGCAATTGATAAACCTATATTTATACATCATAATCACCCAGTTTACCTAAGGGTTCATTCATGTCATACATTTTATGGGTTTGGAAAAAAAACATAAAATTACCTATATCCATCTCTGTAATATTATACAGAGTATTTTTTACTGTCCTAAAAATCCTCTGTGTTGTGTTTATTCATCTCTCCCCCACTACCCCCAGTCCTGGTAACCACTGATCTTTGTTTTTCATCCTCACCCAAGGATATTTTTCAATTGATTTTTAGAGAGAGAGGGAGAGAGGGGGAAAACAGAGAGAAATATCAATGTGAGAGAAACACTTTCATTGGTTGACTCCCGCACAAGACCCGACCTGGGCCCTGGCCAGGGAGGAGCCTGCAATCAAGGTATGTGCCCTTGGCCGGAATTGAACCTGGGACCCTTCAGTCTACAGGTTGACTCTCTATCCATTGAGCCAAACCAGCAAAGGCAGGTCTTTTTTAAAATATATGTTTATTAATTTGAGAGAAAGAGAGAGTGATAAAGAGATTAAAACATCAATGAGAAATATCAAACAGCTGCCTCCTACATGCCCCCTACTGGAGATTGAGCCTATAACCCAGGCAATGTGCCCAGAACAGCAATCAAGTCAGTGACCTCTTGGTTCATAGGTCTATGTTCAACTGCTGAGCCACACCTGAGGTTTTTGGTGCAATCTAAATCATTACTTGTAGGCTGCAAAATACAATAGCAGGTTAACTCACTTCAATATAATGTATACATATTGTGACCTCTTACTAAACTCCAAACTAAAATCCAGACTAGTAAATCATAAAATGTAGTTAAACATTTTGTAAGTTGTTTCACATGTATTAAAACAATCTCCTTTTTTAGTTATTAATTCTTTATTATGCTTGTAATCAGTACACAGATGTAAAATTTCAAGTGAATGTTCCTTACCCGTTAATCAAATTGGATTCCAAAAGATTAACCATAACATAGTTGCTCATGTTTGTAAGATGTCATTGTGTGTTTTTTTGTTGTTGTTCAGACATTTTTTCAAAGTGATGTAATACAAGGAAAATATTCTAGAGGAAACAACAAATAGTACAAAACGTACAATCTATATTATAAAAAGCCAGTGACCATAACCCAGTAACAATCAAATGACCAGTCACCAGGAGGTGCATTGAAGTGTCCCACAGCAGTGTATAGCATGTCTGGGGTCTCGCATAATTTCACACTCTGGGCCTCTAGTATTAGTTGGAATTCATAGACTTTGCCTCCAGATCTATTGGACTGTGGCTGTGTTGTGGATTATTCAAAGGCAGTATATAGTGAGGTATTACAGAATTTACCAGGTGACCTAAAAATATGGAGTACTCAAAGATAGAGGAAAAACCTATTTATTTTCACATGTTTCACATGTACTAGTACAGTGACTCAGGGGTCAGTCCTCCAAATCCTGAGTGAGTCAATATTGAGGAAGTTCTCCCTTTATACCCTTTGGTTTCTTTGTCCCCCAGAAGTAGATGGGACTTTTGGACCTTTCAAGGGCTTTGCAAAAAGCCCGGTGTGTTAGGGTAGAGGCTGTGAGACCACACCTACAGGCCTGGCATGATGCCAGAGCTGATAACCCCTTTTAGGGGTTGTGTATTATTCATAATTTATGCCCTCTGTAAAATATGAGAATTTAGGTAAACTGATCTTGCAAGACTAAACTGTGGAGAAAGGACAATGACTTAATTATCGTCTATCAAGAATGTGCATTAGGCCAAGACCGGTTTGGCTCAGTGGATAGAGCGTCAGCTTGCGGACTGAAAAGTCCCGGGTTCGATTCCGGTCAAGGGCATGTACCTTGGTTGCGGGCACATCCCCAGTGGGGGTGGTGCAGGAGGCAGCTGATCAATGATTCTCTCTCATAGATGTTTCTAACTCACTATCCCTCTCTCTTCCTCTCTGTAAAAAAATCAATAAAATATATTAAAAAAAAAGAATGTGCATTAGGTTACTGGCACAGATTCAGATGGCTAGCCCCCCAAAAGGAATCTTATTTTCCCAATGAGGAACACTCCATTGAGTTCACTCCCTGAGGAGGTCTCTCAAGTCAGATGCCTGTTATGGCCCTATTGAGCCACTCTTCCCCAAGCACTTCCAGCCACATACAGAGAGGCATACCCGACAACATCAGCATTCAGGTGCTATAAGTCAGTGCAAAACACAAGGAGATTTGTGAGATCCCTATCTGAGTATAATAAACCATGTGATTTGCAACTGCATTAATGTCTCTGTAGTATGTTTCCTCCAGTGGTCCTTGTTATATAAAGTGGGAAGTAATCAATAAACCCTCGAACATTAGTGCACCTTAGAGTTGTCTTGACAGTGCAAGACTACTTGAAATCACACAATTAACTTATATACACATTAATAATAGCATTAATATTGAAGATTTAGCTGACCTACACTGATTACGATAGAACCATATGAAATTGGGCTGCTTGTGTCCTCCTAGGACCCTCCTCCACAATCCCCAGATCCCACTGCCTCATCCACTTTACCACGTCCAGCTGTTCACCTGGCCCTTGTTCACTTGACCACTTCCAGATGGTCAACTGGGCCCTCCCCCTTGTTCCCAACATCCTGTCCTCTTGTTCACCTGACCAGTGAGACACACTGGCTGGGATGCTTTGTTCCTCACACAAAGGAGTGGACTTCCCAATCTCTGGAATTTGGGTTCAGTGCCTAAAACCCACAGCTCAATTAATTTGTTTAAAAAATTGGGAAAAGTAGAACTATGTCCACTTACCAAATTTTTGAAATTTAGAGTACATTACAAATGAGTTAATAGGTGATTAATAGTTGGGTGTGTCATGCTAAGAGATAATGAAACATCTCCAGAATGAAGTAAAATTTTACCTGTCATCTGAGAAATAATAGAATTTTAGTAGTCAAGTAGAGAAGTGAAGATACATGGAAGTGTATCCTGGCTAAACTATGTAAAAATCTATGTAGCATCTGAGAAATTTGTAACATGCAACATGACCGAAGCATGGAGAACATGTGAAGAATGCCACAAAAGGTGAGACTAGTCTGTGATGTTAGGAACTGATACTGACCTTCTATAATTGCACTCTAATAAGAATCTTCATATTAGCTCTGGTTGCAGAATGAAGTGATTTGTTCTAAACAGAAATCCCAAAACATAAAACTGTGGAAGTTTATAAAGACATAAAGAGGGTCTTATCATCCTTTCTGTGCCCATCACGCTTTTAAATATGCAAATATTAGCTTGTTGTTTCTCATTGACCTTAGAATAGAGGCCAAACTTCTTAACTTTGTGAACCCAACCTTTGAAAAGCAAATCCTACTTTGCAGACTAGTCTCACCTCTTGTGGCATTCCCCTGGCCCCACCACCTGAAGCAATGGCTGGAGTCCAGTCCTGGAGGCTGCTCAAAGCTGTGTGCCCCAGCCCAGGAAGAATGAACAACATGTCTATCAAGTACATGTGAATTTCTTGGTCCCTGAGAAAAGCCAGGTTTACCTTAGAGAGAATTGATGACAGTAAGGATTTAATATTGGGCAAAGATGTGAAAACTTCCGTTTAATTAGTGTCTGAGCATTGCTGTGATTAATCATTTTATGAAGCAGAAAGCTGCAGAGAAACTCAGAAGGCCTGTGTTTTTTAGGTGAGGCACCAAGATTCTACAGGTGTGAATTTATTTACCAGTAAAAAAGAGAGTGACTGTCTATGCTGCTTCTATTTGTCTCTTTCGTGATAGGTGAGAAAATAGGCATGTTTATTAGTCTATATAAATATATAATCAGAAGACAAACTGTGGTGAAGAGAAACATCATGTTTCCCTGTCAAAATAGCTTTAAAAAAACAGAGAATTTATTCAACTCCCATGGTTCTAAAAGTACCTTCTGGCAGCACATCTGAGTTATTTACAAAGTAAGCACAGAAGAGGAAATAATTAGCTAGTGCCACAAACCTCAAACTCCCCTCTATCCAATGATTGTGACTCTTGCCATCTCCTTCTTCAATGGTAAAATAATAAAAAAATACTAAATCACTAATATAATTATTTTATGTAACATCAAAATTAAAGTACATCAAATCGTTGATTTTTAAATTTCATGTCATGATCCTGTAAGGGTTACTGAATAAGTTAAACTTATTTCTATTTGAACACAAATGCAAATACATTTAATTTATTAATTTGAAAGAATAATTTATTATAAACCATGTTCTTAAAATTATATTGTAAAACCTGATATTGGTTATAAGATTTAAATCTAGATAATCTATATTATAATATACCTTACTCTTAACAGCCATAGTGTTAGGAAAACAAAATTCATGTAGTCTTGAATTTGCACTTAGAATTTTCATATAACTAGTGATGTGAACTTAGGTAATTTATAAATAATCAAGGCCTAGAGGTGAAACCTCACACACTTCTAGGTTTGTTTAATTTTATTAAGCAAGACTACTTGATTAAGTGCCTGATGAGTGGTAGAAACCTATGAGGGCATGTGACAGGGGGTAGGGGAGGCTAGAGGAAGGACAATGGGAAAAAAAGGAGATATATGTAATACTATATGTAATACTTTAAACAATAAAATTAAATTTAAAAGAAACAATGAGTTTTTTTAGTTACTTAATGAATTAATCTTTAATTATATACAACACATATTTACATAATTAACATTTATTTAGCAATTATTAATAGAGCATATTTTTCTAAGCATCTTATAAATATTAACTTGTTTAGTCTTCAAAAGAAGCCAATGAGTAGAGTTCCATTATTTTCTAAAATTGGGAAGAAAGTCACAGAGTTCAGGCCAATTGTCCAAGGTTGCACAGCTAATGAAGGTAGGAGATAGAATACAAACTGAGAGAGAGAATACAAATACAAATATTTGAGAATACAAACGTGGTCCCAGAGCCCTTCTAAGAAAAGAAGGCTGCTGCCTTTTGCTTGGGTCCCATGTGTGTGTCTTTGCTAGTGTGCTTGTGTTTGAAGATAATGTCAGTGGTCTCTAAAGGTTGAGTGGTCCTCTGACTCATACTGACATTCCAGGACTGGCCCGGGTCCTTAGATACAATGTCAAGGTCTGTTGAAGTAATAAATAGTCCCATTTTCAGTTGATTGGGAAAGAATTCCATGAAATATCAGCAAAGAAATCTTGATTTATTCCCCTTTTTGTACTTAGTAAATCATTTAGTAGTGTTATTTCCTTAATTTTAATATCTTCAAGGCTTCACGGGCTTTATCCAAGGCTTTTTTGGAGGCACCTTTCACCTCTTTGTTCCTTAGACTATAGATGAGGGGGTTCAACATGGGGATCACCACTGTGTAAAACACAGAAGTCATTTTGTCTGTGTCCAGGGAGTGGTTTGATTTGGGCTGAAGGTACATAAAGATGAGGGTGCCATAGAAAATAGTAACAGCCACCATGTGGGAGCCGCAGGTAGAAACAGCCTTGCGTCTCCCCTGGGTAGAGCGGATCCTTAGGATGGCCACTATGATAAAGATGTAGGAGGTGAGGACAATGGAAGAAGAACAGATCATGTTTAAGCCAGCAAAGGCGAAGATCAGAATCTCCTTCACGTGTGTGTCTGAGCAGGACAGGGCCAAGAGGGGGATGTCATCACAGTAGAAATGGTTAATGACATTGGGGCCACAGTAAGTTAGCCGGAAGGTGATAATGGTATGGAACAGAGCAACCAGAAAGCTGTATATGTATGGAACTGCCACCAGTTGAACACAGACTCTTTTGGACATCACGGTTGAATAATGCAGGGGACTGCAGATGGCCACATAGCGATCATAGGCCATGGAAGCTAAAAGGAAACACTCGGTGATCATGAAGGTGAGAAAACAACCCAGTTGTATTGCACAGGCGTGGAAGGGAATAGTGTTATGTTCCACAACGAAGTTCATCATCATCTTCGGCGTGATAGCAGAGGAGTAACAAAGGTCAACAAAGGCCAAGTGACTGAGGAAATAATACATAGGTGTGTGGAGTCGAGCATCAATCCTGATTAAGGTTATCAGTCCAAGGTTTCCCAGCACTGTGACCAGATAGATAACTAAAAACACCACAAAGCATGGGGCCTGAAGCTCTGGCCGGTCTGTAATTCCCTTAAGAATAAATTCAGTAACACGAGTGATGTTCACTTCAGCCATTTTTTCTGGCAGATTTTGTTGCAAGTTGAAGAATAAAAATGACACTTTTCATGGCCCCTGCCAGTGTTGGGGAAAATGATCATTGATATTTTCTCACCTTGAATTATGTCATCTTGTGGGCAAAAGCTACACCTCAACTCTCTGATGGCACACGATACTTTTCCCACATAGAGGAATGTTTTACTCTCAAAATAGTCTTCTTAACACCTCTTTCTTTTGCTTTGTAAGTTTAGAAAGTAAGGTAAGATGTTGATTAAAAGTTAAATATTATCTGAAAAAAAAATATCTTGAGGCAGCTAACACTAATACTTCAGCATTTTTGTTGCCAGTATATTTTTATACATCTATAAATATGGCAACACAAAAATGTGTAATTCATAAATGAAAATAGATTACTTCCTTGTGTTCTAATTTTGTGCATGTTTCACAGCTTTAAAATATATCAAAATAATTTCATTTTCCTATAACCCATTCCCACTTATACAGATGAAGTACCTTTTGGTCTATAAGCTAAAACAGTTCGTCAGAAATTGAGAGAAGTGAAGATTGATGATGTAGTAAAAGTACAAATAATTATCCTTTATAAAGCACTAAAGTGCAGAGAGTGTGAAAAAAAGCAGTTAAAATATTAGTGGTATTATCTCTAAAGCAGACTGATTCCATTTAATACCACAGCTCAGCTAGGATAGGTGGAAGGTTGGCCATTCATTCAGTGTAAAAACTTTGCAGGCAAACTGCTTAGACTCACCGGCTTCACCATGATTCTGGCTCCCTGTGAGCTCATTCTGTCGTTGTTTGGGTGATATATTAGTTCCTGGCTTCCTTTGGGTCTAAAATGGATCCTCTAGAGATATCTGAAAGCTGTAATGACTTCTTTCCTGTTTTTCTCAAAGTTTGAGGAGCTAAAAAATGATATTAAGATTTTAAAAAACATCTTTTAATTATCTGTATTTGTGAAGGAACCATACCTCAAAGATATCAATAAGACTATTTTCATGAAGGCAAAGGTTGACTATACAAGGGAAAATGACATTAAAAAAGGCCACATCCATGTAAATAAAGAACTCAAGTTTTGAGAAAGAATAAGATTAGCACTTAAATCCTGAGCAACTTACTTATGGCAACACCCACACTCTGTGAAGGCCTCAATTTCCTCAACTGTGGGATGTGGCTCAAGTGCCACAGTTGGCCAACCACGGTTCTAGAGGAAACAACAAATAGTACAAAACATACAATCTATATGATAAAAAGTCAGTGACCATAACGCCATAACAATCAGATGACCAGTCACCAAGGAGGTGCATTGATGGGTCCCATGGCAGTGCATGGCATGTCTGGGATCTTACATAATTTTGCATGCTGGGCCTCTAGTATTTAAATAATGTTAAGTATTGTTGGAACTCACAGACTTTGCCTCCAGATCTATTGGACTGTGGCTGTGTTGTGGATTATTCAAAGGCAGTATGTAGTGGCATAATACAGAATTTAGCAGGTGACCGAAAAATATGCAGGAGTACTCAAAGATACAGGAAAAACCCATTTATTTTCACATGTTTCACATGTACTAGTACAGTGACTCAGGGGTCAGTCCCCCAAATCCCGAGTGAGTCAATATTGAGGAAGCTCTCCCTTTATACCCTTTGGTTTCCTTGTCCCCCAAATATAAATGGGACTTCTGGACCTTTTGTGGGCTTTGCAAAAAGCCCAGTGTGTTAGGATAGAAGCTGTGAAACCACACCTACAGGCCTGGCATGATGCCAGAGCTGATAACCTTTTCTAGGGGTGGTGTATTATTCATAATTTATGGCCTCTCTAAAATGTATTTAGGTAAACTGATCTTGCATGACTAAACTGTGGAGAAAGGACAGTGACTTAATTATAGGCTATCAAGAATGTGCATTAGGTTACTGGCACAGATTCAGATGGCTAGCCCCCAAAAGGAATCTTATTTTTCCAATGAGGAATGTGACAGTGATAATTCATCTAATTATAGAGTGATATATTGTATGAATTTCAAGTGTGAATTATAAAAGCATGCTGGCCACACACTTCACAGGGCTTAGTCCTTGCAAGCGCACTCACAGTTGTTCCCTTTAGGTAACATGTTACTGCCATGGCAATGTAAAGAAACTGGCTACAAAAAGAAGGACCTGAAATGCATATACGTTATCCTTGGGAATTCAGAGCCACTCCTGGTCAGCCCTTGGATCAAAGACACTATGCTGCTGTACCATGATGCTCACAGAGGCTAACACTCCATTGAGTTCACTCCGAGTCAAATGCCTGCTGTGGCCCCACAGAGCCACTTTTTGGGGAGGATTCCAAGAGGCACCACTGAGCTCCTGTCACAGCCTGTTCCAGAACTGGAGCAGTTCCAACCAAATCCAGAGACACACATCCGACAACACCAGCATTCAGGTGCTATAAGTCAGCTCAAAGACACAAGGAGATTTGTGAGATCCCTAACTGAGTATAATAAACCATGTGATTTGCAACTGCATTAATGTCTCTGTAGTATGTTTCCTTTGGTGGTTCTTGTTATATAAAGTGGGAAGTAATTAATAAAACCTTGAACATTAGTGCACCTTAGAGTTGTCTTGACAGTGCAAGACTACTGGAAGCCCCACAATGAACTCACTCATATACACACTAACAATAGCATTAATATTGAGGATTTAGCTGACCTACTACACTGATTAGGACAGAACCATAAGAAAGTGGTGCCCTCTTGGCATCCTCCTCCACAATCCCCAGATCCCACGGCCTCATCCATTTGACCACTTCCAGCTATTCACCTGGCCCTTGTTGACATGACCACTTCCAGCTGGCCAACCAGCCCCACCCCTTGTTCAGGTGACCACTTCCAGTGTTCAACTGTCCCTTGTTCACTTTCGACTGATCAACTGTGCCCTCCCTCTTGTTCCAGAGACCCTGTCATCTTGTTCACCTGACCACTGAGACACACTGGCTGGGCTGTTTTACTCCTCTGGAAGTTGGGTTCAGTACCTAACACCCAGAGTCAGGATCTATTTCTGGTCATAGGCTGCCTTCCACCCAGCAGTGAGGGCAGCAAGAAGGGGGATGCCAGCCCCCTTTAAGAGAGTCTTGGGTGTCCCACCCTGGGGGCATCTCACATTGGACTGTCCTGTGACACTGACAGCCCTGCCAGTGGGCTCTGATAAACAGGGAAAGAGCTGTCTTAATTCCCTAAAACCTGGCTCCATTCAAGGGAGCACTGTCCTGCCCCACCAGAATCACTTACTGATCATGTGGCCCTGATGGCCAGCTTTCGGCCTCATTCACAGGGAAAGCCCTTCCCTGAGAACAGGGACCTTCTTGTTTCATCTAGATTATGGACAACAGGAAAGTGGGGGGTTGCGTCCACTTGGGACCCTCCTCCACATTCACCTATCCCCCCTCATCCATTTGACCACTTCTAGCTGTTCACCTGGCCCTTGTTGATTTAACCACTTCCAGCCAGTCACCTGGGCCCTCACTCTTTTTCCCCAGACCCGGGCCCCTTTTTCACCTGACCACTGAGCCACACTGACGGGGCTACTTTGCTCCTCACACAGAGGGGTGGACTTACCAATCTCTGGAAGCTGGGTTTAGTGCCTAGCACCCACAGTCCCAGATCACCTTCTGGTCATAGGATGACTTCCACCCAGCGGGGAGGGCGTCAACAAGAGTGAGGCCAGCCCCAATTAGTACAACTCTATGTGTCCCAGAGTCTAGGGATCCCACATCATCCCCACCAAGGGGCATCTCACACTGGACTGTCCTGGGACACTGACAGTCCTGCCAGTGGGCTCTGTTAATAGGGAAAGAGCTACGTTAAGCCCTTGAAACCCTGTTCCATTCAGGGAACACTGTCCTGCCTCACAGAATCACTACTGATTGCTGGGCCCTGAAGGCCAGCTTTCTGCCTTATTCACAGGGAACATCCTTCCTTGAGGACAGGGACCATCTGGCTGCCATCTGGAGTCTGAACCTGTCCCAGTCAGCTAAATTATCAATATAAATGTTATTATTAATTTATACAGAAGTGACTCAATAGTGAGACTTCATGTCATCTCACATCGTTGAGACTACTTTATGGTGCACCTAGGTCAAAGGTTTATTAATTACTTTTTACTTAACATTACAAGAACCACTGGAGGAAACATACTACAGAGACATTAATGCAGTTGCAAATCACGTGGCTTATTATACTCAGTTAGGGATCTCACAAATCTCCTTGTGTCTTTGAGCTGACTTATAGCATCTGAATGCTGGTGTTGTCAGGTGTGTGTCTCTGGATGTGGCTGGAACTCCTCTGATTCAGGACAGGCTGTTACAGGAGCTCAGTGGTGCCTCTGAGAGTTCTCGGGGTAGAGCGGCTCAATATGGCCACAGCAGGCGTCTGACTTGAGAGACCTCCACAAGAAGTGAACTCGTTCGAGGGTTAGCCTTCCGTGAGTGTCACGATATGGCAGCATAGTGTCTTTGACCCAGATACAGGGCTGATCATGAGGGAATCTGGATTCCCAAGGATAACTTATATGCATTTCAAGTGCTTTTTATAGCCATTGTTTTTACATTGCCCATGGCAGTCCAGGTCTTATCTAAGGGGAACAACTGTGAGTGCTCTTATAAGGACTAAGCCCCATGAAGTGTGTGGCCAGCATGATATAATTCACACTTTAAATTCATACAACATGTCACTCTCTAATTGGATGAATTACCACTGTCACAAAGTAGTAAGAAATGGTTTAGAGTAACACAAACTTTGGATTCATGTGTTCCATTATTCTAGAAATGTATATGGAGCCACTACTAATTACTGAGTCCTATTAGATATTGTTAATAAATGGAAAAAGTAGAACTATGTCTGCTTACCAACTTTTTTTAAAATTTAGGGTAGGTTGCAAACAAATTAATTGGTGGTTAATAGTTGGATATAACATGCTAAGAGATAATGAAACACTTCTAAAATGAAGTAAAATTTCACCTGTCATCTGAGAAATAATAGAATTTTAGTAGCCAAGTAGAGAAGTGAAGATACATGGAAGTGTATTCTGGACAAACTGTGTACAAATCTGTGTAACATCTGAGAAATTTGTAACATGAAACGTGAATGAAGCACGGAGATCATGTGAAGAATGTCACAATAGGTGAAACTAGTCTGCAAAGTAGGATTTGCTTGTCAAAGGTTGGGTTAACCAAGTTAAGTTTGGCCTCTATTCTAAGGTTAATGAGAAACAATAAGTTAATATTTGCATGTTTAAATGTGTGATGAGCACAGAAAGGATGGCAAGGCCCTCTTTATCCTATCTAATAAATGAGTAATATGCAAATTAACCATATCTCTGCTATACCCACTAGCCATGCCCACCAGCCAATCAAAAGTGATTATGCAAATTAACCCAACCAAGATGGCTGCGGCTACAAAGCTGTAGGGAGGGCAGTTGTGGGCTATCAGGCCAGCAGGAGAGTGCAGTTGGGAGGGACCAGGCTGACTGAAGAGGGAAGTTGGAGGCCACGAAGCCTGCAGGGAAGAGGAGTTGAGAGGGACCCAGGCCTGCAGGGAAGAGCAGTTAGGGGTGACCAGGCTTGCAGGGAAGGGCAATAAGGCATCAGTCAGTCTGCCAGGGGAGTAGTTAGGGGCTGATCAGGCTGGCAGGCAGAAGCAGTTAGGAGCAATCAGGAAGGCAAGCAAACAAGCAATTGGGAGCCAGCAGCCCTGGATTGCGAGAGGGATGTCCGGCTGCCCATTTAGGCCCTATCCTACCTGGTTCGGGCCTAAATGGTCAGTCGGACATCCCTTGAGGGGTCCCAGATTGGAGAGGGTACAGGCTGGGCTGATGGACCCACACTCCAGTGCACAAATTTCATGCATTGGACCTCTAGTCTGCTTAGAACAACTCACTTCATTCTGCAACCGGAACTATTATGAAGATTCTTTTTAGAGTGAAATTATAGAAGATCAGAATCAGTTCCCTAACATCACTTGATTATTGCCAATGGAGACAAGAATGCTCCAAATGTGTACTCTGGAGGGTTTTAAGATGTAATAATAATAATAATAATAATAATAATAACAACAACAACAACAACAACAACAATCATAACTTTTAAATCCATTCCATGGCCAAAAGCAATTATTCAGCAGTGTCAGAGTTTATCCCTTCAGGACTCACAGATAATTCGTACCTTCAAGCCATTTTCTTTGGCATATTTCTAATAATCTATTTAGCTATTATCCTGAGAAACCTTGATTTGATTGTGCTAATTCAAGCCAGTTCTCAGCTTCACACACCCATGCATTTTTTTTCCCTCAGCCACTTGCTTTTTGTTGACTTTTTCTTTTATTTCGTCTTTCACCCCAAACACCTTTTTGAATTTCAATTGTGAAGTGAAAGGTCTAATATTTTATGCATGTGCCGTTCGGATGTGCTGCTTAATCTCATTGGTAATGTGTGAACAGTATCTTCCCTCCATCATGGCATATGATCTGTATATTGGCATCTGCAACCCTGTATGTCATTCTCATGCCTAGAAATCTCTGTAATGATCTCTGTAATGGAATCATTGCTAGCATATACAATTATGGACTCACTGTGGATCTTGTACAGACAGTGGCAGCATTCCACTTGTCCTTTTGTGACTACAACATGGTCAACCACTTCTATTGTGATGATTGTTCCCTTGACTGCTCTGGCCTGTTTGATACTCAAGTCTAAGAGCTGCTCGTTACTGATTGTGATCGTTTCTTATTTCTTCATCATCTTTGCCATACCAAGGTTCCATTGTGCTGAAGGAAGACAGAAAACTATTCCTATCTGTGCCTCCCATCTGACCTCCATTACAATATTTTATGGGACAATCATTTTTATGTACCTACTTCCCAAGTCAAGCCATTCTGTGAACACATAAATTTGTTTTGGTGTATTATGTGGTAGTGATTTCCATGTTAAACCCATTCACCTATAACATGAGAAGCCAGGAGGAAAAAAATAAAACCTCACTGAAAAGAATTAAAGAAAATTGTGCATGGCTATTAAATAACTGAAATATTATTGGACAAGGAGAAATTAGAGGACTTTGAGTTGTGCTTTACTTACAACTAAATTAAGTACCAAGAAAGTCTGAGAGAGAAAAAAAGAGGTCTTTATATATAATCACTAGTGGTTCTTCACAGATTACACTCTAATTTACTTGATAAGGTCAAAATATGTAGGAAAAACACATAAATGAGAAATATAATTAACATAAATGAGAAAAATAACAGAGAACATGAGGGAATTATTAGGTAGGCATACAAAAAGTATAAATTAAATTTATTAGAATACTTACATTCTAGATATTTTTAAAAATCTTTTACTTCTAAAACAATTGATTTTTAAATTAAATTAAAGCATGTTTTTAAGGAAGTTTAATTGAATGAGGTTTTAAATTATCCTTTTCAAAGGCAAATAAGGTAAAGACCACTTAAATTATCCATCTTGTAAATCCTGATTTTCACGTATTAAAATTGATGTGTGGGACTTATTTGTTAGCATTGATGAGGACTAAATGAGTTAATAAATGCTAAAAATTTACAATTAGGTTAAACAATAAGAAATACTCAATAAATCTCACCTACTTTTCTTCTGTCCATTGTTGTTAATAGTAGTACAGAAATTTTAGTATTGGCTGATGGTCTTTTTTATCTTTATTGTTAAAAGTATTACATAGGTCTTCCTTTTCCCCATTAACCTCTTCCAGCATGCTTGGGTTCTGGTCTTTTATTCAAATAAAATATTTAAAAACAAGTTATACAGAAAGGGTCATATTCTTTTAATAGCAATTCAGTTTTCAGTTAACAAACTAACAAGAATTGAAGAGAAACTAAATAAAAATATATAATGTAAAATCTGAAGCTATTAGTATCAATATGCAAGAATAAGTGCTTGGATTTCTATTCAAAGTAGACCACAGATTAGTTGAAGGTACAAAAATTCCAACCCTTTTATTTACAGAAAAATGTATTCAAGATGATCCATGTCACTGACAATAATGATAATAAAGCTGATATTCACCAACCCTATAGTAGCTTGATTGTGTCTTAGTCCTTTTATATATTTCTTCCTAAATTTTATACACCAGTTTATGAGTTGAGCATTTTCCCTATTTTACAAGTAATTGGAGCTTTATATGCCACAGAACCAGGAAGAACAAACCTCAACTTTGGGGCAAACTTTTTGAAATCTGTCATGTTAATCACTAATCTTGGAAACTGCCAATGATGAATCCATTTCCTACTATCTTTCTATCAGTCTCTTGATTCCATATGAAGACACAAAAACATTATGGAGATCACAGAAAGAGGGATAAAAATACAAACATCTTAATTCAATATATACCTAGAGACAAAAGAAAGAATGTTGCTTTTGAAATGTTAACAGAGGGACCAGTAACTCAAGAGATAAGCCCTATCAATGGGGAAAAAAGGAGATATATGTACAACTATATGTAATATTTTAAACAATAAAATTAAATTCATAAAACATGAGTTTTTAAGTACTCAATGAATTAATCTTTAATTACATATAACACACATTTACATAACAAACATTTATTTAGCACTTATTAATACAGCATATTTTCCTAAGCATCTTATAAATATTAACTTGTTTAGTCTTCAAAAGAAGCCAATGAGTAGAGTTCTATTATTTTCTAAAATTGAGAAGAGAGTCACAGAGTTCAGGCCAATTGTCCAAGGTTGCACAGCTAATAAAAGAAGGAGATAGAATGCAAACTGAGGGATTCTTGGTTCCAGAGTCCTTCTAACAAAAGGAGGCTTCTGCCTTTGCTTGGGACCCACGTGTTTGTCCTTGCTAGTGTGCTTGTGTTTGAAGATAATGTCAGTGGTCTTTAAAAGCTGAGTGGTCCTCTGACTCATACGGACTCTCCAGGACTGGCCCGGGTCCCTAGATACAATGTCAAGGTCTGTTGAAGTAATAAATAGTCCCATTTTCAGTTGATTGGGAAAGAATTCCATGACATATCAGCAAAGAAACTTGATTTACTTTCCTTTTCGTACTTAATAAATCATTTAGTAGTATTATTTCCTTAATTTTAATGTCTTTAGGGTTTCACGACACTTATCCAAGACTTTTTTGGAGGCACCTTTCACCTCTTTGTTCCTTAGACTATAGATGAGGGGGTTCAACATGGGGATCACCACTGTGTAAAACACAGAAGCCATTTTGTCTGTGTCCAGGGAGTGGTTTGATTTGGGCTGCAGGTACATAAAGATGAGGGTGCCATAGAAAATAGTAACAGCCACCATGTGGGAGCCGCAGGTAGAAATAGCCTTGCGTCTCCCCTGGGTAGAGCGGATCCTTAGGATGGCCACTATGATAAAGATGTAGGAGGTGAGGACAATGGAAGAAGAACAGATCATATCAAAACCAGCAAAGGCGAAGATCAGAATCTCCTTCATGTGGGTATCTGAGCAGGACAGAGCCAAGAGGGGGATGTCATCACAGTAGAAATGGTTAATGACATTGGGGCCGCAGTAAGTTAGCCGGAAGGTGATGATGGTATGGAACAGAGCAACCAGAAAGCTGTATATGTATGGAACTGCCACCAGTTGAACACAGACTCTTTTGGACATCATGGTTGAATAATGCAGGGGACTACAGATGGCCACGTAGCGATCATAGGCCATGGAAGCTAAAAGGAAACACTCGGTGATCATGAAGGTGAGAAAACAACCCAGTTGTATTGCACAGGCGTGGAAGGGAATGGTGTTATATTCCACAACGAAGTTCACCATCATCTTCGGCGTAATAGCAGAGGAGTAACAAAGGTCAACAAAGGCCAAGTGACTGAGGAAATAATACATAGGTGTGTGGAGTTGAGCATCAATCCTGATTAAGGTTATTAGTCCAAGGTTTCCCAGCACTGTGACCAGATAGATGACTAAAAACACCACAAAGCATGGGGCCTGAAGCTCTGGCCGGTCTGTAATTCCCTTAAGAATAAATTCAGTAACACGAGTGATGTTCACTTCAGCCATTTTTTCTGGCAGATTTTGTTTCAAGGTGAATAATAAAAATGACACTTTTCATGGCCCCTGCCAGTGTTGGGGAAAAGTGATTACTGATATTTTCTCACCTTGAATCATGTCCTCTTGTGGGCAAAAGCTACACCTCAGCTCTCTAATGACACGCAATACTTTTCCCATGTAGAGGAATGTTTACTCTCAAAATAGTCTTCTTAACACCTCTTTCTTTTGCTTTGTAAGTTTAGAAAGTAAGGTAGGTTGTAGAATAAAAGTTAAATATTATCTGAAAAAAATATCTTGAGGCAGCTAACACTAATATTCCAGAGTTTTTGTTGCCAGTATCTTTTTTATGCATCTATATATATGGCAACACAAAAATGTGTAATTCATAAATGAAAACAGATTATTTCCTTGTGTTTCAATTTTGTGTATGTTTTACAGCTTTAAAATATATCAAAATAATCTAGTATGACTTATTCATTTTCCTATATCCCATTCCCACTGATATAGATGAAGTACTTTATGGTCTATAAGCTAAAACAGTTCATCAGAAATGGAGAGAACTGAAGATTGATGAAGTAGTAAAAGTACAAATAATTATCCTTTATAAAGTACTAAAAAGCAGAGAGTATGAGAGGAAAAATGCAGTTAAGATATTTGTGGTATTATCTCTAAAGCAGACTGATTCCATTTAATACCACAGCTCAGCTAGGATAGGTGGAAGGTTGGCCATTCATTCAGTGTACAAACTTTGCAGGCAAACTGCTTAGACTCACCTGCCTCGCCATGATTCTGGCTCCCTGTGAGCTCATTCTGTCGTTGTTTGGGTGATATATTAGTTCCTGGCTTCCTTTGGGTCTAAAATTGAGCCTCTAGAGATATCTGAAAGCTGTAATGTTTTCTTTCCTGTTTTTCTCATAGTTTGATAAGCTATACAAATTATGTTGAAGATTAATAAACATCTTTTAATTATCTGTATTTGTGAAAGAACCATACCTCAAGGATATCAATAAAGTTTTGAGAAAGGATATATCCAAGTTTTGAAAAAGAATAAGATTAGCACTTAAATCCTGAGCAATTTACTCGTGGCAACACCCACACTGTGAAGGCCTCAATTTCCTCAACTGTAACATCAAGTAGAAATGGTGCATCTTTTATGTTTTTTCTGAATATTGAATGAATTTATAGATATGAAGAATTCTGTAAACTCCATGGTAAATAGTAAGTGTTCCAAAGATACACATTTGCCTTTAAGCTAAATCATAAACATAAATAAAGCCAAGGTACTCCAAAAACCTACCTGAAAAATAATCCTGTTTCTACCATAACTGTTTAGATTGTTTGGGTGATCTATATAAAAAATGAAATGGGTGTTTATCAATGCTAACATTCAATTTCTCACTAAATATCAGACTAGAAAACCATTTTAAAATATAACATATAGCACATATAGTAGATATATGTGTATTGAATAAAATTTATAGAGGTAACCAACATTTTTTTTAAAAATTGTCTACTGCTTCCAATATTTCACAGTATTTTGCTCTATCAAATCCTGCTTTTCCCTCCAGTTTGCTATAGTTTGTCTGACTATTATACTATTGATAAATGCAATGATGATTTTTAAAAAATTAACCAGGCTGGTGTGGTTCAGTGGTTGAGCCAAATTGACAGATAAACTAGGAAGTAACAGTTTGATTCATAGTCAGGGCACATGCCTGGGTTGCAGGCTTAATTCCCAGTGAGGGCCATGCAGGAGGCAGCCAATTAATAATTCTTTCTCGTCATTGATGCTTCTACCTCTCTCTTCCTCTCCCTTTCTTTCTAATATCAATACAAATATATATATATATATATATATATATATATATATATATATCCTCTGAAATTTGGAAATACACATTGTCTCCCCTGTTGTGCTATTACATTTTCTTTGTTGTTGTTTTATAATGGTGATATATTCTCTTAAAATGTTAAGTACACAATAAGGTATTGTTAACTATTGACAACATCTTGTATAGCAGATTTCTAGAACTAATTCATTTTGTATAACTAACTCTTTTTGTCCATTGAACAGCTCTCACTTTTCCTTCCCCCAGTCCCTGGCAGCCACCATTCTACTCACCTATCCATAGACATTTAAGTTGTTTCCACATCATGGCTGTTGTGAATAATGATGCAATGAACATGGGAGTGCATATACCTTTTAGATCCTGATTTCAATTCTTTGGATATATATTCAGAAGTGGATAGTAAAACGATGAATAATACTATTAGTTCTATTTTTAATGTTTTGAGAAACCTCCATACTGTTTTCCATAGTGGCTGTGCCAACTTATAGTCCTACTCTGGCACTGTATAAGAATTTAAATTTCTCCACATCCTCACCATCATTTAACATTTTTAACAGCCACATTAACCGGTAAAAGGAGATATTTCACTGTGGTTTTGACTTGCATTCCCCTCATATTAGGGCTATAGACCATATTTTCATATAACTAATTACCCTTTCCAGTCTTTGGAGAAATGTCTTTAATGGTTTACAGAGGTTCTTTTATTACTCAGTTATAGGAGTCTCATATACTAGTATTTTGGATGTTAACCATGTATCAGATGTATAGTTTAAAAATATATTTTTCCATTCTGTAGGTTATCTTTCACTCTGTTGACAGTTTCTTTTGCATGCAGAGGCTTTGTAGTTTAATGTAGTTCCATGTGTCTCACTTGCTTTTGTTTCTTGTACTATATCCAAGAAATAACTGCCAAACCCAAAACCATGATTTCTCTCTGTATACATTTCCAGGGTACAGTTTCAAGATTTATATTTAATTTATTTTAAGTTGATTTTTGTGTATGGTTTTAGATAAGGATTCAATTTCATTCTTTTGCATGTGGATATCCAGATTTCCCAGCACCATTTGTTAAAAATACTATCCCTTTCTCATTATATTTATCCAGACATCCTTGTCTAAAATCACTTGACTATGTATTTAGGGGTTGACTTCTGGGTATTCTAGTTTGTTTTATTGAGTTTTATGCCTGTTTTTATGCCAATACTGTACTGTTTTAATTACTAAACCTTTGTAATAAACTTTGAAAAAAAAGAATTATGATGCCTGGAGCTTTATTCTTTCTCAAGATTTCTTTAGCCATTTGGCGTCTTTCATGATTCCATGTGAATTTTAAGATTGTAAAAAAATGCCATTGGGATTTTGTAGAGATCACATTTTCTTTGTTTTTCTCCTACCACACTTTTTACCTCTACTTTACTGCTGTTATTTCTTCTAGTTACTCCTCTATTAAACTTATTTCCATGCTCAAATCAGTTATCAAGGAAACTCAAATTTATTTTTATATCTTAGACATATCCTTAAAGCTTGACTTTTATGTCCAAATGTATATAATTGATTTAAGTTGGATGTCTTAAAGTGCCTCAGTTTCTGCATGCCAAAGACTATATTCTCAAGTCTGATTTTCATCCTGTGTGCTTTATCTTGGTGAATATTACTACTATTCTGTCTACTGTGTAGGTCAAATAATAATATTCATCCTTAAGCTTTTTATATTCATTTCCAAGTTGTGTGTCTATTTTACATTTTAGATATTGTCATTTTCCTTGAATCTCTGCTGTCTCCCTCCAATCTCAATATCATTTCTTATATTCAAATATAAATACATAATTTTTTACATATATATTCTCCTTGAATCTCCATTCTAGCTAGCACATTTATCAGGTGTGACTTGAGACAAATTATTTAGATTCTCTGAGCCTCTCTTATAAAAAAGGTGAGAACAAGTATTTTACACCACAGTGTTTTGTAAAGAATAATGATCTTAGGCACATAGACCTTTTTAGTACCTTGCCTGGCACATAATAATCACCCAATAAATTTGAGTTACTGTTATTATTATTCTTTTCATTATCATTCTACTCATAATTAGTACAGAATCATCAATTTTCAGTTTGCAAAATGATGTAACATCCATTATAGATTTACTCAAAGTTTCCCTGAGCTGTAAGTAGTATTTTTATTTATTAATTGGGGTTCAGAGTTTATGACTTTCCAAGGAAGACATGAGTGGATGGTAGAAGAGCCAGAGCAGAAACTTAGATCTGGCTTCAAAACTTTTTCTCTCCTCACTACACTATCTTGTCTCCCAAAGGAAGGTGCTTCGAAGCAGTGGCAACAGTCATCCCTGAGGAATCAGATAATTATCTCAATATACTCAAACTAAAGTGCAAGTTCATTAATCTTAAGTTGAAACTTTATGTCTGCTGAAATTGGGTTCCGTTAATATGTCCCCATGATGAAACTGAGAAATGTCATTTTAATGAGCCCCCTTGAAACTGATTAGCAAGTAAACCCACTTTTACCAATTGCAGTGGGGAATTTTGTTTGCAACACAGAGTTTTGTAATAAGACCCAGAGAGACAGTTTCATCATCAATACTTAGCAAACTCTGACTTCAGTTTCCCTGTAGTTAATGATCAGCATTTAATTTAATTAAAATCATCCGATGAAGAATGGTGGCTACTGTAATGATAGTTTTCTTAACTTTCCCGGATACTCAACTTTTGCAGCCTGACTAGGAAGGGAAACTGATGCAATGGCTTCCATATTATACAGTATAGGAAAGCAGTTGGCACTCAAGACCTTCTAAATTCTGTGACAAGATACTGCCTATTACCTAGTACTACATAATTTGGGAATATAAACACTGACTAAATTTTTTTTCAAATGCAGTGTCAAAATGCTAGTTTTTACATATATGCTATGACCCTAAGGCCTTGCTAGAATCAATACAAGGTGGCATGTGTGCAGTTTTCATGGAGGTGATGGTTTATGATTTGCAATAATTAGGCAAAAATAGTGGTTTCTGCAAACCTTCAGAATACAGATTATGAATTGAACTATGATAAAATGCTTCTGACTGTGGTTTGCTCATTTTCTAGAAATAGGACACAAAAATCTCATCACAATACAAAAATATATTAAAAGATATTAACTTAATTCACTCCACGGGAAGCAAATAAAATAAATGCTTGAAGGAATAAACCAAATTTACAATTTAAAATTATCAAGAAAATAATTGTGTATATGTGTGTATTTAAAGGAATATAATGAAGGCATATATGCAGAGTATGTTTTCATTCAAAGGCATAGGAATTAAACACCAAAAATTAAATAAAGGGGAAAAAAAGCCTTATGTAAATTGAGTCAGAACTGCAAAATATAAAGGAAAAATAACTAAATAGAAAGTTCTTTTTAGCCACTTTATCTGAGGTTCCTGACACAAACCGGGGACTCAGCAAGTCATTATTGAACAATAAATGAATGTCATGTTTGGCAATTTGACTCCCAACAGCGCCAAGTTCTTTATTTTAGAATGGTTTTCTTTAATGCATGTAAAGTATATGCAAGTATGTATACATAAATGTATGTATATTTTAATCATTAGTAAATATACATATTACTAATAATATACATTTTACTGATGACTATATAAATCTTGTATAATAAAAGAGTAATGAGCAAATTGACCCTAACAGCAGAATGACAGGGAATAACTGGTTGTGACGACGCACTGTCCACCAGGAGGCAGATGCTCAATGCAGGAGCTGCTCCCTGGTGGTCAGTGAATTTCCACAGGGGGAGCACTGCTCAGCTAGAAGCCGGCTCATGGGGAGCACAGCTCATGGCAGCACTAAGAATGTCCAACTAACAGCTTAGGACGGCTCCCCAAGCTGGTAGGTGGACATCCCTTGAGGGTACCTGGGCTGCCAGAGGGATGACTGTCAGCTTAGGCCCAATCTCCCAGAAGCTGGCCTAAGCTGGTAGGTGGACATCCCTTGAGGGGTCCCAGACTACAAGAGGGTGCAGGTCAGACTGAGAGACCACTCCCCCAACCCCGAGTGCACAAATTTTCATTCACTAGGCCTCTAGTATGCATGTAAAAGAAACAACACCAATTTAAAGAATGAGCTAGACCAAGTAAAATATATATAATTATTAAAGTTAGTGTAGAAAAATGCAAGCTCATGCAGCACTGTTTGAAGTTAAATTGCCAAAAGCTGCTTAAAAGATTCATTGATTACTCAACATCGATTTACTGAGGCCCCAATTTGTGTCCGGATTATCAACAGATAAAGCTGCTGTAAAGAGACCAAAACCCCTGCCCACATAATAACAAACAGAGACAACAAACAAACTAAGCTAGTAAAATGCAAATGTAAATGATGCTGAGTGGAAAAAGGAGAAATCAAAAAAGGAAGCAATGACAGTAATTAATGCTTGATAAAACTTATGATATTCCAGTCATGATTCCAGATCTTTGCAGACTTCAATTCATTTAATTTTCAAAGAAGCACTTGAGGCAGTTACTGTGCCTATTTTTGTTTTAAGGATCGTGGAAACAAGACACTGGATGTTATGTGACCAAGTACTGTGATGGCACATAATGGCAGAGTCAGAATTTGGGTCCAGATAATTTAGCTCCTGTGTTCTCACAGGTCACCTCTGTGAAAGTGTCCAGGGCTGAGGAGGTGAGATACTTAAATAAAAGTATTCTCCTTTTCATTCTGTCGCTCCTGCTTTTGTCTCTCCAAAGGCTCATGATTCAAAACCAGGCATGAACAGGAATCAAAATCTTTCTGCATTTGAGCTATGGCTTCTCAGTAAAACAGGAAGTTTGCTCTTGGAATCTCATGGTCTTGGGTTCAAACCTAAGTTTTACCACTTCTATCTCAGTGACCCTGGGTGACATCTCTGGCTTCTACCAAGCAGGCTCCTCAAAACCAAGTCTTAGTGGTAGGAAAAGATGAAAAGTTGCTTTAACATTATTGAGTTCTGAGTAAGTGGTGCTTATAAAGCTCAGGAATGCAGAGCTCTGTCCTAGAGTTGCATTTCATTAAACAATGTGGGAAGCACTTGGATACTCAAGTTTCCTCCAATTCTGTTTTCAGTATTATATGACTAAAAGCAACCAATGCTATAACAACAGAGACTTTCACAACAGACTTACTGGATTTTGTCTTGCTAGAACCACTTCATAGTCTTAAGTATTGCAGAAATTATTGAACTTAAAAATTAAAGTAGCGAGATATGTGTAAAACCCATTGGAAGTAGTGCCTGATAGTCAATCACTGTACCTATCTAACACTGTGTAATATATACAGTAACCACATAAACTATTTATGCATATACTAGTGGCCCAGTGCATGAGATTTTTGCACTGGAGGGAGGGAGAGCGGGGGCGAGTGTCCCTCAGCCTGGCCTGCACTCTCTCCAATCTGGGACATCTCAGGGAATGGGATCGGGCCTAAATGGGCAGTCAGACATCCCTCTCACAATCTGGGAACCCCCAACAGTTGCCCCCTGCCAGCCTGCTTGCCCCCAAACGTCCCCCTGCTGGCCTGCTTGCTCCCAACTGCCACTCTCCCTGCCTGCAGGACCCCAATTGCCACACTGGCTCCTAATTATTCACCTGCCTGCCTGTCTGTTGTCGCTAACTACTATGCATACCACTATGCATCGCCCCCAACTACTGCCCCTTCTGGTCTGATCACCCCCAACTGCCTCCCCACCCCCCATCAGCCTGATTGCCCCCAAGTGCCCTAACCTGTGGGCCTGCTTGTCCTTAACTGCCCCCCCTTGCTGGTATAATCACCCCCAACTGCCCCCTCTGTCAGCCTGCTCACCCCCAACTGCCCCACCTGCCAGCCTGCTCATCCCCAACTGCATCCTCTGCTAGCCTGCTTGCCCCCAAATACCCCCTGCCAGCCTTCTCACCCAAAACTGCCCCCCATGGGTCTGCTCACCCCAGACTTCCCCCCTCTGTCACCCTGCTCATCCCCAAATGCCCCATCCTGCTGGCCTGCTCTCCCCCAACTGCTCTCCTCTGCTGACTCAGTCACACCTAACTGCCCACCCTGCTGGCCTGATTACCTAAAACTTCCCTCCTCTGCAGGCCTGGGTTCCCTCCAAATGTTCTCCCCTGCTGGCCTAGTCTCCCCCAACTGCCCTCCTCTGCTGGCCTGGTCACCCCTAAATGCCCACAGCTTCCCTCCCCTGCAGGCCATCTTGTGGCAGTCACCTTGTGTGAGAACTACAACCCTGATACTGCATTGTGTGTTTGAGGCCTGGGCCTCTGAATAACATTCTGGGCCCCACCATGATGGTCTGAGACCAGTTGTAGGTCTGAGCCCAAGTTGAAGGTCTGATTCCTGAGAGGGCTGTACTTGCCAGGAAGAGAGATCTGGGCCCTGGAGGGCAATCTGGTACCTCATCTGGACACATGAGTTATGGAATGGTGGTCTGGATTATAGATGGAGAACTATACCCCTGATACAAGCCTGGATTCTGTGTTTGAGGCCTGGGCCCTGCATAATCTTCTGGGATCCGCATGTAGGTCTGAGCTGGAGGTCTCTTGGCTTGGAGAGAGGTGCTGTCACTAGGGGGCACTATGGGCCCAGGTGCTAGGTTTGGGTCATGGGCAGGACCTCAGGATGATGAATTGGTGGTCTGGACTCACCTGGATATTTGGATAAAGCGATAGGCAATGGGTTCTAGTCTGAGTCCCCAGAATGGCCTATGGTCCAAGTTATTTTAAAGGTCTGGGACCCATTTGAAACTGGTTTGTTTCAGTGGATAGAACCTAGGCCTGCAGACTGAAGGGTCCCAGGTTCAATTGCAGTCAGGGGCATGTATCTTGGTTGGGGGACACAGCCCCATTGCGGAGGTTTGTAGGAGGCAGCTGATTCATGTTTCTCATCAATGTTTCTAACACTGTACCCCACTCTCTTCCTCTCTGTGAAAAATCCATAAAAAAAAAATACAATAAAAAAAGTTCTGGGACCCGGATGTAGGTCTCCATTCTTTGAGGGAAGTTAGAGCCACAGAGGAAGTTTTGGTCCATGGGGGCTGGTCCTGGTACCTCATCTGGACATCTGGTTTATAACATGGTGGTCTGGGTTACAGATGGACAACTACACCACTGGGACAAGACTGGATTCTATATTTGAGGCCTGGGGCCCTGAATAATCTTCTCGGACCCGCCATGATAGTCTGGGTCCCAGATGTAGGTGTGAGCCCCAGATGGAGGTCTGGGTCCTGTGAGGGCAGTTCCGGCCCAGAGGGAAGTCTGACCCCTGGAAACGATCTGGTACCTCACCAGAATATATTGGTTAAGGAATACTTTTTGTGGCTACGCATAGAGAGCTCATCCCCTGATATAACTCTGTGTTCCATATTTGTAGCTGGGGGCCCAGGTGGGCCCTCTAGGCCCCACCATGAAGGTGGTCTGGGATCTGGATGTAGGTCTGGGTGCTTAGGCATGCTGTGGTCACTAGGGAGCTGTATAGGCCCAGCAGGGAGGTTTGGGGCAAGGGCAGGACCTCTGGATGATAAAATGGTGGACAGGATTCGCCTGGTTATTTGGACTCCTATTAAAGAATAGGCACTGGCTTCCACTATGCTTCCCTGAAATAGCCTTCTGGTCCTCCCTATAATGGTCTGTGACCAGGAGGAATGTCTGGGCCCCAGATGGAGGTCTGGGTCCTGGTAGAGCCTTTGGGACCTGGGAGGGAACTCTGGGCCCTTGAGGGGGGGGGGGTGTCAGGTACATCAGATGGACCTCTGGGTTATGGAAATGTGTTCTGGGTTACAAATTGAAAAGTACTCCCATGATGCAAGTTTATATTCTGTGTTTGAGGCCTGGACCTGGGATAATCTTCTCGGCCCCACCATGATAGTCTGGGTCCTGGATCTAGGTGTGATTCCCAGGTGGAGGTATGGGTCCTCTGAGGGTATTACTGGCCCAAAGAGAAGTCTGAGCCTCCTGGGTGGTCTGGTACCTAACCTGAGCATCTGGGAAATAGAAAAACTGTTTGGGTTAATTACAGAGATCTCATCCAGTGATACAACTCTGAGTTAAAGGTTTGTGGCCTGGATTCCAGATGGGCCTACTAAGCCCCGCCATGAAGGTCAAAAACCCAGATGTAGTTCTGAGCCCCGGATATAGGTCTGGGTGCTCAGGCATAGTATGGTCACTAGGGAACGCTATGAGCCCAGCTGAGATGTTTGGGGCAAGGGCAGGATCTCGGGATGATGAAATGGTGGTCAGGTCTAGCCTGGTTATTTGGACTCCAATTAAGGAATAGGCACTGGCTTCCAATAGGGTTCCCCAAAATGGCCTTCTGGTCCTCGCCATAATGGTCTGCGACCAAGAGGTAGGTCTGGGCCCTCAACGGAGGTCAGGGTCCTGTCAGGGCCTTTCCGGCCAGGGAGGGACTTCTGGGGCACTGTGGGCAGTCTGGTACCTCCTGGACATTTGGGTTTTGGAAATGGTGGTCTGGGTTACAAATTGAGAAGTACACCTAGGATACAAGACTGGATTCTGTGTTTTAGAACGGGGCCCCAGGATAAACTTTTTGGCAACGCCATCATAGTCTGGGTCCCAGATGTAGGTGTGAGCCGCAGGTGGAGGTCTGGGTCCTGTGAGTACAGTTTGGAACCGGAGAAAAGTCTGAGCTCTGGGGTCGGTCTGGTACCTCACCAGAGCATCTTGGTTAAGGAATAGTCATTAGGATAATCCATAGAAAGCTCTTCCCCTGATACAACTCTGTTTTAGGTTTGTGGCCTGGGCCCCGGGTGTGCATACTAGGCCCCGCCATGAAGGTCTGGGACACAGATGTAGGTCTAAGTCCAGGATGTAGGTCTGGGTGCTCACGCATGGTATGGTCCCAAGGGGGTGCTATGGTCCCAGCTGGGAGGTTTGGGCAAGGGCAGGACCACGGGATGATGAAATGGTGGTCAGATCTAGCCTGATTGTTTGGACTCCAGTTAAGGAATAGGCACTGGCTTCCAGTAGGGTTCCCCAAAATGGCCTTTTGGTCCTCACCATAATGGTCTGCGACCAGGAGGTAGGTCTCGTCCCCCAAAAGAGGTCTGGGTCCTGGGAGGGTCTTTCTGGCCAGGGAGGGACTTCTGGACTCCTGGGGGCATCTGGCACCTCAACTGGACATCTGGGTTATGGAATGGTGGTCTGGGTTACAGATTGACAACTACAACCCTGATACAATCCTGGTTTTTGTGTTTGAGGCTCCCCTGAATAATTTTCTTGACTCCGCCATGGTGGTCTTGGACTCTAATGTAGATCTGAGCTCCAGGTGAAGTTCTGGGCTTGGAGAGATGTGTTGTCACTAGGGGGTGCTATGGGCCCTGGTGCTAGTTTTAGGTCAAGGGCAGGACCTTGGAATGATAAATTGCTGGTCTAGACTGATCTGGATATTTAGACTCCAATAAACGGATAGGCAATGGGTTCTAGTCTGGGTCCCCAGAATGGCCTTCTGGTCCAAGTTATAAAGGTCTGGGACCCAGTAGAAATAGGTTTGTCTCAGTGGATAGAGCCTCGGCCTGGGGACTGAAGAGTCTCAGGTTTAATTGAGGTCAGATGCATGTACCTTGTTTGGGTACACAGCCCCAGTTCGGGGTTTGCATGAGGCAGCTGATCGATGTTTCTAACACCCTAACCCACTCTCTTCTACTCTGTGAAAAATGCATTAAAAAGTACAATAAAAATTTCTGGGACCGGGATGTATGTCCCTTGGAGGGCAGTCCGTACCTCTGGTTCCTGAGACGGCTGTTCCGGCCTGTCAGGGAGGTGTGGGCCACAGGGGGAGGGAGGACTACCTGGTACCCCATCTGGACATCTGGATTATGGCATGGTGGTCTGGGTTACAGATGGACGACTGCACCACTGGTTTAAGACTGGATTCTGTGATGGTCTGGAACCCGGATGTAGGTCTGAACCTCACCTGGAGGTCTGGTTCCTGAGAGGGCTGTTCCGGCCTGTAAGGGAGGTCTGGACCATGGGGGGTGGAGGGAGCACTCTGGTACCTCACCTAGACATCTGTGTTATGAAATGAATGGTGGTCTGGGTTACAGATTGAGAAATACAACCCTGATACAAGACTGCATTGAGTGTTTGAGGCCTGGTCCTTGGAATAATCTTCTTTGCTCAGCCACAATGGTCTTGGACCCAGATGTAAGTCTGATCCCCAGCTGGCGGTCTGGCACCTGAGAGGGCCTTACTAGCCAGAAGAGAGATCTGGACCCTGGAGGACGGTCTGGTACCTCATCTGGACATCTGGGTTATGGAATGGTGGTCTGGGTTACAGATGGAGAGCTACACCCGATACAAATCTGGATTCTGTGTTTGACTCCTGAGCCCCGGAATAATCTTCTGGGCCCTGCCATGATGGTCTGGCCTGGAAGAAGGTCTGACCCCCAGGTGTAGGTCTCTTGGCTTGGAGAGAAGTGTTGTCACTAGGGGGCGCTATGGGCCCTGGTGCTAGGTTTTGGTCAAGGGCAGTACCTTGCGATGATGAATTGGTGGTCTGGACTTGCCTGGATATTTAGATTCCAAAAAAGCGATAGGCAATGGGTTCTAGTCTGGGTCCCCAGAATGGCCTACTGGTCCAAGTTATGAAGGCCTGAGACCCGTTTGAAACCGGTTTGTCTCAGTGGATAGAGCCTCGGCCTCCGGACTGAAGGGTCCCAGGTTCAATTGCTGTCAGCGGCATGTACCTTGGTTGGGGGACACAGCCCAAATGCGGGGTTTGCAGGAGGCAGCTGATAGATATTTCTCATCAATGTTTTTTAACACTCTACCCCACTCTTCCTCTTTGTGATAAATCAATTTAAAAAATACAATAAAAAAGTTCTGGGACTTGAATGTAGGTCTGCATCCTTGGAGGGCATTGCAGGCCAGGGAGGGACGTCTGGGCCACAGGGGGTGGTCCTGGTACCTCATGTGGACATTTGTGTTACTATAAACAGTGTGGGGAAAATAGCTGAGAATTCCGGAAGCCAAGAAAGAAGCTCATACGTATTTGAACATCCTAGTGGAGAGAAGTAGCCTAGACGCTGGGACGATCTCAGGCCATGACAAGTGAAGGACTCATCATGCAGGGAGACAAAAGAGTTATAGTGCAAATCTAAGACCTGGGGGTTGTGTTTTTAACTCCTTCTGGTTAACACAGAGGGCCAGATTTACTTTATTTAATACCAGGAAAATAGGCAAGTATCTGAGGAGATTTAAACATCCTCAAAGCAAAATTTTCCCCAGGAAGTATAGGTGAGATGACAGGGACCATGGTTCTAGAATGTATTTTAGGGACACTCGAAAGGAAGATTAGGATACTGGCTAAGTGCTATACCTAGTGATCCCCTCTAATGCAGTGAGTCCCTCAATAAAATAGGATTGTATTTCTTTCTCGGGCAACTGTGTGACGTGGGGGCTAGGGTAAGGCAGTGATCTTCAGTATGTAGCTTTCATGTTTGGGTCTAGGCCAACCATTTCAGTGGCAACATGTTTGCGTGGCCAAGGTCCAAACCACTAGGCCCTGGAATACGATCTTGGAGCGATAGGTCATAAGGTCAGTCTCTGTGAAAGCAGTTGTTTCTTGAGCAGCCTTAATTTTCAGGCTTGATAATAATTCTTTAGAAGAAAATATGAGTGTTTTAAAACATTTTTAAAAAAATCTTTGTTAACATAGCTTTCAATATCAATGAACAGTACTTTCCCCCTACTCAGACTCTAAAGTTATGAATGAAAATTCCCCTCCCTTCAACCATCTGCCTTCTCTCAGGTCCATGCTAAGGAGAAGTGGCCCATGCTTAATGAGTATATTAGTCTAGGTACCAATATTGTTTCTGAATTAATCCATCTTACTTGCGGTATTACGACAATTTTCTGCTGCTTCTCAGAGTCCTCCTGCACATACTCAATTGTGTACCCCTTTTAGTTAGATTAGCACTCACAACAGGACACACTCACTCATCAGGAATGACTTCTCCTTTACTTCCATTTACCTCTATACCGGTAAGTTAACAACAGCCATCTAAGGTATGCGAATTTGTATTCTACATTTACCAAGAATGGGATGTAGATAGAGTGGGATGCATGTGCACCAATCTGGATAAATTAAGCAGTGAGGTTTTGGAGATTTTTAACCAGACCCAACGGGATATAATTTTGACCTGTATTACTTAAATTTGAATTCATGCCCAGAGCGATATAATTTAGTTGAACAGTGCTTCTTATCTGGTTGATTCACTCTAGGCACTAAAAGCTTGATTTAAGCTGCAAGATACAGAACCAAAACATCTAATATTAGTAGGAAGAACTGGAATCAAGTGATACTTTTCAATCATATCAATCAAAGGTTTAATAGAACAAAGTCAGATTTAAGTACCAAAAAATTCATACTGGTTCCTTTTTTTTATTATGATGAAAGTAGGAAAATCTTTATAAATAGTAATTCTTTTAAATAATTACTTAAAGGGTCATAAATAATTAATTACTTATTTATTTATTTATGAATGTATTTATTTATTTTAATTAACCCTTTTAAAACCAAGAAATTTATACTACAATCCAAATCAAGGAGTAAGAGTAATTAAATGGATTATTTAAACACAAATAATGTTAACTATTAAACAATGCATACTGAGGACAAATCTTATAATTATATTGAGATATTAGTTGAAGTTTCCAATAAAATTTCATTTTTTAGAATCCATATATACATAAAAACCACAAAATACTTTTTGGTAAATCATGCTTCATCAACATCCTGTAGTCGTAGAAAAAAAGATGAATTCTTACTTATTTTTTCTCATAAAATTATTTATTTCATTTGCAACCTAGGCAGATGAGTATTAGTATATAAAATGTATCCTAGGAAATCATGTTTGATTTCAACAAGGGCACCGACAAACTAGCATGTATCTATCTAAACTTATTCATGAGTTCTTCCAGTGGCTACATTTAGCACAATTTTATATACACCGTGAATGACACTAATATTTCAGATTTGATAATATGGTTGCATATATAGGATAAAGCAGGCTTCATCATTAGAGTCCAGTCATAGAATAAAGCATCACCATATTAGATTGGACCTCTTATTATATGTAAGAGTTGTCATCAGGACATCTTTTCTGAGCTAGGATTTTTATGCCTGAACATTTATAATAGACTAGGGACCCAGTGCATGAATCCGTGCACCTTGAAAGGAATTGTGGGCCAAGAGGCTGCAGTGGGCACAGGGGCAGATCTCAGCCCATCCTCTGCACCCCTACCTGGCCCTCCTGCCACAGCCTCTAGTCCCCTGTCTGCCAGTAGCCCCACTCCTGCCACCACTGCTTCCACCTGCTGATGACTCTGGTTCCCCGGCCTGCATCGGCTGATGCTGTGGAGCAATTGGAGCTGGCATCAACAGCAGGTGTGAGCAGCAGCTGCTGCCCCATTTACCCCTCAGGAGCAGGGGAAGATAGAGATGCACTCAGGGGTGACTGGAGACAGCAGCTGTTGCTTGCACCTACTGACAGAGCTGAGCGATCGGGACCAGTGTTGGGTGCTGGCAGCAGATGTGGGTGGTGGCTCTGGTGCCAGTGGTGGTTGTGAGCAGGGCTGGTGTGGCAGCAGGTGCAAGTGCCAGGCAGGACTATGGCGCATAGGAGCAAGAATTTTCAGTAATTTGGGCATGACACCTCTTGGCCTTTTATTATTATGATAGAAACACACCACAAAAATATCTGTGGTAGTTTCACTGACCCAAGTTGGCCTTGATGATTGCTTTATTGACTGCCTCTTTCACATCCTTGTTCCTCAAGCTGTAGATCACGGGGTTCAGCATGGGGATCACAGTGGTATAAAACACAGCCACCATTTCCCCCTGCTCCACAGACTCTTCAGTGGGCCGCCTGAGATACATGAATATGAGAGTCCCATAAAACATGGTAACAGCCGTCAAGTGGGACCCGCATGTGGAGAAGGCCTTCTTCCTCCCATCAGCAGAGCACAGCTACTACAATGAGGGTATAGGAGATGAGGACCACTGAGAGGGAATATGTGAAATTAATTCCAGCAATCACAATCATCGTGTATTCTTTGATGTAAACCCCGCCGCAGGCAATCTTGATGAGAGGAGGGTCTGCACAATAGAAGTGGTTGATTCTAAAGTTTCCACAGAAGTACAGGCCATACGTACACAGTGTGCATATTAGACTGACAGAGAATCCATAGACATAAGGCACAGAAATGAGGCGAACACAGACAGTCCTGGATATTTTACTGCCTTAAAGCAAAGGGTTGCAGATGGCCATGTAGCGGTCAAAGGCCATCACTGCCAAGATGTAGACTTCCACATGGACAAGGGCAATGAAAAAGTAACACTGCACCAAACACCCCACATAGGAAATGGTTTTCGTCTCTGATAATAAGTTTTCCAGCATTTTGGGGGTGACATTGGAAGAGAACCACACATCCACAAAAGACAAGTGACTCAAGAAAAAATACATAGGGCTCTGAAGCTGAAGGGTGACACTAATCAATATGATCATGCCAATATTCCCTAATAGAGTTATTATGTAAACTACTAGGAACACCCCAAAAAATAGAACTCAAAGATCCTGGTGACTGGTCAACCCTAGGAGGATAAATTCTGTCACATCTGTGAAATTTGGCATTGTCTTTACACAGATCCAATCTGTATGGCCTATGGAGAAATTTTTTTAAATGAATGGATTTGTTTTATTCCTAAATTTTTGAGTCAATTAAAATAATTTAAAAATCAATGAGGATTTTGCACAATGTCCAAGAATATATGGGCATAATTGTTTTCTTTAATAGGTCTTATAAGTAGTTATCATCAATATTTATCAGTTTCTTATCTGTAAGAGAGGAAATTCCATTTATTGTTAATACATATTATTAAAATTAGACATTTATATTTTACTAGATTATGACACCAATGTTAAAATCATAGGGAATAAATGTGACTAAAGTTAGACTGAGAGTTTTCAAAGAATGGTAAAATCCTATCCCACATGGACTGATTTACCAAAAAATGTTCTATATTCTTCATATGTACATGGATTTTTAAAAATGAAATTGTATTCAGAACCTTACACTAGTGTCTCAATACATTGGTATTACAATCTAGTTATTTACATATATGTCCTATGTTTTGTCAGCATATGATATATGCTTTCAACATACAACATTTCTGGTTGCATTTTATTTTGTTTAGCTAACATTATGCTTGTTTGGCTGCCACTACTTGCAGGGGTGAGGTGAGAGAAACTTAACAGCATAAACGCTATCAGTTGAACAATTATTTCAGAAGAGTAAACTGCAAATGGTTTAATCACCTAGCATCCACTATCGAACCTATGTCAATAGATAAATACCAACATGTAAAGTTCAGGTAACTGAACTTTAATAACAATATGTCTCATTTCAGATTCCACTGCTTTTCAGAATCTATCAATTCCATGTTTATGATTCATATTCAAACTTGGCATCTCTGTAAGGAAAAAGTTCACAAACAATATTTTTTTTCAGTCAACTGCACTTTTCTGTTGACTTCTTCCAATAACTAAAAACTTGTTGTGAATTTTCAAAGATCTAATTGTAGGATTAGCACAAACTTGGGAATTTAAAGTCTATAATAATAATATTTAGAGGATATATTACTAAATTATAAATGGGCTGTTGTAGTTGCTTACATTAATTAATTGTATAAATATCAAAGCCAATTACATGTCAGTTGTGTTTGTTACATCTAGAAGTAATCTAAATTCTGAAAATCTGAGGGTGAGCAAAATATACAAGATTCTGGCTTGCATTACCCTTTATTGTTGTTGAAAAGGAATTAGCAATAAATGAATTAGCAATAGATAAATATGCAAATGAGATCATTTAAGGAGTGTAATTGCTGTGACAAAAGTACAGCACATAATAAATAAGAAATAAGGGGAGGCAGAGTGCAGATAGAGTGATCAAAATGACCTCTCTGAGGAAGTGACTTCTGAGTCAGTGAGAAGTAGCCAGCTGTGTAGTAATATGAAAAAGTGAGTGCAAATTCAAAAGCTCAAAGGAGGCAATAGTAGCTTGGCATGTTGAAAAGTGTTACTAGAAGCTGTCCTTTCTATAAGAAAAAGTGCATGAACTTTATGACTATACTAAAGGCCCAGTGCATGAATTTGTGCACAGCTGTGGTCCAGCTAGCCCACCCCAATTGGGGTGGCAGGGGTGATACGGGGTGGGGCCAACCAGAAGGAGGAGCCACGGGTGATTGGCTGGCTGGCTCTGCCCCCAATCAGGGTGAGTGGGGCCAATCGGGGCCACAGTGCACGACAAAGCAACCAGTTGGTCCCACCAGTTGGCTTTTATATATATATAGATCATGGCCCCTCCAATTAGTAGCAAGGCACATTTGAGAAGTTAATTAATCTCTTTGAGCTATTTTCTTACACCTAAAATGTTTAATACATAAATTAAATGTATCATCTTTAAAATGAATTAGGCACATAACATAATATGTACTGCAGTTTTAGTTCTGATCTAAGTTTCCTTTTACTAGAGAGCTCCACTACTGCAGCTCAGCTGTTTGGATCCTCTTAAGTATGGAAATACCCAGATGAGAGCTGCAGACTGTGTTTGGGAAATAGAGCTAAGGTCAGGGATTTTCTTAGGTAAAGACTCCTGATCCCACTCAATGAACCCCAATTCTCTAATGAACAGATTTTCACTTGAGTTAATGCTACTACTATATTGTTTTAACTATAAAACGTATGAAAAGCATCAAAGTATCTAAAATCATAAACTAATGCTACTTCTCTAATTTTGTTCCAGTCCCTGTGTGATGTGTATATTTCTCTTCCTCTACATAATCACTACCTCTGTGGTAGTAGTATTTGTCTCATTCATCTTGGAACTCTTTAAAATGCCTAGGTTGAATGTTACATAGAACAGATATTCAAAAATATTCACATATATAACTTATTTAGAAAGCATCTCGATCTCTAAATCAGATTCATATATCACTATAGTCTAATATTATTAAAACTCTCTAAGATAGAATTTTCTAGTGACAATCATCTCAACTTTAGAATATTAATAAGAATAATCAACTTTTATTGAAAGCTTATGAAACCCTTTGCATGCAAAGGTTATGAAACATTGGAATTGTCACTTTACAAATGAGGAAACTAGTGCACTAACAGGCTAGGAAGTTATAAATAAAATCTAAATAGAAATAAAAATATTTTCCAGTAATATAATTTCACAAAATTAAACACTGTAATAACAAATAAATCTACAAATAAGGTTTGAACTTTCCCTTCAAAATAGGAATAAAAATAATAGATTTTACTGCATTTATCTGTATTGTATAAAATATAATTTACAGACCTACCTTCAGCAAAGGAGAACAGCAGATGATACTTTTTTTACTATTTATAATAGAATTTGGAACATTGAGAGCATCTCCCCAAGGAACTATCTAGGTAATTATGAAAGGAATAATGATCCCAATTCTAGAAACATCTCTAGAGTAGGAGAAGCTAAGGGGTGTTAATTGGAAGAATAATTCTTTTAGTTAAATTAATAAATCAAAATTTTTATATCATAATATAATCTGTCTCACCTTCTTATGTGTTCTGGCCTCTTTTATTCACACTTAGCAATTATGCATGTCAAAAAATATTCTTGGTTTGCCTCATGTAAAATTTCGGTCAGTCACTTCCTTTTCTGTTGTGTACATGTCTAATAGACACCATCTGTCACGATATATGATCATAGCATCCTGTATCTCATGGTGTTTTTTATAGATGCTAGATTCATCAAAACTATAGATCACTCTAGTGTAACAATAAAAATCTATTTCAAAAAGTATTTTACAGAAGTATCCTGAATTTTCAGCTAATGGCAAAATTAAGTGCTGCCAACTCATGGAAATTATGGACCAGAATAGGCCTTGCAGATCAAAGACTACATTCTAAAAATTAACTAGAGAAATAACAAGAGTTATAATAAAAAATTAACTAGAGGAATAATAACAATAATAAGCAAATTAATTTAAAATTTGGAAACTCAGACCAGGAACATGATTTAACCATTGACCTTGGCCTCATCATTCTGCATGTAAAAACTAAAGTAACTCTCCAAAAATCAATTGGCAAAGCATTTCACCTTTTTTGGGGGGGAGAGGTTACAATGTTCATACATAACCACATGCAAAGTACTAAAATGCTTCAAAATCATACAAAGTATGATTACAAAGTATCAAAATGCTTCAAAATCATATTATGAAATATATTATAACATAGTCTATCAAGAGTTCTCCAATAAATGGTTTAAATCTCACTGCCAAGTAACATTAAGTAAGGTAAGTTAGTTCTTAAATTCTCTAAGGAGTGTAAGTTTTGTCATTAGAGACACAGTAATACTACAATTTAATATAAAATAGTAATTTGTTTATATGTGAGTAGTTTTAACATGTTGCCTGTGACATGTGTGTGTTTATCTGGAAATGAATTCATACGCATTTTTTATTTTGCTCAAGGATAAGAAAACTCAATAAAACATACAAGGAAAAATATTTGTTCTCATATTGGATGGGTCTCATTTTATATTTACATGTTTGCAGATAAATTTATAGCTACTTAAATGTGTAGTTTAAATCTGTGACTTACATTTCTGTAGTTCTGTATTGTCCACACAAAACATACATTTATTTATTTATTTATTTATTTATTTATTTATTTATTTATTTATCTAACTGAAGACAAAGAATCTTTAAGGAAGTCAATTTGTAAAGTCTTTGCCTTATGCTTGTACTTTGTGACATGAGGTACAAGAGAGATACCAAATTATGTTAATATTATCATGGCAGGACACAGTATTGTGAACAAGAAAGAAACCACTGCAAACATTTTGTTTCTTGCAGATACAAAAATTATTTTTTTAAATTTAAATACTATATTATCACAGATCTGCAAAATATTACACATGAATATCATTTTAACTTGTTAAGAAGAATCTGGAGCATTGTGCTTTCAAAATGGCACTTCTACCCACTAATTCTACCCACTTTATTCAGACTGAAGACTGTTGGCAGGGGCACATGAAAGTGCAGTCTGGTGTCTGGCAACTTTTGGTTAAATTATAGCAGTTATTGGAATCATGCTGTGTTTCTTAAAAACAAAAATTGAAAAGGGATTAAATGCAATAGGATGCTATTTTTCAAAATTGTTGTGGCTGAACAGATCTGCCTCACATTAAACAAAAAGGCATGAAATATCACAACTTCTAACAAGACCATTTTACAATCTCATTCTAGAATATTAAATAAAATATTTTTCTGCCCCAATTTATTCTCCAAGAAAGCAAATTGATATTTCCCAAAATTCATCTATTGCATTTTAAATAAGAAGAAGTCTTTTTATTCTAGCTAAGTATTTGAACAATTTCAGTTAGTGTACTTCTGAACTTTGGCTCAAATAACTTTTGATTAGTTAATTTATAAAAATTTAGTTATCTTCTCCATTTACATCAACAGAAATGGGTCAATCTACTTTACTTCCTTTGAATTTGAGTCTTTTTTTATTTTTTATTTTTAATGCACAGTCTGTAGCTTTTGTAAAAGGTCTTTAGCTATGTCCTGAGCCATTACCTGCTGACAAACAAATACTTATGAAACACAGAAGACAAGATTAACTCATTTTATTGGCTTACACATATTCTGCTCATCACTTTGCTTGTCGCTTCTTTAACGTCCTTGTTCCTCAAACTGTAGATCATGGGGTTCAACATGGGGATCACTGTGGTGTAAAACACAGCCACCATTTTCCCCTGCTCCACGGACTCCTCTGTGGGACGTCTGAGATACATGAAAATAAGAGTCCCATAAAATATGATGACCACTGTCAAGTGGGACCCACAGGTGGAAAATGCCTTCCGCCTCCCTTCTGCTGAGTGCATCCGCAGGATGGCAATGAGGATGAACAGATAGGAAATGATAACCACAGTCAGGGAATAGGTGAAGTTAATGCCTGCAAGAATGATCATGGTATATTCTTTGACAAAGGTCCCAGCACAAGCCATTTTGATAAGAGGAGGGTCTGCACAGTAGAAGTGGTTGATCTCAATTTTTCCACAGAAGTACAAGCCATAAGTCCATAATGTTGCCGCCAGACTAGTCAGGAAACCATATATGTAAGGGAAAGAGATCAGTCGAATACAGATAGCCCTTGACATTCTGCTGCCATAGAGCAGAGGTTTCCCAATCGCCATGTATCTGTCAAAGGCCATCACAGCAAGGATGAAAATTTCTACGTGGACAAGGGCGATGAAGAAGAAGCACTGTACCATACAACCAGCGTAAGAAATAGTTTTTGTCTCTGATAACAGGTTTTCCAACATTTTAGGGGTCACATTGGAAGAAAACCACACATCAACAAATGACAAATGACTGAGAAAAAAGTACATGGGGCTATTGAGCTGTGGACTGACCTTAATTAACATGATCATGCTAATATTGCCCACTAGGGTGATAATATAGACCACAAGAAAAATGATGAAGAAGAGAACTTGCCATTCCCAATGACTAGTTAGTCCCAAAAGAATAAACTCTTTCACATCAGTGAAATTGAGCATTTTCTCAGTTCTAGGTCAATGTTAGTTTAAATCTCTGTGATAACAAAAAGGAAATAAATGTAAAAATCAGCTATTGATTATTAATTTATACTTTAGTCATGTCTGCTTTCATTATTTTCTTTATTGCATAGCTATGACTGCCTTTTGTCATTATTTTCAGTAAATCTTGCATGACCAGTTGCTATGCATCAGGCTCTCTAAAGGTCACTAAGATTAATAAGTTCTCAGGCCCATTACATAACAGTTATACAAAATAATGTGATTGAAACATGTTAGTACTAAAGTTTGTGAGTAGCCAAATTTCCAAGACTACTTTTTAGATATCCTTCATTTCTAATGCTGGCATGTTTGGCAGTTTCATATTGTTAAGGTATTTGTAGAGAGTTATACTTCTCTTTTAACCACAAGTCAAAAATAAATTGTACTTCATCTTTTCTTATTATAAGTATATTCTCCAGGATTAGAAATGAAAGCCATTTAATCAAATAACTCATCCCTAAATGTCAGATAAAAATATATTTTGAATCTAACCTCATACGTGTACTTAGCTTAAACTGAAGTTGGACAAACTAATCACATTCATCATCACAACCAAGTGAAAAGGGTGAACCACTTATACACATTCATACATATTTATACCTTATACATATTCCCTGCATACGGACTCGTTGGCATATCTAACATGTAATTATAATCTATCAGGTGTCATCTACTGTTATGTTCTAGAGATTCAAAAGTAAATCAGATAAGGAGCTGCTCACCCTTATGAATTTTTTAAAGATTAGCAAGAGAGAAATTCTTATTTGGAAAGTCAGATCTGATTGCACAGTACCACAGATGATTCATCACAAAAAGAAGTATAAAAAGATGGTAATGTTAGTATTTTGCAAAAGCTAAATGCATGAAAACCTGAGTGGTGGTTAACCAGGCAAAGCTATGATGAACTGACAGGGGAAATGTAGTGGTTAGGTCTGATCTTAGGGGGTATGAAGTCTGGAAAGAAAGAATTTGAGGATCTTAGAAGGACTTATAGTATTTTCTTCTCCATAGGAAGGAAAAATATATACACAATTTTTTTATATTGCAACGCCTTTTCAAATTAAGTTTCCAATAGATATATATTTTCCCCAAAAGGACCAGGAATGAGAAAAAATATTAAGTATAAAGTTTAAAAATTATGTTTCTATTGTCTGGTTGAATTCTAGCTCCATGACATTTTATGCACTTAGGAAGGTTTTATTTTTTCTTTGTTTTTAGTTTCTCAATGCCTTAATATGATGTAGCTGCAATAATAGTATTCATTTCATATTGCACTTATGAGCATGAAAGAGAAATTATACATTAACACACAATAAATATACAAAGGACAATTGTTATTAAATAAACTCCTGAAATAATAGCTTCCATTAATAGTTTATAATAATAAAATAATCAAATCTCTATAGAAAAATTCTCTCTCTCCCTCATTTTGCTGTCTCTTTCACATATACAAATAACACACCTATACACACAGATAACATATATGCAATAATTAATGTTAATTAATTTAAAAAATCTAATATGCAACCTTCATCTGACAGTTCTAGGCAGATTCATTTTTATACCAACCTGAGAATGAAGAGAAATATCTCCAGGAAGGACACAGAGTTGAAAAGTGAACGCTGTGTAAGAGATGGAAAACAACCTGTATATATACCAGGCAAAAGAGAAACTGGAGGTCCATAGAGACATATCCTGCAAATCTTTGCCTTAGTAAAAAAAAAAAAAAAAAGCTTCCCCTAGAAATGACCCTGGGGAAAGTACATCTCTAGAGGAAGAATTGACCATTGAGTTTTGGTTTTTTTATTATAGATTTGCACAACTTTATTTCCCCTCAAACTCAAGTTGTTTTGGATGTGTCTAGGATCAAATAACAATATTGTTTTTTGAGTTTTCATCACACTAAATTTGGTGATGGTGTTCCTCAACTTGAATAAGGTTATTTTATGTTCTGTACTCAGAGTCTATGCCACTTGGCTTTTCCAGAGAAAGAGGAAATAATATTATTCCTTATAATTAAAATTGTAGCTTCTGGAAGCAGGAAAAATATATATGCTTTAACTTACTCGGTTTATAAGCAAGGAAAACTAGAACTTTAATCATAACAACATTACAGCATTTATTAAAGTTAACACATGCCAGACACTGCTAATTTAATTTAATATAATTCTCATAATTACCTTCTTAGGTAATTGTATTACTGCCATTTTTATAGAAAAAAGAAAAAAACAACACGAACACCCAAAACAAGTCTTAGAAAGTGGTGCCTTACACAAGGTTCACACTCAATATTCAATAAATCAAAAAATAGATTACTGATTCCAGAATTTTATTCCAGTTATACTGTAAATTACTTAATTCTATTGCCCAACAATTATTAGAGCAGACCAAAAATCTCAATTTCTGACCCAAAAGGAATTTCATTTTCACTATATGTCTGATGTATATGTTATATCATAGTCTTTATGAACTTGAGGAGGGAAAAGGAGTAAAATATATCTCCACACCTACCACAAATTTTCTAAAAATAATTAGATTATAAGTATTTATGGAAACACACTCAAAATTCCAAAACATGAACAAGATTGTGTTATTACCTTCTAATAGTCATCATAATGTAAGAAACAAATAGGATCTTAAGTGGATACCATAGGATACTAAGTATGTTCACATATAAAGTTTATTGAATTAATTAGTATCATTAGCCTACATAAAGAAAACACTATCTTTTATACAATCTTGATTTCTAAAACAGCCAAATGCATTTAGAAAGCACATCCATGAAGGTATTTTTATGATTCTTCAAAAAGAAAACAAAAGCTTTCTTAGTTGTAATATTGAGACTCTAAGAAAAAAGTTTTATGTGACAAAATATTTTAAAAGAGATTTCACTCAAGAACATTTGTGGAGATGTTATCAAGTATCTAAGATCCTCCCATCACCTATGAAATAAAGTGTTACTCAATTCAAGTATTGGGAATCATTGGAAGTGGATTAGGTAATAATTACTTAAATGAGTAAAATTTGAAATTAAGCTTATTTTTTAAAAGTGGGGGGTAGATTGCTATTCATCAAAAAGGAGATGGTAGAACCCTATGTTTTAGCCTGACACGGTGTCCTGGAATAAAAGTTTCCTAAGCTCTCTTGCTGACAGGTTTGAGATTATGATTAAGTTGGCCCCAAAGATCTGAGAAAACATGTTGCATAGAACATTTAGGACATCTGAACCATTTGCGCATGTGGGCCGCCTCCAGAGCAGCCATTGTGGACCCTAAAGTGACTGTAGGAATGCAAGCCATCTTAAAAAGCAAAACACAAAACAAAACAAAACAAAACAAAACAAAACAAAAAACAAGCTATAAAGGACCCAGAGACCGAATCTAATAAAGCTGGCATGCAAATTGGAGACTGCTTACTTCCAGATTTTTTTTTACCTTACAGAAAAACAAAACTAAGTGAAAATTTAGATTTGTTTAAAACACTATTTTTTTCCTGTAAGAAATGACACTACCTGATATAGGAATGTGTATGAATTGCCTAAATGTTACCTCTTATTCTTCCCATTTTTCAAGCACTTGTTCAGAGAATTTTAACCTCATCAGCTACCTGACCCAAAATGTGAGAAATGTATTGTGTAAAACTTGCTTAAAAAAAGAGATGTCTGACCCAATAATAACACCTTATCTTACTATGTCTAGAAACATTTTTAATGACAGTTGAACACTCTTATTTCCCTAATTTTTGTCTCCAGATTGCTTTTCTCAATGCCTCTTTCACATCCTTGTTCCTGAGGCCGTAGATCATGGGATTCAGCATGGGGATCACTGTGGTGTAAAACACAGCCACCGTTTTGCCCTGCTCCACGGACTCCTCTGTGGGACGTCTCAGGTGCATGCAGAAGAGGGTTCCATAGAAGATGGTGACCACTGTCAGGTGGGAGCCACACGTGGAGAAAGCTTTTTTCCTTCCTTCTGCAGAACGGCTTCTGAGAATGGCAACCAGGATGAACATGTAGGATGTGAGAATGATCAGGAGGGACTGGACGTTGCTGTAGCCAGCGACTATGTACATCGACAGCTCTTTGCTGTAGGTGTCAGAACAGGCCAGCTTGATAAGAGGAGGATCAGCACAGTAGAAATGGTTAATTTCATTAGCACCACAGAAATAGAGGTTGTAGGTCCTCAAGGTCTCCATCACACTAAGGAGGAAGCCATAGACATAAGGAACAATGACCAGGCGGACACAGACACTCTTGGACATCCTGCTACTGTAGAGCAGTGGATTGCAGATAGCCATGTAGCGGTCATAGGCCATGACAGCCAACATGCAGTGCTCTGTGAGGACCACAGCAATGACGAGATAGCACTGCACCAAGCAGCCCGCATAGGAGATGGTCTTCTTCTCTGACAAGAAATTTTCTAGCATTTTGGGGGTGACATTTGTGGAGAAGCACAGATCTAGAACAGACAGACTGGAGAGGAAGAAGTACATGGGAGTGTGGAGTCGAGAATCAATTCTGATTAAAACAATCATGCCCACATTTCCTATCACAGTGACTATGTAGACCATGAGGAACAGCACAAAAAAAGCAACTTGCAACTCTGGACGACTTGTGAGGCCCAAGAGAATAAATTCTGTCACTTCAGTGTAGTTTCTTCTGGACATTTCTATGTCTCATAGGAGAGGCATTAGTTTATCTAAGGAGAGATATATAAAGGAATGCTTTAATCATTGAGTATTGTATCAGGTTAAATATTGTTTGTTTTGTTTCTTTAATCCTCACCCCATGATATTTTTCCATTGATTTTTAGAGAGAGTGGAAGAGAGCGGCAGACAAAGAGAAATATCAATGTGAGAGAAACACATCAATTGGTGGTCTCCTCTCCTGTATGGGGGCCCATTCAGGGCCCAGGCTGGAAATAAACCTGCAACTGAGGTCTGAGCCCTTAACAGGAATCAAACCTGGGACCCTTTGGTCCACAGGCCAACGCTCTATCCACTGGACAAAGCCAGCTAGGGCTATCAGGTTAAATGTTGTAAAAAGATCCAAAAGGCCTTAGTTATGTTATCTCAGTAGCATTTCCATAATTAGAGATGAACAGATGTACAATAAAGCAAATCTAAAAGTTTTCAACAGAATGATTTTCATTCAGGTTGTATTTTAATCTCACTGTGCAGTTAAGTTGGAGCCTAAAGATAAAATTATAAATTTAAGTATCTCAATACTTTGGAAAAAATTTTAAATCTAAATAAGTTATCTGTCAAAGAATATATTATAATAAAAATTTAGAAGTGCTTAGAGTACCTGTCTGCCTTCTTTCATATATACACATAGAAACATAGGTTAGCAATCGCTTTGAAGATAACACAGGTAAAGATCATTCTGAACACTGAGAAACTGAATTGTACGGAGATGAGATGACATAAACCCATCCGACCTTCATCTCATATTTCCTAGTCTGGTGATTTACTGATGTATTATCTATCTCACTGAGTAAAAATTTACAAACAAAAAAATTTTAAATGCTAGCAATTGCATAAATTGAAGTTTATTTCTAAATATTCTATTCTGTGGGGCAATTTTGACATTAGCAAATGTCATTATCAGATAATTTGTCAAAGGCTGTGTGAAACTTCTGATATTCTCTAAACAGACACAGAATATTGATGTGACAGTACTTCATTTTTCACCTACCCTCGAATATAAGTGAAACTAACAAATCTAATTAATTTGCTGCTTAAAGTTGTAACAATGCAACAATAATCATAATAATCGTTGGGTTCTTATATTCCATGCACCTTATTAAAGTACATTTATTATTTATTATTTTATTTTAATCTAAATGTCCTATGAAATAGATACTATATATGCCATTGCCAAAACAGATGATTTCTTGGACTTTTTGGTTTCAAACCTTATCCTCATAGCTATTAAATATTATGAAGTATTTCAATAACTATACCCATTTTATTAACATTAAATTTTATAGTTCATAAAACACTTAAGACACTTTATAAAACCTTGTAAGCCACTCATGTATGCATGCTTTATAGCAAGTAATTCTGGCTTGCAGCTCAGAAATGGAAGAACCAGGAGAGGAATAAGATACAGTTCCCAGTTTAGTGTTCCTCCTCTGTAACATGCTGCTTCCTTAGGAAAGCTCATCACTACCTCTCCGTTGAATGGACTGCTTTGAGAAAGAGAACAATTTTTGCCAAAAATGTTAAATTCAATTTTATCATTATAATCAGTTAATTTATTAATATTAATAATAGGAACAGAGCAAAGGGGAAGCCAGCGTTGTCAGCATGGTCATCAAGACAGCTTCACCAGGAAGCTACAGCTTCAGGCTTCCAGGGAACCACCAATCCATTCACTGGGGGAAGGGGTCAAACAAAGAGGGATATAATAGTAGACATAAGGAAGTTGGGGTTACATAGGGAAGTGCTTGCCTGTCAGTCTAGCCTGGAAAACAATAAATTGGCTAGAAGGGTGGAGCCACTGCAAGCACGCATATTCTTGGAAGGGTAAAATCCCCAAGGCAAAGTGGTCTCTCTTGTTTTGTTCTTGCCCTGGCATTCCCTTGCTTTGTGACCTGCAGTCGCCCCTGGCATTTGCCTGCCATGTGGTCTTAAGTAGCTGCTTGGCCGAGGGCCAGCAGACTCCAAACACAGGATGCTGGACAACACTGTGCTTTATTACGGAGTGGAGACTCTGGGTGTGGCCTTAATTCTTGCCTGCTGAAGATAAGATTGAACTTTTTCTATGGCGGAATAGGGAAATGGGACAGTGGAAACTCAGGGGTTTAATTCCACAAAATAAAAATCACTCATCCTCCCATGCAAGAACCCCACTTCCACATGTAATGGGTGGGAATACAAAGTTAACAAACTTTATTGCTTCTTATTCTTCACCAATGATTGCACTGTAAGCTACCAGGAAAAATAAATATGAATAAAATAGAATCTTGCAGTAGAACTGGTTTTCTTCCTTCCTTCCTTCCTTCCTTCCTTCCTTCCTTCCTTCCTTCCTTCCTTCCTTCCTTCCTTCCTTTCTCTTTTCTTTCTTTCTTTCTTTCTTTCTTTCTTTCTTTCTTTCTTTCTTTCTTTCTTTCTATCTTTCTTTCTTTCTTTCTTTCTTTCTTTCTTTCTTTCTTTCTTTCTTTCTTTCTTTCTGTATAGAGAATAGGGACAGACCAGACATTCTAACAAAGGTAAGGGATGGAAGAGTGAGAAGAAAGGAAGAAAGATAGGCAGCCAAAGTATCAGTGCCTTAACTTAAAACTAGAAGAAAATTTGCTCCAAGAATCTAGGTATTGTGATTCAATTGGCAAAAAGAAAATCAAGAGCTCTTTTTTGAACTCTATGCCCAATAAGCAACTTTTCCAGTTCATTATCTAGATTCTAGTACTGACTTGTGTCTAAGATGTTTGTAATTTTGCTTAGATCTCACTAGCTATAGGCAAATGTCATTTTTAAATAGAAAACATCATCACTGACCATATTTTAATTTTAGAATTGTGGAGCTATGGCAGAGACAACTAATATGACATAACCCATGGGAGATCTGTCAGACTGCCGCTAAACATCAAGAAACTCAACAGACACTCATATGCAGTTAGAAACCTGGATGAGTCATGTAGCTGCATGTGGCACCTGAGAAAAGTAGGATCAGAATACTCTTCATCAACTTATTGTTGTAAGATCTTTGATCCAATTTAGTTTTTTTTTATTATTTCCAGACTGATTCATAGTTCAAGTATCTTGGTTGAAAAACAAATTCTAGGGGTTGGGAGGAAATGTTTCTCTGGAGTGCAAGCATGCCTTGTAAAACAAAACAAAACAAAAAACAGATCTTAGACAGAAACAGGACACTGGAAAAGAATCCAGAACCTTATAAATAAGAGAACCATAAAGGAGCTCCTAGTCTAAACTTGAAAGCTGCATATACTGAAGCTAACTTCTCCAAATGTTAAATGCTCACAGGAAAATGCCTATATGAGCATATACTTTAATTCTGAGAAGTCAGAACATTTTTAAACTATTAATAAACTTCATGGATCTAAAGATCCATAGTATGAAATTCTACTGGGATGATTAAAAAATACTGGTAACACAGAGAAAGGCAGGATCGAGCAACCACCCTGTAGATTTTTTCTCATAGAATATGTATTGTCTGTGCAAATTGCCTGTGAAATTGCCTATTTCAACACATCAATATCTAAAAAGTATGCAATCTAGTGAAGCAAATACATAAATCTCTAGATATTGAAAACTAATATGTAAACACATTTCCTCTCCTACCTGTAAAAATGTGAGTGTCTTCTTAGTGACCACAAAGGTCAAATTTTTACTGGTGCTATAGGATTTATACCCAACTTATTGACATCAGCATTTATCTCAGGAGAGTCCCCAACTGTTTCAAGAAACAATTAAAAATGAAATCCCAATGGAGAGCATTCTCATGGGGAGAAATAATAATTGGTAGTACTACACTTTCTCAATTCAAGATTTTTAATTCTGTATTTTATAATTCATTGAAGCTTAGATCATTTGTCTGCTATGAGAAGTAGGGCAATATTTAAGACAATAACGGAAAACAACTTTACAATACTTTGGGGACACAACTCATAAAACTGACACAATTCAGGTCGTTGTCTTCATCATTTCAAGTTCTCTAACTTATTTCCTACTTTGTTTGTCCTTTAACTAATTCACACAAAATATATGCTCAGTGGAAAATTCAATGCTGCCCCCTAAAGAGGTTTGCACATTGATGGGATACTTAAATAAATAATACTAGGTACAAATGATTATTTTCCAGAAGAAAAACACATGGAATGTAAGACACTGGTAACTAACAATGACAACAACAGTGCTTCATATAAACAATAATCAACAAATATACACAGAATGGCAGGTTATGGTGATCTCTGAATGCATAATAATTTTGGCCACTCAGTGTAGACTGGACATAGAGTTGGGATTTTTAAATAAGGTTTTTCCATATATACGAACTGCATTGTGGGTATTTAGAAAGAAGCAGAGGATTTACTACCCAAGGGGCCACTATCTCCTGGTCCCTTGACACATCAAGATTTGCAAGCTTTCCCTTATACGTAAGTACACTGAGTGGCCAGATTATTATGCGTTCAGAGATCATCATAATGTGGCCACTCAGTGTATGTTAAATATATGAAAGACTATATTTAATTTGTTGTTTCTACTATGCCTTCCATGTTTGGTTTTCTGGCATCAACATTACATGCTGTTTCTCCCATTTATTAAGCTCCAGACACATGGCCTTTCTTTTTGTTATTCTAACATGCCAGGCTTCATGTCTAAAACTATGGTTACCCTGGTTACAATTCCCAAAGGCTTTGGTTATGATTGCCTTGTGCTGTTTATCTAGATGGCAATTCAAATGTCATTTTCTCCAAGAGTCCTTTCCCATCCATTGAAGCTGACCCATTAGCATGGCCTTCGCCTCTGATGTTGCCAGTTACCATCTTCCATATTGACTTGTCTTGCTCTCTCCACAGCATTTATCCATACATGAGATATTCTTTTTTAAATTTATCTTTATTGTTAAAAGTATTACAGATGAGATATTCTATCTGTGTGTCTGCTATCTGACTCCCCTCCCTCCTAAAGTTTAACAGAGGACTTTTTGTCTTGTTTATTTTGAATCTCCAGCTTCTAATATATTGTCCAGTGATCAACATAAGTTCAGTGAATAAACATTTTAAACCAATAATAGCAATCACTGTCTCCAGATAACAGCTCAGCAACAGATCTAAAAAGCAATAATGCAAAATTCAAAAGTAAGATAGAATCCTCCAGGAAGAAAGTGTGCATATTATAGGTCATCTATCAGTTTGTCTCTATAGAAGGTCCTGTATATTTCAGTGAAAATTTTGGGGAACATAGGTATAAAAATAAAAGCAAAAGTAAAGACAACTTTCAACTCTATGTCAATCAAACAATTGTGCAGATAATTACATTTATAGAATGACTATCGATCTTAGTAATTAGTATTAGTAATGCTTTCAGTGTTACTCATAGTATTATTAAGATATCGCTAATGATATATTCATAGTATTTTACAAAACAAATATTTATTTAAGAAAAACTTCAAATGTGACCAGATTATAAAGATGAGAAGAAAGAAATCGTGGTTCTTGGATAGGAATGCAGGAATTTGTGGAAGAATTGTAATATTTTATTTTTAATAAGAAAGATATCAATCAATCAGGTGCATGATTAAAAAATCAATAACTAGACATATAACTATATAATTTAAAATAAGTTAATTACCAATGGAAATAATAGTAATATAATATCTATGGGAAGACAAGAGTAAGAAGTGAGACAAAGGTTTAAGTAAGTCTTATAATGTTAATTGACTTTTGAAACAATATACATAGTTTACATAAGTAATTAAAACAATAATTACCATAAATGATTTCAACTAAACACATGCATATATGTAAAAACATAGAAAAAAGACTGGAAGAATATAAAATCCCAATTGTGATTTTTTTGGGGGGTTACAGTGTTTAATTTGTATATGGTATGCATCCCACCTGTTTAAATTTTATATGATTAGCATTGTATGAGTCAGGAGAGGCTATTTCCTAGAAATAAGTAACTCAACATATTGCAGTAGCTTATAAAACAAAGGGCACTTCTCGTTCATTCTGTTTCTATTATGAATTGACAGGGAGCTCTGTTTCACATCTCCTCACTCAAGAACCCGTGATGCTCATCATGGAAAGAAAAAAACCCACTGAAGGGTTCTCTTACCAACAATTATATGCTGGACTGAGAATCGATACATTTGAACTCTAACCTAATTCATTGTCCAGAAATACCAATACACTTTCACCTAAACCCAAAAGAGAAACATAATTCTATCATGTGCATAAAGGGCAAAGAAATTAAAGTAACTAGTAAACAAAATGACTGACAATTGTAAACATGTAAACTTTTATAATAAAAACTTTACTATGTTTTGATTTTTAAAATCCATTAAACTTTTTTAAAATGCAGTGTTTCCCATTGGTATACCATATTTCTTATTTTACAACAACTTAGGAAACAGGTCTAGAAAATGTTTTAGAACCAAAAGAATCCTATATAATAAAAGCCTAATATGCAAATTGTTCAAGAAGTTAGACTGGGAGTTCGACCGCTCGCTATGATATATGCTGACCACCAGAGGGTGGTGCTGAACATGATGGGCATCAGCGATGCAGCACTGGCAGCGGGCAGCAGTGAAAGTGCTGCAGGCCCCAATGGGCCCCAGCAAGAACAGGACTGTGGTGGGATGGTGGAGCATGTGTGTGGTCCCAGGCCAAGGTGGGGTGCCAGGCAGGGCTGTGGGGTTGCAAGGCTGGGGGCATGAGCTGAGGCTGTGAGGCCAGGGGCATGAGCTGGGGCCCAATCTCCAAAGGTCACCCAGAAGGACCCCACCTGTGCACGAATTCGGGCCTCTAGTAGTGATATATTTTAGGGAAATAATTTTTTTCTGAACAGCTCTCTGGTTAATGCTTCTTTCACATCTTTATTTCTAAGGCTATAAATCATGGGGTTCAACATGGGAATTACTGTGGTATAGAACACAGCAACTTTTTTCCCCTGTTCCACAGATTCCTTCGAGGGGGGTCTAAGATACATGATGAAGAGAGTTACATAGAACACGGTGACAGCTGTCAGATGGGAGCCACAGGTAGAGAAAGCTTTGCGCCTGCCTTCTGTGGAACGCATCCTCAGGATAGCAGAAAAAATATAAAGGTAAGAAACCAGGATGATGAGGAGGGAAAAGGTAAGGTTACTTCCAGCACAAACCAACATTGACATTTCCTTTATCTTGGTGTCAGAACAAGCCAGTTTAAGCAGTGGTGGGTCAGCACAGTAGAAGTGATTAATTTCATTGGGGCCACAGAAGACTAATCTGTAGGTCCACATGGTCTCCATGAGCCCAATGAGGGCTCCATACACGTAAGGCACCATGATGAGGGCCACGCACACACTCTTGGACATTTTGACGCCATAAAGCAGAGGGTTGCAGATGGCCATGTATCGATCAAAGGCCATCACAGCCAGGATATAGAGCTCCACATGAACCAAAGCAATATAAAGGTAACACTGCACCAGACAAGCAGAGTAGGAAATGGTTTTCTTCTCTGACAAGAAAAGCACCAGCATCTTCGGGGTTATGTTGGAAGAGAAGCACAGATCCACAAAGGATAAGTGGCTCAGGAAAAAGTACATGGGCGTGTGGAGCCTGCCATTGACCTGGATGAGTACAATCATCACCAGATTCCCTGCCACGGTGACCATGTAAATGACCAGAAACAGCAGGAAGAGGAGAATCTGCAATTCCACGCGATTGGTCAGTCCAAGGAGAATAAACTCAGTCACTGAGGTGAAGTTTCTTCTCATGGTCTCCTTCAGTGAGAGAAGGGAACTGGACACGTAGATTACAGCAAAATAAAAAATTACATATTACTACACAATAACGATCTTGGTTTTCCTTCTTCTCAGCGTTTGTTTTCACCCTATTTCTACTTTTTTCTTGGTAAACTGGGTCTCAGTCAAGCATTGCAAACTAGGGGTGCTGAAAGTAGCTCTCTTTACTTTTGTGAAATGGACCACCATTCTTTGTTTTGTTTTAGTTTTTCCTCTCTTTCTTTTCACTCCCTTCTAACAATTCTTCTCTCTCTCTCTCTCTCTCTCTCTCTCTCTCTCTCTCTCTCTCTCTCTCTCTCCTCTCTCTCTCTCTTTTTCTTTCTCTCCTTCTCTTCCTGTGCCCCTGCTTTTTATTTGACAAAAAACTTTATGGTTACACCCACCCCAAATATAATCTTCAGGACTAAAAAATTCCTTTACCCATGATTATCATAAGAACATAAAATGAGTTAATAGAGAGAAAATGATCTTCTATGAAAGAGCAATATGTTACAATGATGTTTTTAATAACTTTTGACACTATTGATTCCCTACAGGAGAATCCCTTGAATTTAAGTTGGTTTAATTTGATGCTTTCTCCCCTTTCAGACTTCATAGAATTAAGGACGTTTAGGTGGGACAGTGGGATTTTTCTTTTTCTTCTTCTTTTTGAAAATACATACATAATTGCATTTGACAATTGACCAATCTTTAACTTCTCCAGCCATTAGCACCCCCTTAGAATTATTTCAGGGAGAATTGCCTAGGGACAGAAATTCTCTCCTTTTAGTTTCCCACTTATTTCCACTGTGACATGTGAGGCAGGCATCAGATACTTGTCCCTTTATCTAATGTTAGTAAGTTAGTGACTCAAGGTAGGCAAAATATTTTGTGTCAAATTGATAGCAGTAGAGCCTAAGGACCAGGCTGATCTTCCAAAGAAACACTGTGATGTTGGAGCTGCCCAACCTCCAGAGTGCCTGGGTGGCTCTCTATCTCTAAGCCTGATATTCTTTCTGCACACTGACTTAGAAAAAACACATATCCTTTTAGAACAATTTTTTTGGCCTGAGATAGAGTTGACTTCTGTTGCATGCAAAGAAAAAATTCATACTAATGTTAACTAAAATATACATGTTTATTTTTCTATGTAAAGCTGATCTGTATTCACTGAGAACATCCTGTTCAAAGCTACTCTTTGAATATGAATGCTGTCCCACTGTTTAGTGATTTACATGGCACCAAGTTTGCTTCTGTTTAATCAGAGTAGTGATGCACTCTTCTCCATTGTTATATGTCAAATTATTTCACTTTTTTCTTCTGGTTGTTTGTTTACTGTTCTTTTGAGATACACTTTTATATGTGAAATTCACATATTTTGTGTGTTTTAGTAAATACATACACCCAGGTAACCTATAATCATAAATTCTAAAGTATAAATTAGGATTAGACCAAACAGATTAACTTCTCAACAGGAACTCCCATTTGACCCAGTGATCCCACTTCTAGGAATATATCCAAGAAACTAGAAACACCAATCAGAAGGCTATATGCACCCCTATGTTCATAGCAGCACAATTTACCATAGCTAAGATTTGGAAACAGTCTAAGTGCCCATCAGCTGGTGAGTGGATTAAAAAACTATGGTACATCTACACAATGGAATACTAAGCTGTGGTTTGAAAAAAGGAATGCTTACCATTTGCAACAGCATGGATAGAACTGGAGAGCATTATGTTAAGCAAAATAACTCAGTCAGAAAAAGACAAATAACATATAATCTCATTTATGGAATATAATGAACAACATAAACTGATGAACAAAAACAGATCCAGAGAAAGAGAAGCATTGTTCAGACCGTCAAACCTCAGAAGGAAGGTAGAGAAGGGTGGGAGTAACAGGGAGCGATCTACCAAAAGACTTGAACGCATGCATATAAGCCTAACCAATGGACACAGACACCAGGAGGTGAGGGCATGAGTGAAGGGGTAGGGAGTAATGGGGGAGGGGGATAAGGACACATATGTAATATCTTAATTAATGAATAAAAAATAAAAATAACTCCACAGCCATAGCACAAAATCAATTTATGAGTTCTGTTATTTGTCATTTATGGGATTCTGTCCTACTTCTTGGACAAGTCTCCTATTCTGAATTTTAGTTTTATCATTAACTTGTTTATTTGACAAACACTTACATCGTGTCTTATATTCTAAGCTTTGATCTAAGTGCTTTATAAATGTTAATTTATTTAACCCTCAAACCAATTCTATTGTGTTCTGTCCTCCATAAGTATAAACAGTAACATATTTCTCAAGTTTAGTACAGAGGGAATAATGTTATGAACATAGAGCGTACTAATAAAAACATGGGCTGTAGAGTCAACTTCACACTGGCTTCAGTGCTTTGATCCAAGGAATCAGGAGAATGTTTCTTAATAAGATTGGGCTTCAGTTTCTTCTACTGCAAAAGGGCTTTACTGAGTTAGAAGGACAATTTTGAGGATTCAAGTATGCAATATACAAAGCACTGTGCTTAATGCATAGCAATCCCTCAATAAATATTAGCTAGCAGTCATATAAGGTGAAGGGTCTTAGAGTATACCATTCAATATATTTTAATTCTTTGTCCTGGCCAGTTTTGCTCAGAGGATATAGTGTAGGCCTATGGATTGAGGGGTCCACGGTTCAATTCAGGTCAAGGGCACAGGGGGCATGCAGGAGGCAGCCATTCAATGATTCTCTCTCATCATTGATATTTCTATCTCTTCCTCTCCCTTCCTCTCTGAAATCAATAAAAATATATTTTTAAATATATATTTTAATTCCTTTGTCATGTATCCTCATTACTGAATCACTTCAATAAGTAACAGTACACTAAATAGTAAATGTCTACACATTTCTAGTAATTGGCATTCTTCTTCCCATCTAGTTATTTACAAATAATACATGTATAACTGATACTGCATATGATTGCACAAATAAGTAAAGATCCATGATTATCAATATATGCAGAATAAAGAAGCCTACTTACCTATGGAGAAAGAGCCATCTTTACCAAGAATAGCAATGGCTCTTCTGATGAATAATGCAGGCAGAATTTATATTTTTGTATGTTAACTCCATTTCCCAAAGATATGGCACAAATAGATGAAGATGAAGCAATTACATTGTTACATAATGTTTTTGCTATTAATGTGGTCTCTAGAGAAATTACAACTAGAACAATGCAGTTTTAACACGGTAGCCTATATTTCTCTAATGTTCTCTCCCTTGTGTTCAGTCTCAATATTTTCCTTCATACATCGGGTAGTCCATGCAGTATCATTGATGCTTGCAAAGGATGTTCAGTTTGTATTCTGCTTACCATGTTAATTTCAGCTTAATCCACTTTTCTGATACAATTTCTTCACATCATTGTCACAACTTTGTGTGACAATTCTGTTACCATCTCACTTTGTGATATGGTCTGAATTGTGTCCTCCAAAATTTATATGTAGAATTCTTATTCTCAGTACTTCAGAATATGGCTGGATTTGGAGATAGAGTCTTTCAAAAAGGAAAATGGGATTATATGAATGGGTTCTAATCCAAGATGTCTGGTATCCTCATAAGAAGAGGAGATTAGGATAGTACAAGCATAGAGGGAAGGACATGTAAACACACAGAGAGAAGGTACTATATATTAATCTTATGGAAACAAAATTGAAGCAGAGACAGTTTGAGTAATTTGCTCAATAAATCCAATTTCAGAGTTAATGTTCTTAATTATTAATTTAGCTAATACATGATGGAGTCAGGATATTTATTAATCAAGTTGAATTAGTCCATATGTTATAAAATAGGATGTTTTGCCCTGGATGGTGTGCTAAGTAGTTAGAGCATTGGCCCACCCAAGGAATGTTTGTGGGTTGGACTCTGGCCACTGTCAAGGTGCATATGGGAGGCAACCAACCAATGTATCTTTCTCACTCTCTCATTCTCCCTTCTTCCCTTTCACTCTCTAAAAATCAATGGGGAAAAATAGCCTCTGATGAGGATTAACACTAAACAAACAAACAAACAAACTTGAATTTTTTCTTACAGTGTGCATGCAGATGATCAATATTTTTTGAAAGACAAAAATAAGTTTTACTCATTTCATATTGCTTTTTTTCTTCAACAAGGTGAAAAAAGAAAAACAAAATCAAAGTTTGAAGCTAGATACATTTAGGCGTATTTTCTGATATTAGGTTAATAATTAATCTGTGAGTCTCTATTTGCTAATTTTTAAAATGGAAATTATAATACCAAATCATTGTTGTTAGTCACATTATGTAAAACAACATATGATAAGACACAACCTGAACTTTGGTAAGTATTACTATTATTTTTTTTCTCTCTTTCATGTGTGCATGAGTGTGAGTCTTAAACAGTATTCAGATATCCACTGGTTCCAGTAAAATATATATGAATAAAATATTGTACTTATTGCATTACCATTCCCTGGAACATTTATTTATTTTTTCCTAAATATACATGGATTAGTTTTCCTCACAAAACCACCAGTTAGGTTCATAAACTTATAGATGAATGGGGAGAAACATATAAAATATCATTATTATTGTTCCTTAGGGAAAAATAGTTCCTATTTTCTAATAAATTTTTTATCATCATGTCGATCAATTTAAAAAAATTAATCCATCAAAATTAACTTTAAAAGGAGAAGAGCAAGAATTTAGGAGCCTATTTCTAAAATCCTTCAGGAGAGACTTTATCATCAATAAGGCAATTCCTTAACTTTTAGGTCAAAGTTCATGATATGCTGAAATAATTTACTAACACACACAAAAAAAACACATTTAATCATCACTGACTTACTCTATGCCCAGCAGAGTGCAACATGAAATAAAAAATAAATTGCCTTAAACAGGCGAATGGTATAATTCCAGCCAGCTAGTCAATTCATGAAAGCACTTGGTATAATGCCTCCTTTACCTTCAGCATGTGTGTATGTGGGCATCACTGTAGCATTCATGTTGCCAGTACCAATCAAAAATGCCAGTGACATTGTGGGTTATTAGTATTTCTAAACAGTTTTTATTTCTAGCCAATGTATTTCCTCAGAGTCATTGTTGGCCCATTTGAAAACATTCTTCTTATACTTTTGAAAATGAAGAAAATTTTGTTCAGTTTCAAAATAGAGATTCGCTTATTATTTTATGCTGCCTTTATTATTGAACCTTTATTTGGTGCCAAAGTAGGCTGTAAAGATAGAGACAATGGGCCTCGAGGTCAGAAATTTTAAATAATAAAGGGGCTGGTTTTATATAACTGAATGTGTGTGCCTAAACAGTAATAGATCTAAGTATATATTTAAGTAGACTCCAATAAACTACCAATTGAATGTTAAAAGTTAAAAAAAATAATTATTTGTTTATGTGTGTGTTTTAACATGATTTGTAGACAATCTGACTTTCAGTATAAAGTTAATTAAATAGCATCTGGTCTTAGAGAGCTTGAAATAATTATATGAAATAATATACAATTAATGAACATTAAAAAAAGTATCCTAAAGAAAACATTGAGCAAAAATAAGCTCTAGGATGGAAAAGAAACTTTGAAATAAGCTGAGAAAAAATGTCTCTATTGGAGGATGATTCATTACAGTTCTGTGACTTTTCCTCTGTCACTGGAAGCAAGATTTGCAATGTGATCACCAATCAGTTCTAACACTTGCTTTGTTCAGACCTGCATGTTCTGATATAACATTTTACTGGAAGATATGAGTATGTTGGAACAGGAGCACAAGGAATGATTAAGTTTTTGTCTCACACAACCACAAGGCTATCTTCAGTTTACTGGGTATAAATTGCTTCTTTCCTCTTTTGCATTAGCACTTCCATCTTTTTATATTAAGAACTTAAAAAGTTGTATTGATCTTTCTCTTTACAGCTTCATGCACTCAAGAATCTATACAATCTTAGAACTCCTAAAGGTTCCTTGGTAAGAGAAGTACTTGGCATATTGTAAATGCCCAGTACACGTTCATTTCTTATGCTATGCCATTGCAAAATCACCTGGAATGTTAACATTGCCAAAGAATTAACTTATGAAAGGATAATTGTAGGTAAAATTTGAACAGTGGCACAAATAGCAAATAAATGTCTCTTAAAAAGTAGATAAATATGGGAGATGCGGAAAGACATACAACCCCTGGTCCCAAGAGGCTAGAATGACAGAAATTACAATTCGTTCTAAGATAAGCCATATGTTTTTGTAAGAGCCATTCTTAGCCTGTTTCAGGAGTTATATCTTAAATAAGTAATAGTCTGGAGGTTCTTGTTTCCTGTTATGGCAGAAGAAGGAAGTGTCTTATGAAAGTAACTCTCATAAGTAGAAATAAATAAATGGATGTTAGGCAAGGACATGGGGGTGTCATAGTAAATTCTCCTTCCTTTCCTAGAGGTGACAGCAAGCCTCAACAGCATTTTGGTCACATTTCTGCAGACCCTTGGATCAAAACCCCTATATTGTAAATGCTACAGGATTATAAGATACTAAAAATTAGTTTATGTATTCAACATGTGTATTAAAATTGTATGTATATGTGTATATATATGATCATACCATCTATTGATTTGTAGCTATATAAAAATTTTCTTAAGAATAAGAAACTATTGCCAAAACCAGTTTGGCTCAATGGATAGAGCGTCGGCCTGGGGACTGAAAGGTCCCAGGTTCAATTCCAGTCAAAGGCATGTACTTTGGTTGCAGGCACATCCCCAGTAGGAGTTGTGCAAGAGGCAGCAGATCGATGATTCTCGCTCATTGATGTTTCTAACTCTCTATCCCTCTCTCTTCCTCTCTGTGAGAAATCAATAAGATCTATTTTTTTAAAAAAGAATAAGAAACTATTAATAGTGAGAATTTTAAGAAATGAGAATAGAACATCAGGATAAAGAAAAAATATATTTTATTCTTTTACTTTATACTCTTCTGGAGTTTTGATGTTTTACTCTATGAATGTTTTTTAATCTAAAAGTAATATATAAAATTATAAATGTAAAAACGTATATAGAAAAAGAAAGTATACCCCTATGCATATGTATTTCCCACCTCTTTAAATACACAATGCATTCACATGTCTCATAGAAAATTATGCATCCTCTATACATCTCTTTTATGTTTTGTAGTTATGTTAGAGTTTTAATCAATAATTTAAAATTGATTTTACTATAAATGCAGTTAAAGTTAGATCCAGCTGTTATAGCTATAACTTTTATTTAATTTTTAAAGAAAGATACACTATGATTTTACTTCAAAAGTACATTTCTTCTAACCGATTTCCACAAAGCTTGTTTCACATCCTTGTTCCTCAGACTATAAATGATGGGGTTCAACATAGGGCTTACGAAAGTGTAGAACACGGCAATGATTTTGGACTCCTCCACTGACTGGTCCGTGGGAGGTCTAACGTACATGCAGAAGAGGGTCCCATAAAACACAGTCACTGCCACCAGGTGGGACCCACAGGTAGAAAAAGCTTTCTGCCTGCCTTCAGCAGAACGGATCCTCAGGATGGCCATGAGAATGAAGATGTAGGAGATGAGGATAATAAGGAGGGAGTTGGAGAGGTTAAATCCCGCTACCACGAACATGGATGTCTCCTTAATGAAAGTGTCAGAGCAAGAGAGTCGGATGAGGGGTGGGTCAGCACAATAGAAGTGGTTGATGATGTTGGAGCCACAGAAGGTCAAGCGGTATGTCCACATGGTTTCCATCAGGCCGCTAAGGAACCCATAGACATACGGGCCAGCAATCAGGCGAATGCAGACACTTTTGGACATCTTGCTGCTGTAAAGCAAAGGGCTACAGATGGCCATGTACCTGTCATAAGCCATTACAGCTAGCATGTAATATTCAGTTATCACCATGGCAATGAAAAAATAACACTGGACTAAACATGCAGCATAAGAAATGGTTTTCTTTTCTGATAAGAAGTTCACCAACATCTTAGGAGTCACGTTCGTGGAGTAGCACAGATCCAAGCAGGACAAACTGGCAAGAAAGAAGTACATGGGGGTGTGGAGTCTCGAATCTATCCTGATCAATACCAACATGCCCAGGTTCCCTCCAACAGTGATCAGGTAGATCACTAGGAACAGCACAAAGAGGATGGGCTGAAGCTCTGGACGATCCGTCAATCCTAAAAGAATAAATTCAGTCACCAAGGTAGAATTTCCTCTGACCATTTCCTTAGGTGTCAGCATCGCTCACTTAGATGAATGAAAATAAATTAAGAAGTGAATGAGAAGTCCGTCATATGTTTCTTTTCCTCTTTCTCTCCTGTTCCTTCTCTCTTCTTCTTCCACTTTCAGTCACCCTCACACATATCTATTATTGGAATATAAGACTGTAGGAGTGTGTACTTTTAAAAGAAGGTCAAGGTCCCTATTACCTAGGTATCTAGCATTCAGATGAGTCCCAAAATAAAATGACCCTTGTGACACCAAGTTGTTTTGGAATGTGGGAATGATGACACAAAGTTTGTCTAAAAATGGACCGAACCACAAAGTGCCACTTGCGGTACACCGTAAAATCACAGGCCTCAGCATTGAGCTCAGTATTTGTCTCTGGACAAAATGATAATAGGTGTTTGAAAATGTGTTTCAGTCACTAGCAGTTGTGCATATTTAGAAGTTCAGCCTCTGAGTCCTGCACTCCCTACTGAATTAGACAGCTTTAAATTGTAGAGGTTTGAAGCAAATTCCCTGGGACCTGTTTGACTCCATTACCCATGAAATACAGGAGATTGTGGTATTCCTAAATGAGTAGATCAGAGATAAGAACCTTGAAATTGGAAATAAATCCCTAGATATATTACTGATGGAGAAATTTTCATTCAGAAGAGTTTATATGAATAAGAAGAGCACGAGAGACATCAATGAGGAAAAGAGAAATAGTCAAAACTTAGGTCATAGTTTTGTTTGTTTTTGTTTTTTTTCATTTAACACTAATTGCATTCAGGCATCAGGATAGGTATCAAAGAACGATTAGCTTCAACTGGGGCTTAACTAAGATTTTCCTAGGACGAGTGTAGGGAGGACTTTCAGTTAGTGAGGTTGGTCTATGCAGAGACAGCAGGCTTTCAAGAGAAATCAAAGGTACTTCACCTAGAGGCAGGTATGAATTTTCTATTGTGTCAAATGAGACATTTAAGAAGACAAAGATAAATATCACATGATCTCGCTCATTTGTGGAATAAAATGGACAACATACACTGATGAACAAAAACAGATCCAGAGACAGAGAAGCATCGATCAGACTGTCAAACCTCAGAGGAGAGGCAGGGGTAAATGTTCTCCTTAGTAATGTAAATCTTCTATTTTTGTGACATGCAGATACTCATCTAATCTTTAAATCTGCACAGCCATGTCCCAAATAGTAACACCTGGTGGATCATCATATTACATTAAACAACAAATAAAGACAAAAATAAAGAATTAAAAAAAAAATAAAGTGAAAAAAAAATAGGTTGGAATTTAATCTGCCTATTTTCTACCCTTTCCTATAAGTAGGCTCAGCAACCACATCTACAGTTTTGGATAGAAAGGCTGTATTTTGATAATAGTATTTTTTCTCATGCACACAGGCAGTTCAGTTTTACAAAGCATTTATGTCAATCTAATCTATTTTACCTTTAGGAGAATCCTGCAACTGATAGAACAAGTACAATTAGGAATGGGGGAAATCGGGCACAAATTTAAAAAAGCTTTCTGTCACCTGAGTTTTTATTTTTTTAAATATATTTTATTGATTTCAGAGAAGGCAGAAGGAGAGATTTTAAAAAAATCAATAATGAGAAAGAATTATTGATAAGCTGCTTCCTGCATGCCCCCAACCAGGGATTCGAACCCAGAACCCGTCAGTGCATAGGCCAATACTCTATTCACGGAGCACAGATCTGCCACCTAAATTTTTAGATTAGTATTTCCATAACTGTGTTAGTGAAACAAATGCATATCGAGTAACCAAAAATGGTCTTTGATAAAAATAAATTTTAAAATGCTGAGTTTGGAGGGGGAAAGAGAGTTAGACTCAGGGTTATAGGAAGTCTCAGAACCTTTTCTATACCGATATGCACTGGCATCTCCAGGAGCAGGGGCAAGATATGCTGCCTCTCCTACACTCACTTGTTCAAAAGCCTGGAGCTTAAATGCTCGCTTTGGGGCTAAGAAAACCTCATTGGAGAAAATTTGCTCTCTTCAAGCTCCAGTTAAAATCCAAATGTCTAAGGTAGCAGGATCACATTGGACTCTGTCACATGTACTGTTTCGTATACATAAGGTTCCCATTTTTGTAGTTCCATAAGATAGACTGAGTGAGAGAATAGGGGGCTAGCTACTGAAGCCAAAGAAAGAAACACAGAAAATAGAAATGAGTTATTGGCGTTTAGTTTTAGTAATTTAGTCTAGAAACTACCACAGTAAGTCACTAAGACTTAAATGTACAAGAATAGCTGATAAAAATGGTATTTTAAGGTAGAAAATAAAAAGAATACGATTCATGTAGGTGATGGAGCCATGCATGTCATGTGAACTTAAATTCCCCAGATTAGAGCACTCTGCTGCATGAACTCCAGCACCTTCTCACTCTCTTGGTTTTTCATTCCAGTGTCTCACAAATATAAGGGCAGGATGGATAACCTGAATACAATGTAGGAACCTAAATTATAGGTCATGTTGTACATTGTGACTTCATACTAGTCAATCACACAACAGTAAAAGAGTATTAGAAAATATTTCTTTTATCTTAACATAGTGGCTTTCTTTCTACCGAGTCCTCATTCATTCAGTATCAGACTTTGACTAAATAATTTCTACAATTGCCATCACTTGGAGATTCTGACTCATCATTTGGGTCGTTACAAATCCCACACTTATTACTAGCCAGATAATTTTTAGTGAATAGTAAATTTTCCCCAAAAGTTTATCTCTGCAATAATGTAATATAAAGTTCTATGAGAGTTTTACTTTAGCTAGAATGAGTATAATTATGCTTGAATTTCTCCTTCTTCAAAATTATTTTGTCAAGGTATTTTTGTGTAGTTTTTGGTGGGAAAACTTTTTTCAATAGATATTATTTTAAAAATAATTTATTAGATTGTCAACTGCTTACTCCAATATAGTTATTTATTGTGCACTTAATTATTATATGAATGGTGAGAATGCTATTATAAGGTAAAATTATTACAGTAAACACATAATTCCAATAAAATTTTATCTTGTTTAGTGACCAATCTAAATAATACATACTGAGAAATTATGCTAACATTCAAAACTGCTTTTGTTGTCACCTGTCTGCTACTCATGAAGATTCAAAACTGAAACAGGAAGAGAAAGTACAGGCCTACTCTATGTGGCTCAGTTGGTTGGAGCATTGTCCTATGCACCAAAAGGTAGGTTTGATTCCTGGTCAGAAAACATACCCAGTTTGTGGGTTTAATCCCTCATCAGAGTGCTTATGGAAGGCAATCCATTAATGTTTCCCATTCTCTCTCTCTCCCTTCCTCTCTCTAAAATCAATTTCTTAATTTTTTAAACTAAATAAAGAAAGAGAAAATGCAAGCATGGAAGTCAGAACTTTCATACCTACCTGACCCAGGAAAGATTTTCTCAGAGACACTAATGGTCCAAGGAATGAGTTGCTGGGAATGATTTATACACTTGCAACTTGGAACTTTTATCCCTGAAGTATTTTTCAACACATCCTGAAACAATAATTATCATGCTACTATTGCAAGAGAAAACTCCAGGGGAATAGTAATTTATGTCAACTCATCGTCATTAGAGTCTTGGATTATGCACAATGGAATTGCATCAGATTGTAATTGTTTTGAGCTGATCGCTTTAGGAGTTTCTCATAGAATTTTTGCCTTGTGGATCACCATTTATTCCAATCAAATCAGTAATAATTTAAGATGTAAAATAATGACATAACTTATGGACTTTGATGTTTCCCCAGTTGAAATTGTGTTTTTTACAGTCCCTTCCACAAAAGGGACTGTTTTCTAAAAAGACTTTCATATCTAGAATAAAGTGGTTAAATTAGAAAACCTAGTAATTAAAATCATTTGGATAAGATAACGTAATGAGTTAAATTATAATGTAGTTGGTTCAAGGTGTGAGGTCCAGGACTTGGAAAGTAATATATTCAAAACCTGGTAAGCAATTACTTTATCAATATGTGATTCATTTGCCCAGAGATGAGAACAGAGTAAAATGAAATTATATATCTACCTTTTTTTTCCATTTACCAAATATCCAATTATCTACAACAACAAAAAATGTAATTACAGATGACAGATGTCTTAACCAACCTTACTGTAATAATCATTTTCCTATATATATATATATATATATATATATATATATATATATATAATCTTAATGTTATATGTCAATTATATCTCATATAAAGCTGGAAAAATATTAATCAATAAATTTTCAAGAATAAAATTATAAGACAAGTTCTTTGACTAGAGAACTTACAAACATGTAACAATAAAACTTATTTTAAACTCCCAAATGTATAGTTATTAACTGCTCTCTGCTAAATAATCAATAGATTAAAGAAAATGTCACCAAAAAGATAAGAAAATATAGCAAACTAAACTATTAAAAAATAGTAGCTTTCAGCTAAAACATTGTTTAGATAAAATGTATAAAAACCTATATGACAAAAATCAATAATCTAAACATTTATTTTTTTAAAAAAAATAAAAATACAACTCAAGTTAAGTATTAAATTTTTCAATCCAGGTGCTACAGAAAGCATTCATTCTTTTCCTAGAACTGAGTTTATGGATCCAGGGTTGCAATTCAGACGAAGAAAATAGAACCCTATAGCTCAGAGGCCACAAACTAGATCCACAAACTTATGTTTATGAAAGAATGCTTATTCTAGTCCTATCTCTACTCAGTCACATACTGAACATTTCTCAAGCACATAAACAGGAAACCATTATTCTGACCCATGGTTTATGGTTTTACTTATTAAGCTGGAGTGGAAGACATATTTCTTAAAAACAGATAGCAATAAGAACAGAGTAAATTCCAGGAACTGGGTCGAAAGCATCTTTAACCTGTCTGCTGTCATAAACAATAAGAGCACATCAGTTCCCCCAGGTCATTCCAAGAGGAAGTTTCCACTGAGAGCACGGCTGCTTAAATTTGATGTATTTACCAATCGCAAAGGATCAGGCTGAAACACAGATTTGGATATCGTAGATCTGAGGTATAGAATGTGATGTCACATTTCTAAAATCTCCAATGTAATGCTATTGCTGCTGGTGTAAGGACCACACATTGAGGGGCAACGGTATAGCTCATTTATTTTTGCCCAGTACTGAGCTTGACAGATTACGTTGAGACATAGACATAAAGAATACCCAAACTTATCATCAGTATGCAAAGACATCTGAGCCCAAGATTTAGAGTTATGGTTTATTGGGAAATGGAAACATTGCCATCTTTGTGACCACATTTCATCTGAAGACATTCTTCAATGCCTGCTTCACATCTTTGTTCCGAAGACTGTAGATTAATGGATTAAGCACTGGATTTACAAAGGTGTAGAAGACAGCTATTATTTTGGATTCCTCAACAGTCTTCTCTGTTGGTGGTCTTACATACATACAGAAGAGTGACCCATAAAATAGGGTAACAGACATTATGTGGGAACCACAGGTGGAGAATGCTTTGTGCCTTCCCTCTGCTGATTTGATCCGGAGGATAGCAGCAATAATGAAGGCATAGGACATTAGGATGATGACGAGGGAGCTGGAGAGATTGAAGCCAGCTGATATGAGCATGGCAAGCTCTTTGGTATAAGTGTCAGAACAGGAAAGCTTAATGAGTGGTGGGTCAGCACAGTAGAAGTGGTTGATGACATTGGATCCACAGAAGGTCAAGCGGAAGGTCAGGATGGACTGTAACAGGCCATCTGAGAAGCCATAGATATAAGGAAATGTTGCCAAGCAGGTGCAGACCTGCCTGGACATTTTCACACTATAGTGCAGAGGGTGGCATATGGCCACATAGCGGTCATAGGCCATGGCTGCCAGTATGTAAATCTCTGTGAGAAGGAGCGCAATGAAAATGTAACACTGTGTAAAGCAGCCAGCAAAGGTGATGGTCTTCTTCTCTGAAAGAAAATTAGCCAACATCTGTGGGGTGGCGTTGGAGGTGTAGCACAAGTCAACAAAGGCTAAATTGGTGAGGAAGAAGTACATGGGGGTGTGGAGGTGAGAATCCAGCCTGATCAACACGATCATGCCCAGGTTGCCAAAGAGAGTAACAAGGTACACAACCAGGAACAGCACAAAGAGGACAGGCTGGAGTTCGGGGCGATCTGTGAGCCCCAGGAGAATGAATTCTCTTATTGCACTTCCATTTGTGATGGGCATTTTCTGAGAATCTGTGCCTGAACTTGAAACAAATGGATAAGGTCAGACATGAAGGTACACGTAATGTTACTGATTATTGAAATGTTTTTCCCCCAAATCCATATAATTCAAAATGAATACTATAATAAACCAACTTTGTGCTTCTACTAAACCATTTATATTTTTTGCCTTTATATTGAATTACTATTATACTTATCTACACTTAGACCTACAGTTATATCTATAGATACATATGCTTATGCCCACCCTTAAGTTGATATACACATCTTATATTCACATATCCCCTTTCTCCATGAACTATTTTTGCCTCTCAAGCTCTACTTATCCTATAAGGGTCAGATTCAAGGCCCGTTCTCTGTGAAACACTTCTCGCTCTACTCTCTTACATGAGATTAAACTCACCCCTTTCTGTGTTCCATTTCCAGTGTACCCCACATACCACTAATTTATTCCAGTCCATTGTTGTACTGGTACTTCTAAGCACATATTTATATACTATCTTTAAGAAGAAAAGAAAAAATAGTATAAGCATGAAAGAATAAATTGCATGCAATGTTTTACTCATCTTTATATCTCCATGAACTTTTCATGAGGTCATATCCTCAGAAGAATTAAGGGATTTTTTTAAGCAATTGCTTGAAAATTTGTTAATCAAGCAAATTACTGATGTGAGGATTCTACTGCAGATGTTCCCAGAATCACAATTTAGAAAAGCATGGCCACAGTGATCCCATAAACATATGGTAGGTAAGTGAACAATGAATAGTCAAATCAAATGAACACTCACATAGTATTTTGAGGGTGTTTTAAAGCAATGGCATAATCCTATATCCTATATAATAAAGAGCTAATATGCTAATTAGACCAAACGTCAGAATGACCGTCTGGAGGACTGTCCAGACGACCTTCCTGATGAAGCTGGGGCTGGGAGGGGCTGTGGGTTCTGAGCCCCTTGCACGAATTTTGTGCATCAGGGCTCTAATGCGTTTATAAATAAAAGAAATGTTTTAGATGGTTAATATTTCATTAATCAAAACTTGCATTTACCTAGAAGTGTTACAATTTATACGGATTTTTGTCTCTCCTTTGTATTACAAATAGTGCTGAATTCCCTCTTCCTTTCTCTTAAGATGCTTTTATTTCTTGCCTTTTCTCTCATACTTAAGTTTTTTTAAATTGCCCAATTTCTGCCTGATTTTAAAATGCCACTAAAAGTTTCTTTAGTAAAAATTTGAGAAAGATGGTGACAAAAATATCTCCTCTACCTAAAATATTAAGTATTTAATAAGCACACCAATACTATAATATTTGTTATTGGGAACATATAATTATCCTTCACCATGAGTCACTTGATTTTCCTAATGTAAGAAGGAGGATGACATCTATTTTTCCTCCTTCTCAAGCCATCATAGACATCAAATTAAATATTCATGAAACAAGTAATTATGGGTACTTAACATAGCATGTGATTAGTCACTATAGATACAAAATGAACAAAAAGTTCAAAAACCCCTGCCTTTCTGGCATTATATTCTAGTGGACAGAGACAGATATAATTGCAAGTAAGTACATGGTGTCTTTAAAGAGCACTGTTATAGAGAAAAAACAAAGGAAATAAGGTTTGGGGAAATTGTAATCAAATTTTTAAAAGTAGAATCAGAAAAAAAAAATCAGGAAAAGGTGACTTAACAACAAACTGAAAGAGGAGGAGAATAAGCAATAAAGTGATTTTTAAGAAGGTGTTCTCCTGTAGCTGGTTTGGCTAAGTGGATAGAGCATTGGCCTATAAACTGAAAGATCCCAGGTTTGATTCTGGTCAAGGGCACATGTCTGGACTGTAAGTTCGATCCCCATTGGGGGGCTTGCAGGAGGCATCCGATCAATGATTCTCTTTCATCATTGATATTTATATCTCTCTCTCCCTCTTCCTTCCTCTCTGAAATGAATAAAAACACCTTCTTTTTTTAAAAAAAAAAGTTGTTCTAGGAAGATAAAGAGCAGGTGTTAAGATACCATATGTGGTCTTCCTTTGGAATTGCTAATGGTGTGTGTGTGACTGTAGTAGATTTATGTTTTATCTTCCAATTCTATTCCCAATGAAGGAAAGTTGTCTACTCCTAATCTGTTTTCTAAATGACTTTTCTGTTTGCAGAAGGGAGAGTGAATGGGGTTACCTCCATTTCTTCCTCATTGCCCTCTCCTCCTTCTCCCTCTCATGATATCTTAGAAATGTTCTAACAAATAATTAAGGCAAAGAAATTATTGAAATTGAAATTATAAAATGTTTATAGACAAGTAGTCAGCAAGTAATATCAATTCAGGAGAGCATCTCCAAGGATCTAAGGACCAGCACATGGTCTTGTGTTAACTTGGCACATGCAACCTGAATGGATCAACTCTCATTACATGTGTACACGAATGCCTAGCTCAAAAGCAGCCCTAATGATCAGATGCTCATGACAAGGGGAGCATTAAGCCACTCATTGAGTTTTTTCTTTGTTTGCAGAATAATTCCATTAATCAAAGGTTCTAGGTGGTTCTGGAACCTTTTTTCTGGCTTTGGGACCAACTTATTCTGTCAACGTGAGATTTAGCTCAGTTGCAACTTTTTCACAATAAATAAATCAAACTAGATTATGCCAGGCCTGCTCTAACATATCTAACCAATCAATACTTTAGTACTTAGAAAATCAGAATTTCATGAGCCTATTTCTTTCCACTTAGTGATTCTGATTTTGGCTCCATCAGTTTTGAATTCCATGCCAGTGTCAGAGTACTTAATCTATCTTTGTTGTTTTCCTACCTATAAAAAAAAGTAAGTACAATTGTCAAGAGTAATAAAAATAGTTAATTCATTTAAAGTACTTAGAAAAAGTATTTACATAAAGTAGACAAAGAATGAGTAGGGCAAGAAATAGTTAAGACTTTTTATAGTTGAACTTCCCTCTCTACTTCTTTTCCCACAGCCCTTGAGAGAAAGACATGTCATCATTCACAGCTAAAACTCAAAATTCATGAGGCCACTGATTTGCAAAGTCAAAAAAATCTGATTTGTGAGGATGGAAAAATGCATATAATCTCTGGACCTCGGTTTGAGACTTTAATACAATTTCCTTTTGACTCAAAATAAGGACAGTAAAAAGACTTACTTCTGATTCCGAAAAGCACCTGTTTGTCAACTTCTGATTAAGGAAGTTTCTTGATGCCTCTCTCAGCTGGTAGACATAGATGTATTTATATCTGGATGTAGGATAGACCTGCTCTTAAAGGAAATCTCAGAAGGGCTTAAAAGTATCAGCAATGAGTGTTACTTTGGGAATCACCCTCTTGGGTTTAATTGGAGCTCTCTAGGAAGAGAACGCTAATCATATGCCTCATTCATATTTTCTATAATTTTAAATCCACCATTTGTCCTGAGAGCTCTGTAGAATACATAAATAGGTGTCATCTCAACATTTTGATGATGGTCTAATTTTATGTGTGTTTTTTATCTTGGGTGTTTTGTTTTGTTTTCCTATCTCTTCTGAAAATCCAGATCAATGTTCTCTATCATAAACATTGATGCCTTGAGTAGGGTCTGCTATGAGCAGGATTGTGAAACAAACAGGGTCTTCAAATACCAAGTTGAGTACTTTATCAATTATAGGAGACTGCCATTCTTTAAGCTATAGTCACAATTTATCCTTCCTTCCTGCATCATTTTAAAAATATTCCCTTAGATATTCCCCAGTCAGTGTTTTCCTTATTCTCATCAGAATCAAGTTGCTTTGGGCAGTAAGAAAGGCTCAAATTAAATTCTTCTCCAAAGATAATTTCTCTGTTTCCACAGCACTGAACTTGACCTCCCTCCACGCATTGTAGCATTCTTCCCTGTCATCCTTGAATACTCTGTTTTAATAATCCAGTAATATTTATATTGCCCACTAGACTGTAAACCCTATGGGCAATAACTGTAATCTTCAACTTATCACAGGCCCTGGAAGATAATAGTTGATCAATAAACACTTTCTGAATAACTTAAGTAGTGTTCAATATGTACTTAATTCAGTGAATAAAAAATAAATATTGGTTATCTCCTCCCAGGTAACTGCATTTTATTGAGTTCATTTGCTTATCTCTCAAAAATTAAGAAGATGGGTGGAATGAGTAACTAATTTGCTTAAGAAACTACAACAACAAAAAAACAGAATGTAGGTAATTATTGTAAGTAGTAAGCATTCAATACTTAACATGCACTATGCATTAGGCTTAGTACTTTACAAGAACTCACTTAGCTAACTCACATAACTCCATGGGTTATTAGAATTATTATATTTGTTTTACAAATGGCAATTTTGTATATCTTGGAAGGAAATGCCAAAGATGATCAGGAGGTTGACATGACATGGGTAGGTGTGCTAATTGCCCAGTAGGAAAGGTACCACTTGTGATGCATAAAGAGTAAATTAGCACCATATCACCTCACTTTTGTGGCTATTTGTCCTGTGAGCTCCAAAATCAGGATATGGTACCTTCTGGAGAGGAAATTGGCCCAGTTTGAATAGGAAAGAAAGAATAATCAAGACATTTACAACTGATGAATCCTTGCAAAATAGATTAAACCATAGGTAAGGAATATTTGTGAAGGTGACTAACAAAATAAGAGGGTAAATATAGGACTAAAGAAAGATCAAAAATATTTTTATTTCTCATTACCATAGACATAATTTCTGGGTTGATGAAGTTGGTTTTACCTGTCTTCTGAAAAATGATGGAAATAGACTCTGGAGTTCTGGAGAAATTATAGGTACTTCTATTCTTTTTAAAGATATCTTCTGTCATAGATCTTTCAAGAAAATAATATTCCAAGCTTTCAGATGAGGGTTGGTAAAGCTATTCTTATAAAGTAATTTGTAGTAATGAAGAGATTGATGAATTGGTCCCAGAATAAAGAACCCAGAAACAGACTGATACATATATGAAAACTTAATACATGACAGAGTTTATACTAAAAATGTAATGAGAAAGGAATTAAGTATTAAATAAAAAGAGAAAATTGTTTTTCTTAAAAATAAGAGTAGAGTCTATATCCTATCTAATGAAGATGAAATGTGCAAATTGACCATAATTCCGCGACAAAGATGGTGGCTCCCACAGCCAAAAAGGATGGAATATGCAAATTGACACAAGAAGGCGAGAGTCGGAAGGCAGCTTGAGTGAAGGCAGAAAGGAGGATCTGGCTGGCGTGAAGGCAGTTCCAGCAGCCAGGGGAAGGAAGGCCTATTCTTACATGAATCTAGTTTTGCAATATTTATGATAAAAAAAGAATACTTAAGTATGCAAAAGCAAAATTTTAAAAAATTAAAGGATAGAAGAATCCTATATAATAAAAGGCTAATATGCAAATTGTCCCATGGACCAGAAGTTCCACCAGTAGTTCTACTGGGAGTTCATTCAGGGGACAGGGCTGGCTGGCCAACCTCCTACATCCCCTCCCTCTGGCTGGCCCAGCCCAATCAGTTCCCATGGGGAAAGGTGGGCCAGACCCCACTCATGCACGAATTCATGCACCTAGTATCTTTATAATAGGGCCTCTAGTATCTTTATAATAGGAAAACATTGTTTAAACCAGACACAAAACACAACCATAAAAAGAAGATTGATAAATTTGAACTACCTGAAAATGAAAAATTTCTATGCCACCAAATATATCATACACAAAAATATAATTCAAACTACAAAAAGTTGAAGATAAAGAGTTATAACAAATGTGGAAAATAAAAATAAAATGACCCAGCTGGAAAGTGAACAAGAATGTGGAGCTACAACTTTTTAAAAAAACAAAAATTCCAATTAGCATCAAGCATTTACAAATACTTAACTTCTCTTGTAATCATAATTCAAAAACTTATCCCTAGCTGATTTGGCTCAGTGGATAGAGAGAGAGTTGGCCTGTGGACTGAAGGGCCCCCCGGGTTTGATTCCCATCAAAGGCATATGCCTGAGTTGTAGGCTCAATGCCCAGTAGGGGGTGTGTAGGAGGCAGCTGATCACTGATTCTCTCTCATGATTGATGTTTTATCTCTCTCCTCCTCTCCCTCCCTCTCTGAAATCAATAAAAACATATTTTTAATTACATTTAAATTTGTTTTTCAAAACCTTAAACAAGAACTGAGACTATATTTTGCATCAACAAATTGGAAAACATTTTTAAAATAATAATTTTTAAATTATTGATTTTTCACAGAGAGGAAGAGAGAGGGATAGAGAGTTAGAAACATCGATGAGAGAGAATCATTGATCAGCTGCCTCTTGCACACCCACTACTGGGGATGTACCCGCAACCAAGGTACATGGCCTTGACCGGAATGGAACCCAGGACCTTTCAGTCCACAGGCCAACGCTCTATCCACTGAGCCAAACCGGTTCTGGCTGGAAAACATTTTTAAAGTCTGGCAGTATATTGTATTGACAAGAATGTGGAGTTAAGGATACACTCACATAGTATTGGCAGGAGTGTAATTTTATAAAATAATTTGACTACATCTAGTAAATTTATAGATGTTCATGTCTCATGATTTAGAAATTAGCAGATACATATATGAAAATAAAATCTTGTACTGCAATACATTCAGAATTTCATAAGGAAATTTATTGCTGGATTTTCATATTATCATGAAATAGAAAAATGTAATTGCCCATCAATAATAGAATAAATATATTGTGACACATATATATATATTGACATAGAATACAGGGTGGGACAAAAGTAGGTCAACAGTTGTTCATATGGACAAATACATGCAATTTATTAATATTATAAATAGCTTTATTGACTCTGTGTTTACCATACTTATAGCTGTAAACCTCCTTTTGCCCCACCCTGTATGGCATTGAAAATTCTGTTGATTCAGCATGAATAAGTCTAATGCATGATTCAGCATGTATGTCTAACAATGTATATGTAGTAAAAAATGAAACAAATTGCATAGGAATACATAGAGTGATGTTATGTATATCAAGTTTTAAATATAGAAAATAATATAATTTTGTATATACAGAAACACTATCAAATGACAAAACTCTACATAAGAATAAGAAACATTATATTAATAGAATGATTTAATGCAAGAAATGGGAAGAAAAAAGAATAAATCAGGGAAGACTCACTTTTAGAAATATCTGAGTCTCTGAAATATTTTAAACAAAAATGGCATTATGAAAACACTTAGTAATTCAGTGGTCTTTCTATTATTTATTTTTGACTGTATGTTGGAAATAGTCCACAATAAAAAATTAAAAAGTTAAGCTGTAAAACTGGTTTTTAGGTGGGGATGCATGTTGTTAAAAATATAATAATAAAAAATAAAACACGTTCTAAAGAAAATGTGGCATTTTCATCTTAGAGTAAAAATCTCAGATACCCAAAGATCTTCATTGCTATCTAATTTGTATAGAAGGAAGAAGAAAACAAAACTCATCTGCCATGGTTAAAGAGTTTCTGGAAAATAGTTTTAAAAATATTAAGCACTATAAAAATCTAATAGATAGCCATTGCCATAGCATCATTAGGTAATTCTGTCTCATAACTTTGTACCAACATGAGTATTATGGATGCAATCATCTGTTCTTTATTGACTTTTACAAGCAGTAGCAATGCCTTTGAGTTCCAATGCACTATTTTTTTTTAAATTCACTGACATGATACTGTAAAGGCTAATAAATATTTTGACACATTCTTCCAAGTTCCATATTCTAATAGTGGAAGATAAAACATATTCAGTGATAGAAAGTGATTCATTCGAATGAATTGGTCCAATAATAATGATTTATTGCACACTTGTGACCGAAATGTCTACTTTATTTAGCAAACAATTTCTTTTGGATAGCTTTCCTGATTGCCTTTTTAACATCTTTGTTCCTCAGACTATAGATCAAAGGATTTAGCATAGGACTCACAAAGATATAAAACACAGCTACAATTTTCCCCTGCTCTACAGATGTCTCGGAAGGGGGCCTCAGGTACATACAAAACAGCGTCCCATAAAAGATAGTGACAGCTGTCAGATGGGACCCACAGGTAGAGAAGGCTTTGTGCCTCCCCTCAGCAGAGCGAATACGCAAAATGGCTGCGAAAATGAAAATGTAGGAGATGCAAATCATGGTGAGAGAGCAGGTGAGGTTGGCACCTGCCACCACAAACATGGCAGTTTCTTTGACATAAGTGTCTGAGCAGGCAAGGACCAAGAGAGGCGGGTCCGCACAGTAAAAGTGGTTGATTTCATTGGGTCCACAGAAGGAGAGACGAAGCATCAGGATGGTCTGAACCAGACCATTTGCAAAGCCATAAGTGTAAGGAATCACAACGAGGGAGATGCAAACACCTCTGGACATTCTGCTACCATACAGCAAGGGTTTGCAGATGGCCATGTAGCGGTCATAAGCCATCACGGTGAGCATATAATAATCTGTGATCACCAAGGCAATGAAGAAGTGGAACTGTACGAAGCAACCAATGACGGAAATGGTTTTTCTCTTGGATAAGAAATTAACCAGCATCTGAGGAGCGACATCGGTGGCATAGCAGAGGTCGACAAAGGACAGGTGACTGAGGAAGAAGTACATTGGAGTGTGAAGTCTTGAGTCAGCCCTGATTAGCAAGATCATGCTCACGTTGCCAGTCACCGTGATCAGGTAGATGGCCAGGAACACCACAAAAAGGACAGGCTGCAGCTCTGGTCTGTCTGTCAGACCCAGGAGAATAAACTCAGTCACCACCGTGTAGTTCTTCCTGGACATTGTGTTTGGTTGGCTTCAAGTGAGATCTACATAAAGGAAATAGAGATTCATGTCTTTTGTCATTCATCATGTCATCTGATAATTCTTCCTCTTCTCTCTCAAACTTGTAAATACAGGTGGCATACCAAGTAGCCTTGTAAGCATGCAATTGATGTTTTCACTATCCAAATTAATACAGAGCTCTTTTATATTAAGTGTGGATAAAAAAAAAGGGGGGGGGGCACAGGCTCACCTGATAAGCTCAGAGAAGGCTTGCATGGCAGTCTGGAAAACTCAAAAGACCTAAGGCAACCACAAAAGATGGTCTGAAATTAAAACTTTAACTAAAAGCAGTTTATGGTGGGTAGTCATGTCCTAGGCCAGAATCTTCCCTGACAAATGCTAATAACTAAGGCCAATCTTTACCTTAACTGACAAAGGTCAATCTTTACCTTATCTGAGCCTACTGCCTTTTTGCTTCTAAGATAATATACCTGTGAAATGTCAGGGTAACTTCTAACTTCCCTTTTTCCAGACCCCTCAGGGCACAACCAGGGACTGAGATCATAAATCCCTTCATTGTCCTTGCTATCCTGTTAATTGTTGACTGTTAACTATTCTGTACTCAGCTAAGTAAAGAAGTATGTGTCTATTATTTTACTTATTATCCAATACCAGAAGTCTGCTCGGACCCTCCCTTCCCTCCAACTTTGCTTTCTCCCACATTCCTAACCTATCAGGAACGTATTTCATGTAATCCACTTACTTACCTCTCCTCCTTAGATTGCAATGTATAAAACAAGGTGAAAAATGGCCATTCTCTGGAGCAGTATCCCAATACTTGGCTTAAGTAAACTCACAAAAATTCTTTACAGGTTTGAATTTTGCATTAACATAGGGCAGTATATTGTTAAATGCTTTCTGCAATTCTATTCATGTTTGAAAATCCTTTATCTTTGCTGCAAGTCTTTATCACATTTTGTTCGCTTACAATTTCCATCCTTAAACAATATTTTTCAACATTGCTCTTCTTGGAAATTGTAATCCCATTTTTTTCTGATATACTTGTTTTTGTAGTATCTAAAGCATCAATATTAAAAGTTGTTTGTTTTTCACAGCGGAATGAACTTAGGGAAGTGGAACTGATGTATAGCACACATTTTTATAAAATTAGAATCTGGCCCTAGCCATCTTGGCTCCAGTGGATAGAGTGTCAGCCTACAGATCAAAGAGTCCCAGGTTCAATCCCAGTCAAGGACACATATTTCAGTTGCAGGCTCCTCCCTGACCAGGGCCCTGGTTGGGACCCATGCAGAGGCAACCATTCAGTGTTTCTCTCACACCCACTCACTCTAAAAATCAATGAAAAATATCCTCTGGTGAGGATTAAAAAATACAAATAAAAACTAGAATTAGAATCTGTCTTCCTGAGCCTCTAAATTCAAGTTCATTTTCAATTTGTATCCTCACCTTGCAATGCATGTTCATTTTCCTCTAATTCCTAGTGAGGCTTGGGCAGATTATTCATCTCTCAGTGCATACGTTTCCTCATGCATAAAATTTAGTTACCAGTAGCAACTTCCTCCATGTCTGAGAGATCAACAAAGCAAAACTCTAAAAATGTCTGACATGTAGTAAGCACTTAATAAATTGTAGCTACTTTAATTTTTAGTGAAAAAAATATCCAGATGTAGTCTAAAACAGGACTCAACATAAAAGTGTAAGCACCTTAGGAGCAAGGAGTTTATCTAAACTGTAGCTACAGCCTCAGTGGCACCTAAACCAGTGCTTTCCCAAATGAAGGCAATTGATTATTATTGATAGAATGAATGCTCTCTTTGGTCTAGTTATCTTCTCGTAAATACTATCCCATTGTACATTTAAAATGCTTGTACTCTGAGAACAGTCTGATATAGGAGAATTTAATTCAGGATAATTACTGTCATCAGAATACGTTTCAGCTCACAATTTTATTTTATTGAGTAAAATATTTCTAGATCCCAAAATATATCTTACCAAAGGTAATCTTACTGTGAAAGAAGAGTGATTTGCCAATGACAGGATGGACATAAAAAAAAATTCTGATGAGTTTATAACAGAATTGTTATATAGGGACCAAATCCCTATGGTTCAATTATTTCTAGTAGAAAGTCATTCAGACTATAAACAGCCACTGTGGTTTTATTGTTTTGCGCATCTTATATCATCAGAGAATCAAAGCCCCCAAGAAACATGAAGTGATGGGATTCATTATTTGTTTTAATGTTTTAATTTTTAAATATATTTTTATTGATTTCAGAAAGGAAGGGAGAGGGAGAGAAAGATAGAAACATCAACGATGACAGACATTTTATTTTTGGCAAGTTTCTGTTCAATTTTCCCAACACCATTTATTGAATAGATTAACTATACATCATTGTATGTTCTTGCCTACTTTCTTATATGATTGAACACATAAGGGTAGGTTTATTTCTGGGCTCTCTATTCTGTTCCATTGATCATTGTGTCAGTTTTTATGGCAGTCCCTTGCTGTTTTGTTCATTTGTTTGTTTAAACGCAAACACAATATCGTTAAGGGAGAAAATAATAGCATCTTGGATTAGAAGGAGCCTGGATAACCATCCAGTTCAATGCAGATATGGAACAGTGTTGAACCCCTGCTTTTTCCTACATTCATATTTAAATTCTCACATCGGTATATAAAATTCTTTTATTTTAAATGATGGATCTGGGTGGTCCTGGAAACACGCAGTTTTTATTTGCTTGTTTTCTTACTCATAATATTAATAATTGTTAGAAATTTGGTGCATAGATATAAAGAGTCTTAGTTTTCTTTAATTCTAGTACTTTACAAGTTATCCTAATGTATACATTGTGGTACCCCCCCCCCCTTTTTTTTTTTACAAAAAGCTATAAAAAATTATTTGCCCTTGCCTTAACTGGGAGCTTCTTCTGGCTAAATTTAAATGGGAAAGTCCATCATGTGACTGTCACTCTTCTTTAGGATCCTGGCCAGCACATCCTTATAAAGGACCCAATTGTGTACAACCAGCCTCTGCTCCATCTGCCATCTGCCTGTGTCCAGTCAAGCATTCAATGCAGGCTGTCCTCACTTTGCACAGCACTGTGGTAACTGAGACCCATGCAAAGCAAGGAGACACTTTGGGTCTTCCCAAGCTTCCTTAGCATGGTACCTTGCCAAAAGAGGGCTGCCTAAATATAATGCATCACTGCCTTGCTTTTTGTCATTTGTAACACAAACATTACAATGAAAATCTTCTCCAGGGGTTTTATTATGCTTTCTGCACATGCTTAAAATTGGAATAGCTGAGTGAAAGTGTACAAATACTTTTTAAGACTCCTTAACACGCAATGTTAAATTGAATTCCAGAGAAGCTGTAATTTTTTTCCCCTGATACCCTTAGTGGAAAAAGTGTCAGTCTTCCTGAACTCTCTTGAAGCTAAATACACAAAAGGGTATCTTATTTCATATTTTTATTACTAACCTCTTGTCTAATTAATTTTAGCATTTTTGTATTTGTATCCATTTTCTATACATAACCTTTGACATTTATTTATATCACAGTGATATAAATAATTTGATTTCTTTGATCTTATCCTTTATTAATAAATGTACAGCCTTGCCTTATCAGGAGCAAATACTTTCCAAAATATAATATGCCTCTTAATTTTAACAAGTTTTATGATTAAATTTGAGTGACTCTTCAGCTAAATTTCTTTGCTGCAACTAATCTCAAAAACATGTGCTGTTGGTCATTTAAGAATTTAATATTTATTTTAATGCATATCAACATAATTTTTTTTTTTTAGTGTTTCTCAACTCACAGCTAAAGGGTATGTCTGGATATGTCAATTCTTTGGAGGGACAGTTGCTAACAAAGGGAAATCTAGTTAGGTATAAGATTCTGTGTTTAGATATCTTTGTTGAAAAATAATGTTGCATTATGAACACTAGAATGGTGCAAAAATAAATATTTGTGTAAAAGTGTTAATCGATACACAATATTAAGGTGCCAAGGTTACATGTTGTTCTCATTAGTTATGCCACAAGCACCTATCTGCTTTTCTAGCAAAAAATAATTTAAAAATTACCTGCAAACTTTCATTCTTAGGCAGATATCATTATGGCCTTCATTCCATACATATATCCATCAAATCTGGGGACCAAGTTATAATAATACTACTAAAATTAAAATATTTTTATGTATTTTCTTTTTTAATTTTTTTATTATTTTTTATTAAATTATTATCTGTGTACATATATTACCATTGCCCCCCCCAAAAAAAAAACATATTTTTATGTATTTTCCAAATAATGTATAATGGATATTATTGTATATAGTAGAAGCCTGGTACATGAAATTTGTGCATGGAAAGGGGATCCCCTCAACCCAGCCTGCACCCTCTACAATCCGGGATTCCTCAAGGGATGCCCAGCTGCATCGTGGGATTGGGCCTAAACCAGCAGTCAGACATCCCTCTCACAAGCCTAGACTGCTGGCTCCTAACTGCTCACTTGCCTGCCAGCTTGATCACCCCTAACTGCCCCCCTCAGTCTGGTTGCTAACTGCTCCCACTGCCAGTTTGGTCACCCCTCACTGCCCCTTCTGCCAGCCTGATGGCCCCTAACAGCCTCCTCCCTGTGCTGGCCTGGTCATCCTTCACTGACCCCTGCCGGCCTGGTGGTCCCTAACTACCCCCCCTCTCCCACTGGCCTGGTCATCCCTCACTGACCCCCCTGCCAGATTGGTTGCCCCCTACTTCCCCTCCCTCGCTGGCCTGGTCATAGTCACTACCTTTTTATATATATAGATAGTCATATTTGATTTTCATGTATATGTGTTCATATACTTCCTAGATGAAACCATCATAAGCATAATTTCTGGGTTAAAAATATTAGATACCTAGAAGCATCAAATTTGCATTCTCTAAGATAAATTTAAAAGAAAAAATATTGAAGATGGAATTTCTCTAATAGGAGTTAGCACATATTAAGTCTACATTATTTGCAATAATTTGGCTTAAAGCACATATATAGAAAAGTCAAAGGAATAGAAGAGTTAGGCCAGAAATAGATTTATTTAGTGTACAATGAAGATAACATATCAGTGGGTAAACAAAGGATTGCTTAATAAATAATAGAAAGAAATGGGTTAAAATGTAACTAAAAATTTATAAACACTATAAAATACAAGATTGTATCCAGACTAATTTAAGATAATCCTATAAAATATTGTCCTGAAAAATTAGTAACATGATATAGATACTTGCTTAGTTAAATTGAAGATTGAGAAAATTACAAAGCAAAAAATAATTGATAAAGATTTTCTAAATAAAACCATAAATATTTTATATGAGGAGTTATCAGAAATAATATGAAAGGCGCTCATCAAACTAATTATTTTCTTTATTTGTCAAATATACATTTCAAAAATTATTCTGTCAAAATAAAAAGAATCCCTTCCTAAGAATTTCAGTTGAGACAACAAAGAAGCAAATAACCTTAAATTATGATACAGTTAAATGATTATTGTCCATAGGTATAAGCTGTTAAAAAACTATGGAGGAAATTTTACCCATAGAAAAATTTAACAAGAGCTCTGAAAATGTATAAAACATTTAATTAAGCAATTATACTTCTAGGAATCAATTCTAAAGGAACTATCAAAGAAATATGTACATACATACTAGATAATCTTAAAAATAATAGGATACATCAACATGTTGAAATAATATTTTGCAACATAAATCAAGTAGAAAAATATACCAAAATATTGAAGAGTTGTCTTTAAGTAGGAAGTTATAAGTAAATTTTTCTTTCATGTCTTATATCTTTTGATATTTTTCACTTTGTTTTTTTACCATCAATATGTATTATTTTTATAACTAAGGTCAATATGAATTAACTATTAAGTATTATACTACATTAAAAATAGTGTCTATCAAAATATTTAATCTAAATGAAGTACAAACAACATATTATCAAGTGAAAATCAATGTCCATACTTGTATATGGTAAATTATTCCAATTTTGTTTTATTAATATTGAGAAAGAATACACATAAAGCAAACACATTTTCAGCTGATAAATAGTGTTTTTTTCCTCTCTGTAAATTCCAAGTCATCTATAACAAATCTGTGTGCTTTTACATTAGACAATATATTCATAAAATACAGTCTAAATGTGTCTACCATATAGCAAAATTGCCTTCTTTACATGGAATGGTAACATAATTCTACTTATATTGCATGCAAGTTACATTTACTTGAAATAACAGAGAGAATTTACATTAGTGGATAGCAATGACCTTGTCAGTTTACTGTCCCCAACGTGCCATCCAGCATTTGCAGTGTGTTGAGAAGTTTAACCACTGCACTGTGAGTTGGAAAGAGAAAGAATGGGAAATCAATGGATGTATCTGTGTGCTACTTAGTGGCTGAGTGACTTTGGGTTGGCCAGTTAATCTTTCTGTGCAGAAGACTCCAAATGTTATAAAATGAAGATGATTTCCTACTAGTTCATTTGAGAAAATTAAAAGGTAGTGATATAAAAGTTAGCATTAAACTAAAATAGAGCATCACATATTATGCTTGTTAATTTATGCTCTATTTATCTCTAATGAAATTTTGAGGTAGCGTTCAATGAAAGATTTAGACAATGGGAAAAGTTCATTGCAGTGTTACAGTAGCCAAGATTTAAAAGCAGCCTATATGTCCATCAATAGATGAGTGGATAAGACAGCTGTGGTACATTTATACAATGGAGTACTACTCAAATGTAAAAAAGAAGGAAATCTTACCCTTTGTGACAGCATGGATGGACCTGGAAAGCATGATGTTAAGTGAAATAAGCCGCTCAGAGAAAGACAAGTACCATCTTATTTCACTCATATGTGGAATCTAATTAACAAAGTAAGATAACAAGCAGAATAGAGACAAACTCATAGATAGAGAGCAGGCTGGCAGTTGTCGGATGTGCAGGGTGGTGGGCTGGGTGGAGTGGTGGTGGAGGGATTGAGTACAAAAGAGAGAAAGAACTCATGGACACAGGACAACAGTGTGGTGATTGCCAGAGTGAAGTGGAGGTGGGGATGTGGAAAAGGGTATAGAGGGGATAAATGGTGACTGAAGGAGACTTGACTTTGGGTAGTGAATACAATATACAGATGATGTATTATATAATTGTATACTACATCTGAAACCTATACATCAACCAATGTTACCCTAATAAATTCAATTTAAAACTTTGTTTTAAAGAAATTGGAACTGGGAAATCTATTACATTTAGAATCCCTCTCTTAATCATTTCTAGGCTCTAATCATTATGTTACCACAGACGCTGGTAATTTCAAATTAACTGATGCCTAAACTTCATTTTTGTGGAAGAGATTTCCTTTCGTCATTTGCTTCATGGCATGGATCACATGTTTATTCCTTAGACTGTAGATCAATGGGTTCAGCATTGGACTCAAAAAAGTATAAAAGACTGCAATAATTTTGGACTCCTCCACAGACCTTTCCGATGGAGTCCTTACGTACATGCAGAAGAGGGTTCCATAAAATATAGTGACTGATGTCAGGTGGGAAGCACAAGTAGAGAAGGCTTTGTGCCTGCCTTCGGCAGAATGGATCTTCAGGATGTCTGTAAGAATGAAGAGGTAGGACAGGAGAATGATGAAGAGAGAGCTTGAGAGAGTAAACCCAGCAACTATCAGCATTGCCATTGTTTTGACGTAGGTATCAGAGCAGGCCAACATTATAAGAGGAGGATCGGCACAGTAGAAATGGTTGATCTCAAGAGAGCCGCAGAAGGACAAGTGAAAAGTCAGCAGTGTCTGAGAAAGTCCATTAAGAAAACCAAAAGCATATGGTACCATGACTAGAGAGATACAAATGTCCTTGGACATTCTGGTACTGTAATGTAAAGGGCTGCAAATGGCTACATAGCGATCCAGTGCCATGGAAGCCAGGATGTAAAACTCAGTGATCACCAGAGCGATGAAGAGAAAACACTGTGAGAAGCATCCAGCATAGGAGATGGTCTTCTGGTCTGAGAGGAAATTGTACAGCATGTTTGGAGTAATGTTGGAGGAATAGCAAATGTCTACAAAGGAGAGGTGGCTAAGGAAGAAATACATGGGAGTTTGAAGGTGGGGATTGGCCCTGATCAGCACAATCATGCACATATTCCCTGCTATAGTGATTAGATATATCACCAGAAACACCCCAAACAGGATCTTCTCCAGTACTGGATCATCTGTGAGTCCTAAGAGAATGAATTCTGTCACTAGAGTGTGGTTTGGGGAAGACATTTTCTTATGCTTTGAAAACTGAAAGTGACAAAAAAAAAGTGGAAAAATTTGTCTGATCAAGATTTGGCATTTATCTCATCCATTTTATTATTTATCCCAGCCATTTTATCACTTACGCCTCGATCTCTTTGATTGATTCATCAAATCGGAACTTACTCTTTTCTTTTCAATAACACATCAGAATTTTTACACAAATATTTTTCTCTGTGTCTCTGTGTCTTCTGTCTCTTTCTCTCTATATCCCAAACTCTTTTCTCTTTATTTCAGACAAACACGCACACATTTATACCTCTCTTCTTGGAGAAGTTCATGTTTAGTATTGTTTTTCTAATTTGGGGAGAGAAAAAGCACAGGAATTAAAAATGATAGAAAAAGCAGCAGGTCATAGGCATCATTCAAAGGAAAAATGAATGAAGTTAGATTTCTAGGGTTCCTTCAAATTGATGTCCTATTTTTTAGATATAATATAGAAAATAAATCTTCAGCACATCATTTTCCATTGATACCCCTAGTTGTTTGACTTACAAGAAACATTGAATTAGTACATCTATTTCTTAATATACAGGTTGTGGCAAAAGTGGGTTACTGATGTGAGTATGCAAAGCATAGAGTTTATTCTTGTATTACTCTTTGCTAATTGTATTACTTTCCAACTGAGCAACTGTAAATCTACTTTTGCCACACCCCGTATAGCTAAGAGGATACAGAATCAAGAATTGTTCTCTCTGCTTTGTGAAATCACCCATTTATTCATATACATTGCAAATATTAATTTTTTTTCTGGTTAAGGTTTTGGGGTTAGAGCAGTGACTAAATTCCCCATCCTCATGTAGCATATATTGTAGGAAAAGGTACAACACATAAAGAAAAATATGTAAATAATGTCAGAAGCAAGTACTAGGAAGAAAAATAAAGGTGGGATGCTTTTAGATGGCTATTCTGAGAAGATAAAAATTTGAACAGAGTGCAAATATCTGGAGAAGAATGAGGAATATTCCCAGTTTCTGCACAACTAAAACACATATGAAAATATTTGTCTAGGAAAGCTCAGTTATCAGGGTTTCCCTTACTCCTGAAACCACTATATATCAATTATTTATAAAAACAAGATATGACTAGAAAAAATTTGCTTTAAGAATTACACCATACAGTTATTTTATTTAGCTTTTACATACACATCAAAAACCTTGCATACAATAATGGAATTTTAAACATGTTATGAAATATTATTATATCAATAAAAAATCAAGTATAATTGCTGAAAATAGTTTTCTATTTTAGTGAGGTACTAATTTCCACAATGAAAAAGCAAACATATTTTTAGTGAACAAACATGAAAAATGACCTACCTCTAAAAGTTGATTTACCATATTTTATAAAAACAAGATGGGAAGATTTATAATATATTTCTTAGGTACATTCCCTAGAGTACTTATAAAATAATTCTAAAGAACCAATTAAAGTCATCATTTTTTTTCCTCAAGGGCACAACCTTAATTTGGGGCTTTGAGATCCTAATTTCTCTTTTGAGGCCAAAGTCTCTAATACCTATGTACACTGGTTGGGAATGAGTGCATGAAAATCTTTAGCACAAATAGAACAATTAGCCATCACAGGTAATACTATGAAAGAAGGAAAATGTGAGTAGATAGGTTTTGTACTTTTTTAAATCTTTATATTGAAAGGATTCCATATATCTCCCCCCCCATTGACCTCTTCTAGCCCACCCCCACCATCCTGAGAGGATTCTGATGAAAAGATGCTCATCAGAAGTCTTCAATATTTCTAAACACTGAGGTTAGGTCATCTCATGAGAGTGAGGAAAAGGAAGGTGAAATTTGGGGAACAGAAAGAGTGTTGAGAGCAGAAGAGTCACATAGAATCAATGAAAGAAAGTAGAGGTACTGGTCAGGGGTGAGGTCCCTTTGAAAGTTGAACATTATGGATTTATACTGAAATCAGTTTGTTCCATTGAGCTAATTTCATCAACATGGTAGGAATTAAGTGGGTCTGAGAGCCAGAATCATTCATAAAATCGATATTTTAGGAGGAAGATTAAAAGTAGAATAAAGGCTAAAACCAGTTTGGCTCAGTGGATAGAGCATCGGCCTGCGGACTGAAGGGTCCCAGGTTCAATTCCAGTCAAGGGCATGTACCTTGGTTGCAGGCACATCCCCAGTGGGAAGTGTGCAGGGGGCAGCTGATCGATGTTTCTCTCTCATTGATGTTTCTAAGTCTCTATCCCTCTACCTTTCTCTCTGTAAAAAAATCAATAAAATATATATTTAAAAAAAAAGTAGAATAAAGACTATGTGAGTGTTATTTGGAGCTGCATTTTCTGGAGAATAAAGGGCTCTTTAGATGTTTTCTCTGGTCTGTATCTTCCAGAGCACTGATGGTTCCAGGTCAGTAAAGAGGAGTTCAAACGTAGTCTGACTAAGACGAGAGAGGTGTCTCTGATTTTGTTACATCTCTAAATAATGGATTACAGGATGAGCAATCAGTCAATGAGATAAAGCTATATGTCACTAATTCCAATTGTTTTATTGAGCAGGATGCAAGATTGATTTCTTCCGTGGGTCCTTGTCCAGATGGATTCAAAGAATGAAGCCACGGACAAAAGGTGGTAGTTAAAAAGTATAGAAACTTTCCTGCAAGCAAATACTACCTCTAAAACCTTAATCCTAAAATCTAGGCCTAAAACTCTGTCCTCTTGGCACAGAGGGGCCATCTAAGAAAGGTGTCCTCTAAATTCCTAATCCTGAGACTCTGTCCCTTCTGGAGGGACAGAGGGCCCCTAAGAAGGGTGGCCACTGCTTTCTTTGTCTTGAGGCTTTAAATGGGCTAGAGACCCTCCTTTTCTACATGGGGCCTTAGCCCTCTAATCAGCTGCCACAAACCCCACCTCCACAATTTTCCGCATTTGCTCATCTTATCTGTTTAGGTGGGAGTCACTTTTGATTTATCTTATGGTTTTCTCCCAGTTGTGCTGGCTGGAGATATCCTTTCGTATAGCTCTCCCAGCTACTTTTGATCTAACTATGGTCACTTTAATTGCTCAGGCAAGAGATACCCTGTCTGTCCTTGGTTTAGGGCTATTTTAATTGCTCAGGCCAGAAATATTCCCATCTGCCTGAATTACTTCTCTTTCCTTGTACAAGTAAGATAAACACCCTGGCATCTTCAAGTTCTCATCTATATATTCCTTTCCCATGGACCCTCCTTATTACCAAAAACTTCCTAATTAAACTAGCTAACCTTCTTAGCAATCTGTTTATATAAAGTCACGGTCATAACATCCACAATGACAGGAAGCTTGACTGAATGCCAGGCTAGCAGGCTGAACTGCTGACCTCTGGGGGGGGGGGGAGAGAGAGAGAGAGAGAGAGAGAGAGAGAGAGAGAGAGAGAGAGAGAGAGAGAGAGAGAGAGAGATGATCAGTAGCAACATCGCCTGCTGGCAAGGCCAGAGAAAGAGGCAGGGTGATCAGATCTACTTCTCCCTCCCAGCCTTGCCAGTAGTCAAGCCTCTCTCTCTCTCCCCCAGAGGTCAGCAGTTCAGCCCACTGGCCAGCAGCCTGGGGAAGCTGCTGATCAGCCCCACTTCTATGATCAGGACCAGAGATAGGTCTGGAGATGCTGACTGGCATAGAAACTAACCAATCAGAACCAAGTCTGAGTGAACTGCGAAGGCAGAACCTAAGGAGGGGGCTGAGGAGAGGTTTTAAGGGCAACAGCTGTTTGGTGTAAGAAAGTGATTCAATTTTTTAATGACCAGTCTGGCAGTATAGTGCATATGGCTGGCTATCAGTCCATATATAGGGATTATGTGTTCTTATTTGCCAAGAGCATCTTCTGCTGCTGAAAAAGGCTCCTCCCCACCCCCCATTTAAGCAATCCTATCCATTAATCTATCTATACTAATAAAAGGGTAATATGCTAATTAGACCAAGTCAACCGGCCATCTTCCAGACATCTGACTTCCTTCCAGAAAAAGCCATAGTGGTAGGGGTTGAGGCAGAGGCAGTTAGGGGCAATCAGGTAGACAGGAAGAGAGGTTAGGGGTGATCAGGCAGTCATGGGGGCAAGGTAGGGGTGATAAGGCCAAGGCAGGGGAAGCAAGGTAGGGACAATCATGTTGGCAGGGGGGCAAGGTAGGGTCAATCAGGTCAGCAGGTGAGCAAGGTAGAGGTGACCAGGTCAGCAGGCAGGTGAGTGGCTAGGAGTCAGTCATCCCAGATTGCAAGAGGGATGTTGGACATCCCCCAAGGGTCCCAAATTGGAGAGGGGTTAAAAAAAAAAAACAAAAAAAACCTCCATGCATGAATTTCATGCACTGGGCCTCTAGCATACTAGTAAAAATGCAGGTTGTTATCACTTTATCACATTTGAGAAAATTTAAGCATTGCCACATGTTTTTTTCCAAATTGACATAGAAATTTTTCTCTGTTCTATCCTGATTCCTCACACAAGTAAAATAGTAACATTTAAAGAAGAAAATCTACTCTTTAAATCCCATGAAAAAAGTGTTTCTAGTAGGATTGTACAACTCAATGTAGGATTGCAGAGTCCTCATTTTTGGGCTCTTTAATGTGAGGTTTCCTTATTTTACACAAAATGACTGAAGATTTGACCCCTCTTTAAGCAGAATGCCTTCTTTCACTCTGATGAAAATTTGTCCTAAAGTATGTATGTATGTATTTATGTATTGACTGGATTCAGTCGGCAAGCTGACCCTCTATCCACTGAGCCAAACCAGCTAGGGCTAAACTTCTTTAGTGAAAGGCTTATCTTTGCCTAAATCAAGCCCTGTCCATTGTTTTTAGTGCCTATAGTTTAATTCATCTTTGAAATACCAGTCATCCTCTTTTTCACACCCCTGAGAGGTGTAACCACCTTCCAGGGAGCACATAATCTTACTGAGTCTGTACCTTCCTTTGTTCCATTTTCCTGTAATCTTTCTTATGTTCCCTCCTTAACTCCAAATGTGTAAATTAAGCAAAACTGTCATTCTCTGGAGCTTTTGAAATCTTGCTTCCTGGCAATGTTGTTAGTTTGGCTAAAATAAACTCATAAAAATTCTCTACAGGTTTGTATATTCTTAGTTGACAACAAGAAAAACATTTGATCCATTTCAGGCAACAGCTGTCCTTTCTAAAGAGATACAGCCTTGCCTACAATGTAAATTTTAGTCCAGAATATGAAAAGTCTATGAAAGAGAATAAGTGGACCCATAATATGAGACAAAAAATTAGAACTACAGAAAGAGACGAGAGAGAGAGAGAGAGAGAGAGAGAGAGAGAGAGAGAGAGAGAGAGAAAGGGAGAGAGAGAGAGAGACGGGCCTGGGGCCACTGAGTCGTCCAGGTCTGTTTCTACATTGATTTGAACTATTTGTTCCTTCATGGAAAAACATCCTGAATACTCTGTTATTATATGTTAAAATCACATTTTTGTAAAATGACAGATATAGGACACTAAAATATCATCTGTTTATTAAAATGTTTAGTTTCAAAGACGATAATACAGCTTGTTGTTGTTTTTTTTAATTATCTAACAGATGGTCCAAACAAGAATAAGAGAACTTTTCTAACACTGCCTTTATGAAATTGTCATTATTGAGCATTTTACATTTCAGATGCCAGAAGCAACAGTTTGTCTTCCATCATCCTGCATCTTTAGTTGGAATGATTCTTAGAATGTCTTTATGTCTGTTGTCACAGTTCCACGACTCCATAATAAGCCACCAATAAAAGTTTTCATATGATTACTTAGTCTCTTTTAAGTGTCTGCTTTTGTACTAGGATCTATTAGTCTTTCATTGGCAAAGGGATATGCTAGAATCACACTTAGTATAGTATTATACCCAACCTCAGCCAATGTAAAGCATATTCTGTTGGCATGTCAGTGGCCACACTCTGTAAAGAAAATCCAGTCCTACTGGGAAGATAGCCCAATTATGAAAAGAAAGCTTTAAACTTGTCTCAATTACATGGTAGCCAGCAGCAAAATAGACAAAAAACTTGCCCTAGCTCTTTAAGTTTAACCTGCTTACTCAAAGATCAAACCACATGACACTTCATCTTCAGAAATCATAAAGAATACTTCTTTTGTAAGTCTCAGAAATGTCTGCCCATGAGCCTCGTTCTTGTCCTGTGATTCCCTCTTATCTTTACTTACGTTGTAATTCGTTCCCATCATTCCCTCAGTCATCTAGATTACTTGCCCTGGTTAAAAACACGACCTCGGCACCTGATTGGGGATTAATTTCAGATTTTTCTTTCTGGTTCACTGGGGACAAGAGGCAGTCTCTAAGCCTGGTTTTAGTGCTCTGGGTGTATTCTGGCTCAGCCTATTCCTTATAACCTGTCTTCTGGCAGTGAAAACGCCACTGTCCAATCTCAGAGTCATCAAACAGGGGAGGAGATGGAGTCATTCCTCCCACCACTCATTCTTTCTCTGCCCCACCTCCTTTTATATTTGGCTTTATAACTCTGAATATGGATATTGGATTGTTTTCCATCATATTGATTCTGTGAAATAAGTGGGATTTATACAGTGTTATCACGCTTCCCGGATGCCTGGGACATTTGGTCCAACTCCACTATCAGAAGAAAAAAGAAATAGCCTCATTATAGAATAAAATGGAGCTGGAATGAATGAAGGTGGACTTGCTCGTGTCTACCTTCCCTGGGTGTGATAAAACTCCAAGCTTTGCAATTCTAAGCACAGAAGTAAAAGGAGGTTGTTTTAAAAATTTTACCTAAAGACGCTTTCACCTCCTTGTTTCTCAGACTGTAGATGAGAGGATTTAACATGGGGATGACCACTGTGTAAAACACGGACACCACTTTGTCCTGGTCCATTGAGTAACTGGAGCTGGGGCGCAGGTACATGAACAGGATTGTGCCAAAGAAGATGGTGACCACCATCAAGTGGGACGCACAGGTGGAGAAGGCTTTGTGCCTCCCCGTGGCAGAATTGATCCTCAGGATGGCAACAAGGATGTAGAGATAGGAAATGAGGATAGTTAGAAGGCAGCTCAGTTCATTAAAACTGGCAAAAGCAAAAATGACGATCTCGTTGACACGCGTGTCAGAGCAAGAGAGCTTCAGGAGGGGTGGAGTGTCACAGAAAAAGTGGTTGATGACATCTGAGTGGCAGAAAGACAGTTGGAAGGTGAAGCCAGTGTGAATGGAAGCATTGATAAAACCTGCAAGATACGTGGCCAGCACCAGCATGGTATTAAGATGAGGGGACATAGTGACTGTGTAAAGAAGAGGCTTGCAGATGGCCACGTACCGGTCATAAGCCATCACGGCCAACAAGAAGCCTTCAATACCAGCAAAAGAACCAAAAAAGAAGAATTGTGTGGCACATTCACTAAATGAAATGACTGGTTTCTCCACCCAGAAATTCACCAGCATATTAGGGGCAACGACGGAAGAATAACAGAAATCAACAAGGGACAAGTTACTGAGAAAAAAGTACATAGGAGTGTGGAGACGTGAGTCAATACTGATTAATACGATCATGCCAAGATTCCCAAACACCGTGATGAGATAGATGATCAGAAACACCATAAAAAGAAGACAGCGTAGCTCTGGATGATTGCTGAATCCCAGGAGTATAAATTCAGTCACTGTTGAATCGTTGCTCATATCTTTGTCTCAAAATGGATACTTAATTTGCTGAGATAAGAAAGAAATCAAGAAAATCAGTTGTACAGAAAAACACCAGGAAAATCAAATAGCTCATTCTCTGCTATAAGTAAAATTGCTTCTAAGATGTCTTAAGAACATATGTATCAAACCTCTTTATATTCTTATTGCACTAAAAAAAAATTTCCTTAAGGAAACTCAGTAACCTATTTTATTTAACATTTAACGTGCGCGCTCATTAACGTGTGTGTGTGTGTGTGTGTGTGTGTGTGTGTGTGTGTGTGGTTTTCAATGATTGACCCCTATTAGTCTATACCTTACCTCCTACCTTACCTCCTAACTTTCTCTCTTCTTCCCTTGATCCTTCTGTCTTCACCAGCTACCATTCAATTCCTTTGCACTCTCATTGGCTATTTAAAATATGATACAGTTAACTGTACTTGCTGTATCCTTTTCTATTTTCTGTTAAGCCCACTCAAATCAGGTTTTGACCACATTACCCATGGAAACTAGTCTTGCCTAAGTCATTAGGAATCTTTATTTTGCCAAACCCAGTAGTCAATTAGCCCTCATCTTTTTATCTATCATAACATTTGATGGAGTTTATTATTACTCATTGAAAGAGTTTCTTTTCTAATCTTCCAGAACACCAGACTGGGAGTTTTCCTCCCACCATATGGGTTGCTCCTTCTCAGTCTTCTTTGCTTATTCCACTTCTTCCCTCTGACTCTTAGGCTGGAATACTTCAGAGCTCAGTCCTCATTCACCTTTCTTTCCTAATTATATTTGACCTTAATGGTCTTATTCAATATCATTGCTTTAAATATCATCTATATATTTAGAACACCTAAATTTATATCTCCAGACCCTACCTCTTTTCCCAACTCCAGACTTAAAATAAACTTCTTACATATCTGAGTTAATATAGAATAGCAACTCAACATCACCAAAAACTGAATTCTTTATGTTCTTTCTTAATTTGCTCTAAACACAGCATTCATATGTCAAATCAATGACAACTCTATACTTCCATTTGCTTAAATTATTACAGATAGATATTGGAAATATTGATCTCTTCTCTATCTAACACATACCATTTTATCAAATAAATAGGTTGCCTCTATTTTCAAAATATATTAATAAACCAATTACCTTCCACCACCTCCACTCCTACCACCAAGTCCCAAGACAACATCATCTTTCGTCTAGATTATTGCAATTGTTTCTTTTTTTTACTATGTTTATTTTATTTCTTTTTAAATACATATTTATTGTTCAGATTATTACAAATGTGTTCCTCTTTCCCCCTCATCAATTTCTCCCCTCCACCAGGTTCTCACCCCACCCTCTGTCCTTTCCCCATCCCCCAATGTCCTCATCCATAGGTGCACAATTTTTGTTCAGTCTCTTCCCGCACCCCCACTCCCCTTTGCAATAGTTTCTTAGCTGATGTTTCTATTCCTAAAATCAAATAAATTTTTTCTTGTAAAATAACCACTTTTAAAATTTTGCAGGCATTTCATTAGAGCTCTGCTTTATGCAAATTATATATATGTAACAAACATATAAATTGACATAAATAAAATTATATTGCCTGAAATATATATGATCCTATATGTGTGCATACACACATACATGTGTATATACATATGATGAAGGTTGAAAGTTATAAGCATTTTCTCAGTTTGTACATATAAGAGCATGAAATTATTTTATTTAATGCCCTTCAGAAGGCAATAAATATGTCAGGCATTTTGGCACTCTTTCTACGCAAACTTAATTCAATTTTGTTTTCACACATACACATATATATATATATGCATAAACTAAATATTCTATAAAATTCTCATCTGTTACTAGTGATCCTAAATTCCTCTCTTCTAAAACAATCACACTAATTTAGTTGGTGACAATAAATTCAGTGTTTCAGACATATTACAAAAGAGATGTTTATTTTTAATTACTTGAATGTTTTTGAGTCCTCTTGGAAACTTTCTATATCTGAACACTTTGAGATAAATGAAATCATCTTACCTTTTGTCCTAAAGAAATATTCACTGGAAGTAGTGGTGCTTGTTAGTTTACCATTTGTTGCTGTTGTTTGTTGGATGAATACACGTTTTCTGTTTCCTAATGTGATGTTTATAGCTTTGATAGAATTAAGTCATGAATTCAACAAAGATTAGAAAATGTCACTACTGAATTTGAGTTACCTTTATAAAAGCTATAATCAGTCTCGTGAGATTTAGTTTCTACAAAAGTCTAAGGCTAGCAATGTGCTGATCCAAAATTAAAGCTTGCATTTATTTTTCCAAAGTTAAAGCTTGCAAATAATTGAACTACATCTTCCCCAGTGAATCATGTATACCCAGGGGGAGAGGGGGTAACTTCGGTATTTAGAGAAATGCAAAAAAAAAAAAATGATGTCATGATCCTGAGATTCCATTGAGCACAGCAATGAATTAAATAGTAAATAACTGACCTTAGCTTGTCTCAAACCCTCATAATTCCACTCAAGATATGAGCTCTACTTATTTATACTGGGATATGGTTCTTACTGCATTCATTAATTGATTCATTCAATAAAATATAGTGAATGTGTTTAATGGAGCAGACAATGTCTTTGGTACTTAGAGTAGCTAGCAAAACCAATCTTGTTGCTTCCTCCTATCTTGCAGTTAGAGTTGGGGGAGAATAGCTATTAGAGGGTAATATGAAGATAATGAAGTTGAAAGCCTATCTATGGCCTATAATGTGACCTACTGTTCCTTCACAACACCTTTCTGATGCCAGTTATTTCCCTCCTGTCATTTGCTCACTCTGGTCCACATATATTTGTCTCCTTACTATCCCTTTAGCAAACCAAGCATAATCTTTCCTAGGGCCTTTGTATTTAATCAAGCATGCCTATAATGCTCTTTTACAGACATTCACATGATATTATCACTATTTAGGTATTGATCAAATGTAATTTCCACAGGAAGCTCTTCTCTGACTCCACTGTCCTCTATTCTATTGCCTGCTTTATTTGTCTTCAAAGTACCACTCATGTCAAACACACACAAACACACACACACACACACACACACACACACACACACACACACACCTGTTCATAAATACATACATACACATTTGGTATAGACAATAAAGTCTCCCTTATTTGAACGTAAGTTTCATGAGATCAGGAACTTTGTGTTTGTGTTTTCTTACCTGCTTTACCTCCATTATACAGTATGTTCCATTCCAGTTTTCTTATTAATAGATTTTTAAACAATTTTATTGATATATGCATATATTCAAATTCTATACATTAAATATGTGAACCTTTTTATATATCAACAAATAGCTTTTGTTTATAAGTAAATAAAGATATTAAAGGTGTCCATTTTCTTGTTCCAAGTACAAACTAAGGGAATATAACATAAAATACCATTTATAACAACGTGGTGAAGGATATATAAGCTCAAGAACACATAAGTATGATGATAAGATGCAGTTCCTCCTCATAGTAAAAAAAGGTGTGATTATATTATAGATGTCTGAGTATGATAGCTAAGTAAAAAAAGCTAATTTCTTAATCCTTTGATGTGACCAAAGTCCTTAGATTCCAGGTTATCAATTTAATATGAAAATCTGGAACTCGGGTTAGAGATCAAGGCTGGAGATGTGAATTTAGATTCATGATAGACTTCTTAAGTCACCTAAGAAGTGGAGGCAGATGTAGAACCAATGTACCAATGAAGCAATGGAAAGGAATAAATCTTTGGCTGCAAGATTTTGGGGAGGGATAGAGATTAAAAAGTTAAAATACATTGATTATTACCCTCAAAATATTCCAATTAATTCACAAAATCAGTAAAATATTCCCCCATTGTTGCTGCTGCAGATATATATATATATATATATATATATATATATATAAAGCCTAAGCAACTGTTACAACCAGAATGACTGGAATGACTGATCATTATGATGCACACTGACCACCAGGGGACAGATACTCAATAAAGGAGTTGTCCCCAACCTGCAGACCCTGATTGCCGATGGGGCCTGCTGGCCAACCTCCTGGTCCCTCCCTCCAGCCAGGAGGCCCCAATCACCCTATAGGGGCTGGGGCACTGGGCTCGGATGGGGAGCCAGGGGTGGGTTACAGTGGACACAGCCTCTTTACCAGGGAGGCCAAGGGCCAGCTTCTTCCTTGGGGTCAGTGGCGGACCTCCCAGGTTCCTCTCCCTGTTCCTCCTCCAGCTGGCAGGCAAAGTCATCCAATCTAAGCCTGCCAGCCAACCTCACAGTCCCTCCCCCCAGCTTGCAGGTCTTGATCACCTGATCAGGGTTGGGCCCTGAGCTAGGATGGGGAATGGGGGGTGAGTGGTGGTGGACATGGGTAGCAAAGAAAGGAGGAAGGAGGGAGGCTATGGAACAAGTGGGGAAAAGGGAAGGTGGGGAGGTGGGGAATCAATCAGTGATAGCATGTGAGTAGCAAGGGAAGGAGGAGGTGGGGATGCAGGGAGACAGGGAACCAGGTATTGGCAGCGTGTGTACAGTGAGGAAAGAAGGAGGTGGAAAGGCGGGGAACTTGGTCAGCCCTGATAATGGCCAGGCCTAGGGACCCCACTCATGTATGAATTTTGTGCACCAGCCTCTGGTATTATAACACCTGTTAAGATAAGTTCTTGTATCTTATTTGGTACTCTTGACATCCTTGTGAGCAGAATAGTGTTAGTATTTAAACTATTTATAGTATTTAAATACTTAAATCCTGATTTACATGCAGGATTTAAGTATTTAGTTCTCCAGGTTCCAAGTTTTTTGGAAACTTAACACTTCAGAGCAGAGAGGATTGTCCCTGCTAAAGGAATGCTATCCTCACATTCATCCCTTCCCTCCCAGTGGATAACCCATATCCAAAACAGATCATTGTGGAAGTACAATTATTTCTACAAATACTTCTTATATATAAATATCGCAAAATTTTTTCACAATTTTTACAATATTTATATATAAGAAAACCGATATTTAGCAAAGCTAAATATGGAACTTGTAACTTAAATTTAAGCCAGCCACCACTAAGTATTTGATATTTTACCTGATAATGCCATCATCCACTGTGTTGATTCATCATGTAGGCCTATGGATACCCATGTAAGACACCAGATTAAGAACTATACCTTATTTTTTTAAATCTACTTTAGTACACACACAAAAAATGTGCTTAAGCAATCAGACAAAATTAATATGAAAACATTTTCTTCTACATAACAGGATATGGTCACATGGCTTTACTGTTTTTCTAAGATTTTCTTTAGGGCCCCTTTTACATCCTTATTTTTCAAACTGTAGATGAGGGGATTCAGCATAGGGATCACTACAGTATAAAATACAGAAACAATCTTGTCCTGCTGCATTGAGTAGCTAGACGTTGGGCGCAAGTACATGAAGAGAATTGTTCCAAAAAATATGGTGACAGCCATGAGGTGGGAGGCACAAGTAGAAAAGGCTTTATGCCTCCCCTCTACTGAGGGCATTCCCAAGATGGCAATGAGGATACACAGGTAGGAAATGAGTACAATCATAACACAAGTGATGACAATGAAACTGGAGAAGGCCATGATCACAATGCCATTGATGTGGGTGTCAGAGCAAGAGAGTTTGAGCAGGGGTGGGGTGTCACAGTAGAAATGATTGATCCAATTAGATCCACAGAAGGACAACCTGAAAGTCATTCCTGTGTGTATGGCTGCATTCCCAAAGCCTGCTAGGAATGAGGTAGCTACTAGCAAGAAGCATATTCTCCCAGACATGAGAACTGGGTATAACAGAGGATTCCAAATGGCTGCATAGCGGTCGTAGGCCATCATGGCCAACAGGAAGCATTCAGTCCCCAGGAAGGAGCCAAAGAAGTAGAACTGGGCAGCACATCCATTGAAAGAAATGGCCTTATTCTCAGCCACCAGGTTCACCAGCATCTTAGGTGTAACAGAAGAAGAATAAAAGGCATCAACAAAAGAGAGGCTGCTGAGAAAGAAGTACATGGGGGTGTGGAGACGAGGTTCAACCTTAATCAACACAACCATCCCCAAATTACCCACCATCGTTGCCATATAGATTAACAGAAACAATCCAAAAAGGACAATTTGTAGATCTGGATTGTCTGAGAGTCCTAAGAGGATAAACTCTGTCACTTCAGTTTGATTCCTGCCTTGAACTTCTTTCATATATCTGATCATTTGTGCTGCAAAAACAAAGAAGACAGATCATGGCAGTTGGTCAGATGAATACATGACAGAGCTATAAACATCTTTTTGCTGATATATATATATATATATATATATATATATATATATATATATATATATATAACAGAAAAGCGCAAAATGAAAAATATATTAAAAGGTGTGTTGGACTTGATGTCTAGTTAAAAGACATAAAAGAAACTAAATCTGAGTTATGAGTGTGCTGTCTACTTATTAATGACCTCGAGAAGAGTGACTTTATACCTATTGACTAAAATCACTTCTGGCGTTAACCATTTATTGGATAATTACAGGAACTAAATTACAGTAAAAGCTTAAGCAATAGCTCCAGTGGAATTCTTCTCCACTTCCCCTCCAACTTTGTCTTCCTTCCTTGACCTCAGAATATTGAATGGTAGATAAAACTGCACTAGTCGAGCTGTCAAAGTATCAATTCCTCTCTCACTCACAGCAAGAATTTATTATCTATTGTCCAAATTTAAAACATGGGTCCAAAGTAACCCGATACCTGTGCTACCATTGGACAGAAAGGATCTACTCCAAACTGACATTTTGCATTTTAAGCTTTTAAAACATTGAGCACATGGACTTTGAACCTGAAACAGTTGGAGAAATTAATAGCATTATAGATTTTCCTTCCAGTTCAGTGAGTTACATGAACAAAACATTTTATATATTTTCCTTACCTTTTTTAACTGCTGGACTTATATTTGATCACTTTTCTTGTACCTAGTCAATGCCCAAATTCACACCAAAAAGGCAGGAAAAAATAAATCTTTCTTCTTAGAGATGACACTCACTCCAGGTTAAGTAGAAGGTACAGTTGGAATTCACTTTAGATACCATCCGTTACAGAGATAGGAAAACTGAAACCTTCCCTATCATAAGAAAGTTGTTATTCATTCAGCAGAGGTTGAGTCATTCTTTCTCTTACTTTTCCTTAAAGATAAGTATCCCAGTTTGTTATATTATGGTTAAAAAAAACCAAACCACTCCAAAATATAGACTATATCTTTGCAGAGCAGCTGTAATATTTTTCAAAGTTATTTACAATGACAGAGTCTCTAGACCAGACTGTGGAATAGGCACTCTGGCTTATTTTAAATAGAATGTATTTCTCATTCTTTAGACTCTGGAGATTGTATCTCTCATGTCACCTCATTTTAATCTAATTGTTTGTCCTCTCTGAAACTAAGGAAAACAAATGTTTCTTCTATATTTCTTTCCTTTACCCTCAGGACCCATGGGCCCAGTGGAGAGCAACTCTTCAGTCCCATATTTCTAACAATTATTAAGCATCCTTTTTCCTGTCTCCCTTGATATTTGGTGTTCTGGTCCCCTTGGAAGCATTGAAAAAATCCAGAAAGACAGCAGGTTGGCTCTACCTCTGTTCTTACCTACATGGAGAGGAGTTGATTAAAGAAAGTGAAGGGAGGTAGTGAGAACAAGGGCTGTCTTGGCTTTCAGTTCTGGCTCAGTGTCTCACTGATTGTGTGATTTTGGATATTTCACTAAACCTCATTGTGCCTTAGCTTTTTCATTTCTAATTGAAAATGCTAATGCCTAGGATGACTCTGACAGAATAAATGAATACCTGTGAGTTGTCACATCAAATGCATATGGACAGATGATAATCCTATCTAATGAAAGAGTAATATGCAAATTGACTGTCACTCCAACACACAAGATGGCCCCCCATGTGACCAAAGATGGCTGCCCCCATGTGTTCACAAGATGGCCACCACAAGATGGCTGGCAGAGGAGAGCAATTGTGGGTGATCAGGCCAGCAGGTGAGGGCAGTTGGGGTTGACCAAGCCTGCAGAGAAGGGCAGTTAGGGGTGACCAGACCTGCAAGGGAAGGCACTTAAGCATCAAACAGACTGGCAGGAAAATGGTTAGGGGGTGATCAGGCAGGCACGCAGAAGTGGTTAGGGGCAATCAGGCAGGCAGGCAGGTGAGCAGTTGGGAGCCAGCAGTCCTGGATTGTGAGAAGAATGTCTGAATGCCTTTTTAAGCCAGATCCTAGTAGGCAGTCAGGCATCCCTCCAGGGGTCCTAGATTGGAGAGGTGCAGGCTGGGCTGAGGGACACACACAGACATACACCATACATGAATTTTGTGTGCTGGGCCTCTAGTTAATAAATAAAGTTTCTCCTACTTTGACACTCTTCACTACTGTCCAGAGTAAGAAATAGTTTCAACCTATGTACCCTATATCAAGACTTATCAGGTTTCCCATTTGTCCCACTATAATTTGCATATAAAAGACACAGTGTCAAGAAATTGGTTTGGCTCAGTGGATAGAGCATTGGCCTGCGGACTGAAAGGTCCTAGGTTCGGTTCCGGTCAAGGGGATTTACCTTATGGTTACAGGCACATTCCCAGTGGGGGGTGTGCAGGAGGCAGCTGATTGATGATTCTCTCTCATCGATGTTTCTGACTCTCTATCCCTCTCTCTTCCTCTCTGTAAAAAATAAATAAAATATATTTAAAAATAAAAGACACGCCAAAACCGGTTTGGCTCAGTGGTAGAGCATTGGTCTGCGGACTGAAAGGTCCCGGGTTCGATTCCGGTCAAGGGCATGTACATTGGTTGCGAGCACATTCCCAGTGGGGGGTGTGCAGGAGGCAGCTGGTCGATGTTTCTCTCTCATCGATGTTTCTAGCTCTCTATCTCTCTCCCTTCCTCTCTGTTAAAAAAAAATCAATAAAATATATTTTTTTAAATAATAAAAATAAAAGACACAGTGTCTGCCCTAGTTGGTTTGGTTCAATGGTTAGAGCATCAGCCTGTGAACTGAAGGGTCATGGGTTTGCTTCCAGGTCAAGAGCACATATCTCAGTTGCAGGCTGATCCCTCGCCCCAGTTGGGGTGCATGCATGGCAACCAGTCAATGTGTCTCTCTCTATCTCTCCCGTTCACTTCCATTCTCTCTAAAAAAAAATCAATAGGAAAAATATATATATATATCATCCAATGAGGATTAACAAACAAAAAAGAGGACACAGAGTCTAAAAGAAATTAATCAATATCTGATGATTATTTACATGTCTTTGACACTTTGAGAAGACATTCTAATTAATTTATCTCTAAGTACTATTTAATCAATGCAATTTTTACTACATGCTGGGGGAACACAAAGATGTAAAAGATGTGTCATGCTACTTTAGCTCTAGCAGTTAGGTAAAATTTAAATTTATTGGCATCTTGGAGGGAAAATACAGTAGACTTCTGTCAATACAGAATCTGAAACATAACTGGCAAAGATTTATTTAATAATTAAATAAATAACTTCATCAATTAAGTGTGAATTAGTTTTATATAGAAACAGACAGTGATAAATTAAATGACATTAAGCTTTGTGTAATTAGAAGAAAGGTCACATGGCATTAGAAGGTAAGAAACACAAGATCTAAGACCCAAGGTGATAACAGTGGTAGAATGAGACCACTGGGTAACAAAGGAGTCATTAATCATGGACAGGATATATGGTAGGTCCTAGTCAGCCCCAGGCTGCAAAACAAGAAATCTGAAAGAGCTTTGAATCAACCTCCATTTTACATGTAAACACATTTAAAATATAAATATGAAGTATTGTTGAATAGAATTTTATATATAACAAATTTGCCACAGATTCATTTATTAAGTAACTCAAAGGGAAAAACTGGGTAGGGGCTTTATTTACAAAGAGCTGTTCATCATTTCAGAAATTGATGCCATGAGCTAGAAAGTTGCAAAATTGTTTGAGGTGCCTATGTAACAAACCAGTATCAGACTGTATTTTTAATTGTCACATTTATAGAGAGATTTTCAATATACAGGCAAGCATTTGTCTTTTTCATTATGTAGTTATGCCTAACCAGTTAGATATTAAAATATATATTATATTATTATAAAGTTATTTGAATTTGTTTCTCCTCTTTCATTATATATGTAGGTAAATTAAATAATCTATGAATATCATTTCAGAAGTAGAGAGGACAATATAAAAAGCAGAGGGAAATTGCTATAAAAAAACACTATTTGGGTCTGAAAGGGTATAAACATATATATTTGCATAGTAGTCACTAGCCATAAAGTTTACTTAAACAGATTTTATAACTGACAAAATCAAGAGAGAGATAAAATTCAGTAAATTAACAAAACATTAACTTAGCTAATAACCACATAGACACAAACACCTCCAGTTAGGGAATGTATGTGAAAGAGGAGCTCTCATTCATGATGGCCAAACATAAAAGCCTTAAGTAAAACCAGATGAAAATATGCACAAAACCTCTGTGAAGAAAACTTTAAAGAGATACCAAAGTAGATTTGAAGAAGTATGAAGATATACATGCTCTTTGATAGTAATACTTAATGACATAAAGGTGGCAATTCTGCTTAGTTAATTTATAAATTTAATACTGTTCCAATAATACTTGTGCGAGTCCTGACCAACCTTTATGAAAAGTAAGCACCTCTGGGTATCCCATATACTGCTGGCTGTCGCAGGTACATTTAAATATGAACCACTCCACAGAGCACAAAAAGTATCATCCTCTCTGAAAGGATTTTCAGGCAATAGCAAACAAAACTTTCTAAACTACTATTAAAATCACACCATATAGGCAGTTTAAGGCTAGTGTAAGAGTCCATGTAGCCCTCCTGGTGGATTCACTATTCTCAACTAAAGTGGTGATAAGAATTCCCTTATGTTTCCTTCTTTTATTATTAGGACTTAAGGAAGACAGTGAAATCTTTAGGGAATAACAGTTCCTCAAATCTTTTGGTTTCCTATGAACACAGAAAGCATTTCATCATATTTCTTCTGGGGATTATTTGTGATTCTGGGAATTAAATACCTCCTGCACACAGGAGCAAAGGTGGGATGAGCAAGCAGCTCCAACAAATACCAGAGAGACTCACTGTCTTTGAAAACGTCTCAGATATTCAGTCTCAGAATATCTGTTCATACCACTCTTCAAGAGAAGATGAGACATTCAACCCCTCACCAACTGGTAGAGAACAGGGCAGGTCACAGGTCAGTATTTGGGACGAAAGAGAAAGTGTTGTGACCTGGTAGGTTACACTGCCCAGTGGTTCTTCCAGAGCGTGTTTGCTTGGCTCCAGGTCCAGGACATTTTAAAATTTCAAAAAGAGACACAGTCTGGGGGGTTTGGCTTTTAGGTATATAATCTGATTTTTTTTTTTAATCTAGATTTGAAAAGCTCCATAGAGTTTTTATCTACACCCCATTCATTTCACAGTTAAGGAAGCTGCATCTAATACAGGAATTCATAAAATCCAAAAACTAATTAATGGAAAAAATGGAATTATGACTAGGATTCTAAACTCTTACTTCAGTATTCTTTACATTTAAAATTGCAAAAGCAAGTGATATATCAAAATTTAAAATACAGATGGTCTATACTTGCAATATTTTGCTGGGCTTGTTTTAAACATTTTAATTATTGTTAACTATAAAATATGCTTATTTACTCACTATTGTACTATTTCTTAAAGTGTCAGATTGGGTTGAACTTTAGCTAATGTTAGCCTATGTAGGTAGATATATATGTACTAATATATATGCACTACTATAGATGATATAGATATAGATAGATAGATATAGATGATATAGATAGATATAGATATAGATGAGATAGAGAGATAGATAGATAGATAGATAGATAGATAGATAGATAGATAGACAGATAGATGAAAGACAGATAACACTATCTGCTTTCTTGACTGTCCTATGCAATAAACCAATTAAAGTAGATATTCTCTGATTTCTGCCTTCAGGTTTAGATAAGGATGTTATTTATTTCTTAATTACTGCATTTACTTTGTTTTCATTTGGTTAGGTTTTACCCACTTTTTTTTTAGAATTCTTCAATGGACCACCTATTCATCCAATTAAAGAGAAAATAACAAATGCATGCTCCTATGTGACCACAGAGTCAGATAATGTTTTCTCTATTCCCTCAGAGTGAGGGATCTTTGAATTGTAACTTTGAACTGAGCTATGCAACAATCTGTTGGCTAGGCAATAGAATTGTTCAAGGACATATCTGTGTCTTCATCCTCATTCTACCCTATGCCAAACCCCTGGATACTTCTAAAGGGTTAGGGAAACTAAAAGACTAAGTCTATGTCCGTGCATGATAGGCAAGACAGAGGGAAAAAACAGGAACAAAAATAAAGAGATTTCACCTTCATTAATATAGACAAAGAGCAATAAAGTGAAGTGAAGTGAAGTGAACTCGAGAGTTGACTCAGATGGAACCAGCTCTGCTACTTATTGGTTGTCCACTTTGTTGAAATTACTTAATATCCAGTCTTACTCTTTTCAGTTGTTGTGAAAATGATATTAAGAAAATTCAAATTTCTGGCCTACAGTTAAAATTCAGTAACTTCTGCTTTTTTAAAATTATTATCCTTTACCTTTTCTAATATTTTTCACCCTGTGCTCCAAGTATTTCACTTTCTGTAAATGTGTGTATGAATGTGATGTCATGAGTTATACTTTGAGACCCTTGGGTATTTCATTTATTTAATTTTGGTGCCTCTATGCAAAGAGAGTTCATATTTACTCATATCTATCTGCTTTGTTTCAGGAAGAAGGAAGGGACACTCAAAACTGTTCTTCTTTACTGATTAGTAAGGCAGATAAATACGTAGATCAGGTTATGCATTGGTACCATATCACAAGTGACCTCAGAGCACTAAGGTCTTTGGAGAAACAGAATTTACAATCCCTGACGCACTAACATCTACTTCTATTTTGACTGGGCACCTGGAGAGGACACACAGCCATCACCGTCACCCTATAAGTCATAGAGTCTAATCACTGGGAAGATTTTTAAGGATCACGCCAAACAATAAACCAAATCTAGGCTCACACACACACACACACAAATGGAAAAGATGGATAAAGAAAACCACTCAGTGGTGACTGAGTTTATCTTTATGGGTATCACACAGGACCCTCAGCTGCAGATTATCTTCTTTGTGGTCTTCCTCTTAATCTACCTGGCCAATGTAGTGGGGAATGTGGGTCTGATTATCCTGATCATCACAGACACCCAGCTTCATACACCCATGTACTTTTTCCTCTGTAATCTCTCCTTTGTGGACCTGGGCTACTCCTCAGCCATTGCTCCCAGGATGCTGGCAGACTTCCTGACGAAGCACAAAGTCATCTCCTTCTCCAGCTGCGCCACCCAGTTTGCTTTCTTTGTGGGTTTTGTGGATGCCGAGTGCTACGTCCTGGCTGCCATGGCCTATGACCGTTTTGTGGCCATCTGTCGGCCCCTCCACTACAGCACCCTCATGTCTAAGCGAGTCTGCCTGGTTCTCATGCTGGGCTCTTACCTGGCTGGTCTGGTGAGTTTAGTAGCTCACACTTCTCTCACCTTCAGTTTGAGTTATTGTGGCTCCAATATCATCAACCACTTCTTCTGTGAAATCCCGCCCCTCCTGGCCCTTTCTTGCTCAGACACCTACGTCAGTGAGATCTTGCTCTTTAGTCTGTGTGGCTTCATTGAATTCAGCACCATCCTCATCATCTTCATCTCCTACGCCTGCATCCTCGTTGCAATCATCAGGATGCGCTCGGCCGAGGGCCGCCTTAAGGCTTTCTCCACTTGTGGATCTCACCTCACTGGCGTTACACTGTTCTATGGCACAGTCATGTTTATGTACCTGAGGCCAACATCCAGCTACTCCCTGAACCAAGATAAGTGGGCCTCTGTGTTCTACACCATCATCATCCCCATGTTGAATCCCTTGATCTACAGTTTACGGAACAAGGATGTAAAAGCTGCTTTCAAAAAACTAATTGGAAGAAAACCTCAAAAATAACAAAACAAAACAAAATGAAAATGTGTATTATCACAGATAAATGATAGTGATAGAGGAATGGTGGCAGAAAAATTTTAAAATGCAAATATTTTTCCAATAAACACTACCCAAGGGACCATCTATTTGTTGAGTGGATCTTAATTTTGGAAGAGTTTTATGTAGCCCTTAACTCTGTTATCTGAAGAAAAAATAAATTAATATTTTTTAAAGATATGTTGAGCAAGATTCATTACTTTTTTATGTAAAATTTATTCAAATGTTGGTTAGAAATGAATACAGGGTTTAATAGAGGAAATAAATAGTCCATGATTCTTAAGCATATTTTTTTCATGGTCATGAGGAATTACAGGTGTAAATGTTGAATATTTCTCTATTCTGAAAGGAGAACAGAGAAAACTTAGTTAAATACATGGGGAATGGGGCTTCTGTGAGAAATGACTAGCTCAACCCCACGTCCATCCACTCATATTTAGCAAAAACTTGGAAGTGCTAGGTACATGCTAGGTACATGCCAGGTTCTAGAGGGTACAAATACAAGGCACACATTTGCCAACAAGGAGTTTGGTGTGCTTCCAGTTACTGTATTATCTCTCTGAAACTGCTGCCACCACGACCCTTTTCTTTTCTATCCTGAGTCTTTCCTTCTGGCAAATGGTTGGTTTTACAAAATAATTTGTGGATCCCTTTGATCTCCTCTGCCTAATATTTTGAAGTGGTTGACATGTAAGTTCCACATACTGACATCCTTTCAGGCCTCAGGGAAGCCATAGGACTCTGGGATCCTGTGAAAGAGACAGTTTTGGATCAATAGCTAAGCCTAAGGTTAGCAAGGTCATAATGTTTATAGGTTTGTTTTCCTGATTCCCTCTAAAATGTTCCCATGCCTTTTCTCCTTCTCTTCTGATTTTAATGAGATTGTTCTGGGCTACAAACATTGTACAGCTCCTCCGTTCCCTGGAGGCAGGATGCCTTAGGACAGAGGGAGGTAGAGTAGGTCACTGAACAATGGGTCGGTTAGAGTTTGGAGGGAGGTAGTGAGTCACACTCCAGCCAGACATGCCCGGGCGTTATACCTGTGCCCTGAGTTCCTTGGAAACGGCTAAAAGAGCTTTTATAACCTTTGGGTTGTCATTGTAAATGTCCTAACTCCCTCTTGTGGTTTCTGAGTATAAATTTGCTATAACACCGGTGGTCTGCACTGCAGTTCTTCGGCCTTTACTGCGGTAGAGTGCTGCAACTGCAGTTACTGGCCAGTTTATTAAAGGCTCATAAATTTTGATCTCTGTCTCTGTGGGTCGTCTCTTGCGGGTTGCCCCATAACAAGATCCTCACCTCTCCTTGTGTGCCAAGAGTCTCCATGCTTTCCACCATCATCTTCAGGCCCTTATTAAAGAACTAAAGGCCTGTTGCACGAAATTTGTGCATGAGGAGAGGGGCCTGCACCCTCTCCAATATGGGACCCCTTGGGGGATATCCGATGGCAGTCAAATATCACTCTCATAATCCAGGACTGCCAGCTCCTAACCACTCACCTGCCTGCCTGCCTGATTCCCCCGTTTCTGCCTACCAGCCTGATGGCCCACTAACTGCTCCCCTGCTGACCTGATTGATGCCTAGCTGCTCCCCTGCCAGTCTGATTGCCCCCAACTGCCCTCCCCTGCCAACCCAACCACCCCCAACTGCCCTCCACTGCAGCCATCTTGTGGGGGGTCATCTTGTGACTATGTGAGGGCGGCCAGCTTGTGGCAGCCATCTTGTGGTGATGTTGTGTGAGGGCATTGCATGAGGGTATGACACCACCTAGGCTTTTATTATATAGGATAGTCTCATTAACCCTGATATATCAATGACTGCCAATAGAAGATGATATAACTCCTTTATGAATGTTCTCAAAACTATAAATTTTTAATTAAGAAACAAGAATGTCAGGTATCAATAGTAGGTAAAGGTGAAAGACTGAGCTGGGGAAATATGTTTTTCCATCATACCATCTATTTTGAATACTTACAATCAATAATCTTTCTATCCCAATCCTTTCTCTAGTACAATATAGTCAAATATCAGGGAAACACAATACTTGTCCTAAAGTGCAGAGCAGCCCCATTCATCATGAAAGACATCAAAGAGTTTTAGGAATAAAATACCCAGTATTTATCAAGTTTTCTAGTGGTTGTAATTATATAGGAGTGACAATTGCCTGCTTCAAAATTATCCAATCATATCATGAATTTCCAAAAGCGCATTCTTGATGTAGCCTTATGGGGAAAGTTCAGTGGCTAATGGACAAGTGTAGAATTGGAAGTCCAGAGATTTAGCCTTCAGATTTTTTTTATAATTCAATGTGTGCTGTGTGAAAAGGAAAAAAGGTGCTCCTCTTCCACTAACTATATTAGAGAGAGCACCACAGACCCAAAATGGCATCACTTATGGTAAAGCCCATGATACCAAACCTAGAGTAATGCCTGACCTGGTTGTGATTTTAACTTGTCCCATGCATACAAACTTGAGAAACCACTATAGAATTTTCTGGTCAATACCAATGAGGTAATCTCACTTCAGCCCTCTCCATCTAAAAAAAAAAAAAAAAAAAAAAAAAAAAAAAAGAGGTATCTGTACAATAAAACTCTTTGCAGTTCCCTTGTTCCCCCTCCCCCCAAAAAAAAGATGACCTGGCCTAAAAATAATCCTTTCTCATCTTTTTTTTAATAATTCCCTGACCTTATTCTCCTTCCTATAAAAACCTTCCATTATGTACAGCCCCCGTGTTCACTTAATAAAGCCAATTAGATCTTCAAATTAACTCAGTTGAATTTTTCCCTTTAACACCTGCAAACCAAATATATGTATTACAAGTACTTGTTCTAATTCAGAGGAGTGCTTTAGAATCAGGAAGAGCTTTGAATCTCATCTTTATATCTCTAATCAGTGATGTTGTTGAAGACTACAAGATTATTTCTTTTTTTAAATTTTATTTATTAAGATATATATATATTGTTCTTATTCCCCATTCCCATTAATGTCCATAGTCTACAAGAAGATTAATTCTTTGTACTATACATTTCTATGTGTTTTGACAAATGCATCATGTTCTATATCCACTACTAAAGAAGATTATTTCTTAATTGATTCTCGGTGGTGCCTCTAGTTAGAATTGTCTTAGCAGAAGTTAGGACAAAGAATTGTCTTAATAAAAAAGTAGAAGCGAAAAAGGGAAATCAATTCTGTTTGCTTCATGTGTAGCCTCTATCTTTGCTGCCATGGCTCATTTGCAATTTTCTCACTGTAAAGTACAGGGCTTTCCAGGGAAAGAAATTTACCAACATTCTCAGGGTGGATCATTTGTCCACTGGATTACTGAATGTCTTTTCTGCAACCAGCGCCCTCTGGTGGACATTTATAATGGAACATGCATATCTTCACACTATCCTCTCCAAGCAATCTAGCCACACACTTCTCCCAGACTTCCCTGTCACTAATTTCTAGTCTTATTCTAAGTCCCTGTTCAGTCAGCCAATCTATTAGTTACAGCTCATGAGACAATGTAGAGACACACCTCAGATCACCCCTGTTTCCATACCAAAAAAGATAACTTATTGCACCCCATGATATTCTGCTTGTACACATTTCAGACATAAATTTGTATCTCTATTGCTACTACCAACCAGAAGTAATCAGTACTTCCCAAAGAATAGCTCAATCTATGATTTCTAGTGAGAAAATACTGGATCCTGTTGGATCTAGAAAACATGGGTGCTTTTACAAATGATAGAGCAGGGACAAAAAGGACCAACATGAAGAGTCTTCATTTGGGGGGGGGGGGGGTGTTAGTTTCCTTTCCTATGCAAAACCTTTTTAGTTTGATGTAATTCCATTTGTTTCTTTTTCTCTTTTGTCTCCTTGTCTGAAGAGATATAATTAGAAAAAAATATTGCTAAAAGAAATGCCAAAGATTTCACTACCTGTATTTTCTTCTAGTACTTTTTTGGTTCAAGTCTTGCATTTAAGTATTTAACCCATTTTGAGTTTATTCTTGTGTATGGTGTAAGAAGGTGGTCTAATTTTATTTTTTGCACTTATCTGCCCAATTTTTCCAGGGCTATTTATTGAATAGACTATCTTTACTCCCTTGCATTATTTTGCCTCCTTGTGTTGATAAAATTGACTTGATTAATCCTTAGATTTCATTTTCATTGAGTTAATACTTTTAGAATCCAATCCCAAACATGCTTCCCCAAATCCCATCAATACAGATTGGTGAGATCCCATAACTTTTTTAAATGTATATTTCCTCTAAGGGCAAGTCTTTTATTTCTTCTCTGAAGACAAAAGCGTCTCTGTGTAGCACAGTTCTTCTCTGCTGGATTGGCCTACAGGGAGTGTTATCTATTGGCCACCATGGCGTATGGCCGCTATGTACAGTCATTTCCAAACCCCTTCTTTATGCACAGGCCATGTCAAGGAGATTGGGCATCTGTTTGGTCATACATTCCTATACTGGAGGTTTTGTCAACACAGAAATACTCAGCAGAACACATTCACATTGGATTTTTGTGGCAACAGTGTCATTGACTACTTTTTCTGTGATGTCCCACCCCCAGTAAAGTTGGCATATGACGTGAAAGAGAGCTACCAGAATGTGTTGTACATTATCCTGGCCTCCTATGTCATTACCCACACTGTGCTCATACTCACCTCCTATGTCCTCATTATCGCTGCATCTTGAGGATCCGCTCTACCCAGAGCCGCCTCAAAGCTTTCTCCACATGCTCCTCCCACCTGATCTCTGTCAGCTTATACTATGGCTCCATTCTCTACATCTACTCTCACCCAAGCTCCATCTATTCCCTTGAGAGGACAAAATGGTGTCTACATTTTATAATGTGCTGTTCCCCATGTTGAACCCCATGATCTACAGTCTAAGAAATAAAGATGTGAAAGAAACTATGAAAAAGCTCTTCAGGTTCACATTTTCTGAACTTTAAATTGACATAAATTTCTCAAACTAGTGCTCAAGGGAAATGAACTGCTTTGGGGTAAGGTTGGAGGACTGTATTAAAGAGTACCTCTTTTTATATTCAAACAAATCCAATGAAAACAGTTTTATTTTATATTAGCTTATTTTGTTTTAGTGATCAGACTGTAATCTGTTCTATAAAATATAAATTCAATTAATATAGTTTTTAAAATAGCATGGTGGTTTAATGTAAAATAGAAGTGTATATATTACATCTGGAATCCCAAAGGATTAATGCAGATAACCTTCATTGTTATCAATAATTAGAGTCCCATGCACGAAATTCATGTACTAGGGGGGTGGAGAGACATCCCTCAGCCCAGCCTGCACCTTTCTCCAATCTGGGACCCCTCGAGCAATATCCGACTGCCCGTTTAGGTCCAGTAGGATTGGGCGTAACCAGGCAGCTGGACATCCCTCTAACAATCCAGGACTGCTGGCTCCCAACTGCTCACCTGCCTGCCTTCCTGATTGCCCCTAACCGGTGCCAGCTTGATCACCCCCTAATCACTCCCCTGCCAGCCTGATTGATGCCTAACTGCTCCCATGCCAGTCTGTTTGCCCCTAACTGCACTTCCCTGCAGGCCTGGTTACCTCCAACTGCCCTCCCCTGTTGGCCTGGTCAACCTTAACAGCCCTCCCCTGATGGCCCGCCCCCCCCAACTGCTCTCCCCTGCAGGCCTGCGTCCCCCTAATTGTCCCTCCCTGCAGGCCCAGTTGCCCCTAACTTCCCTTCTCTGCCAACCTGGTCACCCCTAACTGCACTCCCCTGCAGGCTTGATTGCCCCCAACTGCCATCCCTTGCATGCCTTGTCCCAACTGCCCTCCCCTGCTGGCCTGATCACCCATAATTGCCCTCTCCTGAAGGCCTGATCCCTCCCAACTACCCTCCCCTAATGGTCATCTTGTGCCCACATGGAGGCAGCCATCTTATATGTTGGAGTGGTGGTCAATTTGCATATTATTCTTTTATTAGATAAGGTTGCTTAAAGTAGCAGAGAGTTTATTTATTTCTTTTTTTTCCAAGATGTGGAAATTTTACCTAGCAGAGTTTCACTATGAATCTTAGATATAAAGCTTTTTGAAATGTATATATCTCTCTACTCATTTCTCTATTTCTTCTACATTTCCATTTTTGGGCTATTTCATCCAGCTGCTATTCTTTTGTCCTTGATGTTTTACTTGTTGGGGAAAGTATTTTTATTGGAAGCTCAGTGACACTAATTTGTTCTTTCTTATACCTATTACCAAATAAATTTTATATCATGACAAGCAAAAAAAATGAGAATCAGAAAAGAAAAAAATAAACTTGTTTCTAAGGGCATTTCACAGTAGAAATTTACTTACAAACTCCTGACTCTCTCCCAGCAAATGGAATACGAACCTTTGGACTCAAAAGTGCTGGGTTTGTGTTCCTGTTTTACTTTTATTTTATTTTTTACCTATGAACTACAATGATTTGAAGCAAGTCATTTACCCCATCTAATCCTGGCAATGATTCCATAACCAATTTTATTATTCCCATATATAGATTAAAATATTTATCTTAAACTTAAACTCTAAAGTGAAAATTTTTTAAAAAGATTTTTTTCTCTTAATACTTCACAGAATCACAATGATTTCATGGACTCTCTTCCAAGCCAACGGGCATCGCAGTTTTTCCAAATGCACCAGCCTCAGCTTATTTAAAAATGTATTCAAAAGACAAAAATGCAGACTGATATTTCCACATTATCCAATTATTTTATTTGTTTGATTTATTTTTAAAGTATATTTGATAACAATGACATGAAGATAATCTGTAAAATAAAATGCACCCATTATTTACCAAGTATTTTCATTTAAAAACACTTTGCTCTGTCCGCTTACTTTTTCCCCTCTCACCTGAGGATATGTTTATTGATTTGAGAGAGAGAGAAAGAGGGGGAGAGAGAGAGAGAGAGAGAGAGAGAGAGAGAGAGAGAGAGAGAGAGAGATTCATTGATGTAAGAGAGAAACATGGATCAGCTGTCTTCCATATGCACCCTGAACAACAGGATCAAACCTGCAACCTAAGTATGTGCCACAATCTTTTGCCATATGGGATAATGCTCCAACCAACTGATCAACCAGGCCTGGGTACTCTGTCTATTATTTTTTTCAGTGCATTTTTAACATCTTTATTTCTTAAGCTATAGATCAAAGGATTCAACATTGGAATTACCACGGTATAGAAAACTGACACCACTTTATCCCTTTCCAGAGCATAGCTAGTACTTGGTCGGGAGTAAATGAAAAGAATTGAACCATAGTACAAGGTGACAGCTGTCAGGTGAGAGGCACAAGTGGAGAAAGCCTTGAGGCGGCCTTGGGTGGAACGGATCCTCAAGATGGCAGCGATGATGAAGAGGTAGGAGGCAAAAATAAGCACAGTAGGAGTAATGATGTTGGAGGCAAGTATGAAATAGAGCATAGCCTGGTAGCTCTCCTTCACATCACAGGCCAACTTCACAAGGGGAGGCAGGTCACAGAAGAAGTCATCGATGATATTGTCCCCACAGAAGTTCAGGGTAAATGTCTCACTGGTAATGATGACTGAGTTAAGAAAGCCACCAAGGTATGAAGATGCAACCAGACTGGTGCATAACTTTGAGGACATCACCTGGGAATAGAGCAGCGGGGAGGAGATGGCCACGTAGCGGTCATAGGCCATGGCAGCCAACAGGTAACATTCAGTATAGGCCAGTCCAGCTGAGAAAAAGAACTGAGCCAAACAGGCAGCAAAGGAGATGCTTTTGTCTTCAGAGATGCAGGTCATGAGGATTTTTGGATTATAGACAGAGGAATACCAGAGATCCAGGAATGAAAGATTTCCAATGAAGAAATACATGGGTGTGTGGAGCCGTGAATCAGCACAGATCAGAGAAATCAGGGTGATGTTCCCTGAGAGGCTGATGATATAAATGATGAGGAAGATGAAAAAGAGCACGTGCTGTAACCATAAGTCAGCTGTGAACCCTAAAAGTATGAACTCTTTAATTTTGGTGAAATTTTTCTCATCCATTGATTTCTGAGTTTCTGTGGTCCCTTTCTGTGAAAAGATGAATTAAGATATATTTAAGTTCCCCCATCATGGAGCATTTTAGAGCATTGAAAAACCCAACAGATGCATATATGTTATTCATTGTGAGACATGTTTATGCTGAACTGGGTCAGTTATTCTTGCTGAATAACTAAAAAAAAAAAATTAAAAAAAAACACACACACACCTGTTCTATGCTAGCTTAAGAGATCAGTTAATATAAAAATAGCAAAACATGTATCACCTTATTTTTCTTCTTGTTAGAGAGGGTGATTTGTGTTCTTGTCTTCTATTTGCACTTTGGGTAATTGGGGACCATGTGGAAGATATTTTAAAAAAGGAGTTAGTAAGGATGTGCTGGGTTCTCTTTGGGTCTTTGAATCCTTTTGTCTTTTTCCAGAGTTTCCATGAAGAACAGTTTTATTATTCTAATACTATGTTGAATATCCTTGGGAGTTCATTTTGCTGTGAATTTTTTTAATGTGATTATATTTTATCCAACTTTCTATTCACAAAACCAAGAACATGGATTTTCATAAATAGAAAATGTATAACTTGAATAAAATAATAGATTTCCTTAGATAATAGGAATCTGAGGCCATAGCTACTTTTCTGAATTTCAAATAAACTCTGAAAGTAAATAAAAATATTAATCAATTGATAATTGTTTGTGTTCACAGTGTGTTTAAATTTCCTATAGCAGCAATTTTCAACTGGTGTGCTACAGAATTTTTAAAACATGCAATACCTGACTATTTAGTCAAGGGCACTGATTTCTTTTCCCTTTGATTGTTAAGTTTAAAATGACAATAGTCAACACAGCAATAGCTGTCTGGTGTGAACTAATCAAAATCATACCTATTTTTTTGTCAGATCAACAAAAATATATATTTTTGGTATGCGACAGAATTTTATTAATTAGTTTATGTCTACCATAAGAAAAAGGTTAAAAATCACTGTCCTGCCGAATCAAAAGCAAAAACAAAACAAAACAAATGCACAAACGAACAAGTAAGCTGGCCAAATTGAATGATTTGGAGGAATGTGGTAGGCTGAATTTGGCCCATAAAGGTATCCAAATTCTAATTCCTAAAACCTGTGAGTGTTGCTTTATATGGGGAAAGAGTTAAGTGAAGAATCTTGAGATGTATACTAGTAGATTATAATGGTGAGCCCTAAATACAATTACAAACATCCTTATATGAGGAAATCTCAGGAAGATCTGACTACAGATATAAGAGGAGGAAGCAATGGGACCACCGAAGCAGAAGTAGGAGGAGAGATACAACCACAAGGATGCCAATAGTCATAAGAAGCCTGAAGAGGCATGGAATGGATTCCCAACTAGAGTCTCTGAGTGGGTGTGGCCCTGCCAATACCTTATTTTTGTCTCAGTGATATTAAGTTTGGACTTCTGACCTCTAGAACTATAAGAGAGTGAATTTTTGTTGATTTAAGCCGCCAAGTTTGTGGCAATGTATTAACACAGGAAGTTCTGAAACTTGACCTCTTACAGTCTTCTTGCCTTCAGAGGTAGAAATTAGTAGCTTGACTGTTGCCAGCAATGGGAAAAGCACCATCTCTACTAGTCTATGTTACAACCCAGTACACACCACAGTACAAAAATGGCTAAACTGTGATTGTCAGGGCTCTGAAATGTATTTCTGCTGTTCAATTCAAATCTTTAAAAATTTATTGTGCTGGGGTGGGAGGTGGGGAGTGGATAACTTAATCTCGGTCATATACTTAGCTATGGACTTAAAATTGAGCTAGAAAATTTTTTTAATCTCTCTTGTCACTGAATCTATTTGATTGATTCTAATTCCTTGTTTCACTGAAAGAGAAAATAATTTGATGGCAATAATTTATAATTTTTAACTTCACAATACTGGTAAATATTAATGGTATAGTCATAGTCAAAGTAGTCAATATTTTAAAAATAAAAATAAATAAATTAAAAATTAAAAATAGAGGGTTTTTGTGCTACATTTACTTGCCATTAATTTGTGGGCTTAAATATGGTTACAAGCCTTGTTAAGTCAAGGGATGCTCAGACATCATCTCCCCACCAAACATCTCTCCTCCCTGTCTTCTCTAATCTCCCTTCACTCACCAGGAGGTCTCTTTAAAAGGCAAACAGCTCTGAGAGTGATCCTCCAAAAGGAACTGATCCCTTAGTGATCTCTCAGTCCTCTCTATACTTAGTGTACCTGCCATCCCTATCATTCAATTTGTTACATTAATCAGATGCACCTTGACTTATATATTAACTAGAGGCCTGGTGTGTGAAAATTCATGCACTGGAGGGAGGGTCCCTTCAGCCCATCCTGCTCCTCTCATAGTTGAGGACACCTCAGGGGTAGGAGGTGACCCAGAGATCAGGGGAAGGCAACATACCCATTATACCTCTGCTGCTGCCACTGATGGCAGTGCAAGCCTCGGCCGGCCCTGGTAACCTGAAATTCAGATGGCCCTGGGTGGCTGGACAGCTGACATCCAAGGCTTGCATGTGCCTTAGGCCAACCTGGGTGGCTGGGCTGGCCCTGGGTGGCTGGGGGCTGAGGGAACTGGGGGACTCTGGAAGCAGGCATGTGGAGTGGCCACACACCTGCCACCCTGGCGGATCTGAGGGGACTGTGTGTCACCATCTCATGGCTGTGGGCACCACCATCTTTGAGGATGTGGCAGTCAATTAGCATATTCCCTCCTTATTGGCTGTGGGTACCACCATCTTTATGAGGTTGTCATTGTCAATTAGTATATTCCCTCTTTATTAGATAGGATTATAAATGTATAGTATATTGTTGAAGATATAGCCAAATATATATATATATATATATATATATATATATATATATATATATACTCTTCTTAAGGAGCTCCTACCCCATGCACTGCCTAATGAAGAAAAAGAAATATATTTAATTCATTAAAATATTCACACGTGCTATTAGGTTGACCTACTATAAAGGGCCAATAAATTTCCTGTGAGATCACACAAAAGACAATGGTAGGTCACCCACAGCTGCAGTAGGTTTATGAGAATAAAAACAACCATCAAGTACACATCTAATTGTTTGTTTCACTGAAAGAGAAAATAAGACCTAAAGAAAGATACTTCAGCTTCCTTCATCAAATATAATTATAGGAAAGAAAACTTAATTATATTTCACAAACTCAAATTATTATATAGTTTCATTATATTAAGAATTGTTTTGTCTTTTGTTCATATTGTGACTTACTGACCTTTTCCCCAGGTTAATTAAACATAATACTTACTACATGAACATAAATTACTACTTCATTTGAGTTTCAACTCAAGCCAAGAATTTCTCACATTACCTTAAAAGTGCCTTCTACTCACTCACCTGCAGAAATCCTCTTTCCAATGGTAATAATACCAGGAGAAAATATAAGCCTGAGCAATCCTTTGGGATATGCTGCAAACATCAAAATGTACCTTTGTGTGCTCTGCTGGAGCCAAGTGACAAATTATAAAGCTCAATTATCTTTCCAGATGAAGTAGAGAGAAATTATTCACTATTAATATAATTGATCCAATTAACCTCTAAAACTTTGTGCAATTTATTCGTACATTTGAAATAAAAGAGAATTCAGCAAAAAGGAATAACCAGCAGGATATAGATGAATACTATAGTAAATACTCAAGAATTATTTGCAGTCAATGATAATAATGATAGTGAAAAAACATAGTTCTGAAACATATTCGACTGTCACTTAATAAAATGATCTCATTTACAAACAATGAAATCAAGAGACACAGTTTGGAGACTTTGAAATTGAAAAACAGAATAAAATTCATGTGGTCAGAGCAAATTTTTACCTCTACATCAGGCCATGATTATATCTATTCATTTAAAATATATCTTATTGAGCAAGTTTTAGGTACCCAACATTGAATGTTGAGGGCAATACAACTGTTGGGCAAGGTAAGATATTGAGTGAGCTGTGTAATGGTTAAGTGTCAAGCCTCAGTTTTCCTATCTATAAAATGGGGGAAAAAACTTGTCTTCACAAAATTGTTATAAAGATTACATGACATAACACATAATAACATATTAAGAAATATCAATGGGGTGAAAAAACAAACAGAAATAAAATAGTGAGAAATATATAGAGCCTGCCCTTGTGGAACTTATGACCTCATAGGAAAAGTCATCAAATAATTATATAAATTTATACTTACAAATTATGACTAATGTGTGGAGCCATAACAATAGGTATCAGGTGATTGTATACAACACTTTACATAATGTTGGATCTTAGGGAAGATTTCTCTGAGGAGGTTATATTTGATCTGAATACTGGAGGATAATAATAAAAGTTTACTAATCAAAGTGGTGACAAAGATGGGAGGTTATTGGGGGTATAAAAAGAATTGTGTTGCAGGTTCTGAGGAAAAGCATTGTGAATTCCAGGAAGTGAGGAAAGTTTAGAGATGTCAGTATCTTTTCAGTCTCTATCCTCAATACACCTCTTTGCTTCCAGGTCCAAGAGAGAGTTACATCCAAACATAACACAGATGGGGAGTGCAGGCAATGCTTTGTGAGGACAGATGGGTACCCCTGAGGAGTTATGTATATATACTGCCCTGTGATGCTACAAATGGCCTTACTAGGAACTGGGAGATCCGGATGAAGAGTCTAAATACAACCACAACATTTCTCTGTACTGAGTGGGTAATGAACCTAATTTATTAACATGGTTTAGAAGGCACTATCACATGCACAATCAAGCCCCACATAGAGAAGTTTAGGTAATCCTCTGAGCATCTACCAGAAAAGTTGAATTCTAAGAAAACATAAACTTTCCCCCTTCTATAAGAAGCTTTTTTCAGGTATAAAATGCACTAGAATGAGCACAAGTCTCTTCATTACTTCAACAGGCTGTGTGGAGCACTCCATCTGTCAGAGTGGAACACAGATCGGTCTTCAGTCCCTGAGATGTATATAGTTCTTTGTGCTAAGGTCGTCCCCAAAACTGGTGTTTACAGCCAAGGATTTTATTCCACTGATGAGGGCAAACATGAGACCTCATTTCTTTCTTTCTTTCTTTTTTTTCCAGATTCCTATTGATGGGAGCTAGATGTGAGTGTAAAACCTAAAGTACTGCTTTTTAAAATTCCAGTACCAAGGAGTCACCAGGAAGAGAAAACATTAGCAGAATGATAAAAAAAATTAATAACTGACATTAAATAAGTTCTTTTGGGAAATAATCAGACTGAGGTGTCCAAGAGAAGCAAAATTACATGGGCTGTGAGTTTGAACCATAATATTGGAATATTGCATGGAAAAGATCACATACAGGGCTTAATTAATCTACACTAATTGCCTAAATGGATGAATGATTGGATAGATGAACAAAGAAAGAAATGTCAACCAGCCCCCAAACACTTGCAAGTAGCTAGAATCTTGGAAATCTACACAATTAGTCTGTCTATTTAGAATCCTCCCCTAACTTCCTTTCTAGATAAGAATTTAGGCCCAACAAGTCTTCCTCTTAGCGACAGTCCTGTGGATGGCATCTTTGACCTCCTTGTTCCTCAAGCTGTAGATAAGTGGGTTTAACATGGGGATCACTGCTGTGTAAAACACGGACACCACTTTATTGATATTCAGGGAGAAACTTGCACTAGGTCGTACATAGATAAAGAAAAGAGTCCCATACAGGATGGAGACAGCTGTCAGGTGAGAAGAGCAGGTGGAAAAAGCTTTGCGCCTCCCATCGGCAGAGTGGATCTTCAGGATGGCAGTGAGGATGTAAATGTAGGAGACCACGATAGTCAGACCACTGAAGACTCCCACAGCTCCAGCTACGACGAAAACTACCAGCTTAGTGATCTCAGGATCCGCACATGCAAGGGAAAGCAGGGGGGACACGTCACAGAAAAAATGATTGATGACATTGGGGCCGCAAAAAGGGAGACGAAATGTGTTTGTTGTATGAGTCATGGTGTTCATAAACCCGATGACATAGGGACCAACCACCAGCTGGATGCAGAGTCGCTGGGACATGGCAACTGAGTACAACAGTGGGTTGCAGATAGCTACATAGCGGTCATAGGCCATGGACGCCAAGAGAAAACACTCTGCTGCCACAAAGAACCCAAAGAACCACTGCTGCAAGGCACATCCCAAGAAAGAGATGACTTTCCTCTTCACAAAGAAGTCAGTGAGCATCTTAGGGCTCACGACTGAGGAGAAGCAGATGTCCACAAAGGACAAGTGGCTGAGGAAAAAGTACATAGGTGTGTGAAGGCGGTTATCAATCCGTATAAGAATAATCATACCCAAGTTTCCTGTGAGGTTGATGATGTAGAAACTCAGAAAGAGCAGGAAGAGAAAAACCTGCAATTGGGGTTTGTAATTCAAGCCTGTGAAAATGAACTCGGTGATCCTCGTGTAGTTTTCATTGGCCATTGAATGGTTGTGGTTTCCACTAGAAGAGCAGAGAAGTCACAGCAGATTTGGTAAACATATATTCAAAAATAAGACCCAGAAACTGAAAGAGTGTTAGGAGTGACATGAGTTAGTTACATGCTGCTGCTGGGAATGCAAAGTGAAATATAGACCAGAGCAAAAGATCAGCCCTGTAGCTATAATATTTAAGACTCTGTAGAAGCCATCAATACAAAGGGGGGGGGCGGGTAAATAAAAGCCTTTAAATAAGAGAAGCTTGCTCAAGGTCCTCTCAGTTGACTGCACATAGGTTGTTTCAGAATAGGTATCTATTAACTCCCACTTTAGTGAACATCTACTGAGTTTACCATATGGCCACACACCTGGTGAAATGATACAGGAGAATGGAAGTGAGACAAACTGGAGAAGAAATGAGCAACCACTCATACTTAGGCCATTTTCTTTGCATTTTGTGACTATAACCTAAGATTAAATGAATTTTATCCTACTGCTCTGGCATCCACTTCCTCTCATCCCAGGAGAGTTAATTTTTTTTCTTCTGTGAAACAAGTATAATAATAGTAAACCAACCTTGTAAATGGTTGTGAGGATTAAATGAGACAACACTTCCAAAGCATTTAACAGTTTTATTGACCATCTAACGAAGTACACAATAATTATTAGTATTTTTACCTTACATACTCTTTTTAATAAATCTGCAAGCTAAATGTGATTATCTCATCTTATAAAAGGAAAACCAAAGTTCAATCCACATTTATAATGCTAGTGACTGGCAGAGGTTGGCTCTGAAACACCTATCAAAATGGTCTATGTTCTTCCCTTTCTCACACTAAATTTTCTGTCTTCACAATTCCTTTCATTTAAAAAGGATGCAAAAATTATTTCAATATAAATACAGGTTAATGCATTCTGATTTCTTATTTCTGGTATTGTGTTTTAATCAGTGCCCATTAATGGGAAGCCCATAAGATCATAGAAAGTGTTGCGTTTAGGTATCACCTTATGGCAACCGTACAGGGAAGAAACTTGAAACAGAGCCTACATTCTCCCACTTCTGTATCTTTTAAGATTTTTATGTTACCTACTATAAGGGTGACCTTGATTAAGTCAGCTAATCTCTATGAATCTTGAATGCTTCATTCACTCAATGTAGTTAAAAACTATTGTGTTTGATTGCTGAGAATTCTCACCCACATAAAATAAGAGAATAAATGTACAGGTGCTCAGAAAGCTACTTATACTTTACTTTTTAAAAAAAAAATTATGAGCCCATGAATATCAGAATCCAACATTAGACTTATGCTAGACACTTTTCCTTCAGTTTTCCAATTTGAAATTTATTATCTGACTAGCAAGACCTCCTCTGATGCCAAAAATACAGTTTACATTATATTCTTGGCTTTGGAAGAATTAAAGATAAAGATGAAATGGCCAGTCAAACTGTTTACTTGTCACATTCACCTCTTGCTTAAACCTCTTTAATAGTCTATTAGCTCCTCCAGGATCAGTCACACTCCATATCTCAGTCTTCCACTTGACAGTTGCCTGAAGGTCTTCAACTCTTTTCTATCAATCTTGGTTTTATTATACCTGCCCAAGCCTTCTACCCCTCTATGCACATTTTAGTTTCTCAGTTTCTCTATCTTTTTTTGTTTTATTTGGTGCTTAGAATAGAGTTCTCTATACAGGTCAACCCACAGAGTTGGGGATACAATTGGCTCTAGTGTTCAGAGCACTTGGATAATACCAACACATCCTATGTTAGTCTTCCTTTAGCAAAGAAATTACCCAGTTGTTTTACACAGTGATGGAGTAAATTCAGGACTATCTCTCCCCCTTACCCTGTTGCTAAAATATCTGTCTAATTTCATACTTAGTTTGATTTATTTTCAGAACTTAAATTTATTTCTACATAAATGCTCTCATCTTAGGTTTTGCTCAACATCCAACAAAGATAAGGATCATGCTGATCCTGGCCATGAACCAAATATATAATTTATTTTTAAGTTTACTTAAAATAATTTATGCTCTTTTGAACTTGTTAAAAATCAAGTAAAATGAAAAACAGAAGATGATTTAGAAGATCTCAACTTACATTCTAATAGATTCCCTCCCTCTTCTTCCAAGATGACAGGCAGAACTAAAGTAAAAATGGGCTAACTTTCTCGGGTTCCATCCCTTCCCTTAACATGGGAATGGGGCAGAGTTGTCAATGGTCGTTTGATTTTATTCTTTCTCTTCTTCCAAAAAGAAAATATGCATGGCTTCAGTATAAAATATAATCAGTCTTCATTGGTTAGGTAAAAGTTCCTTGAAAAGTTGCATCATTTCTTCCTGTGTTATTGTTCTTGAAAATGCTCTATCCCCAAAGCATGCCATATCTTGGGAATGAGGCCACTAAGGAAAGTGCAATTAAAGTTTTGCTTCATATCCTAAGTGAGTCCAATGAGATCTCTTTTCTTATCATTTAAAGTTTGTTTCTAACTGGATATAGACTTTCTACTACCTCAAGTTATGGGTGGGCTAAGCAAGGAAACTCTATGGAATCTGTTGCAAATTAAAGTACAGGAAGGGTAGTACCCCTCTCTCTTCTGCATTAATGTCTTGGAAACAAGTACTAAGAATAAAGAAAATGGACTTTCCTCAGATGTACCACCTACTGTATGTTGTCAAAGAAATAATTTTTCAAGATTTTGTCCAAAAAATGTAAAGAGTTTAACTATAATAAGCTAGAATTAGAAAATAAAAACTTGTGATAATGTATTAATTTGTCCTTAGAATTTAGCAATTGCATCTGAAATGTTAGCCTATGGCAAAAGAAAATACATTTTTTACTTCCAAGAAATATGCTTCACCTCCAAGTCAAACCAGAGTCAATATGGAAATTTTAATTTTGGTTCTAGCCTGGGTAAGAAAAAAAAATCTTTCAGCATGAAATACAATTCCTTACTCTAGAGGTTTTATTTGTTTACTTTTTAATTTTTTAACAAGCTTCTGTAATATTTTTATTAAATTAATTGAGGTAGCATTGGTTAATAAGATTACATAGATTTCAAGTGTAGAATTCTATGATACATCCTCTGTATACTGGATGGTGTGCCCACCACCCAAAGTCAAATTGCCTTCCGTCACCATACATTTGATCCCCTTTACCTTTTACTACTACTCCCCATCCCCTTCCCTCTGATAACCACCAGACTATTATCTACATCTGTGAGTTTTTATTTTTCTTATTTGTTCATTTGTTGCTTTCAGTTTTATATCCCACTTATGAGTGAAATCATATGGTTCTTAACTTTTTCTGTCTGATTTATTTTGATTAGCATGATATTCTCAAGACCTATCCATGTTGTCACAAATGGCAATATTTCATCTTTTCTTGTGGCTGAGTAGTATTTCATTGTTTATATCTACCACATCCTCTTTATCCAATCACCTACCGAAGGACACTTTGGTTGTTTCCATGTTTTAGCCACTGAGAGCCAAAAAATAAGCCCATATGTATGTATATGGACAAATAATTTTTAACAAAGGAGACAAAAACAATGGAGAAAAGAAAGCTTCTTCAATAAATGGTGCTGAGAAAATTGGAAAGCCACATGCAAAAGAATGAAACTAAACTACTATTAATTTCCAAATACAAAAGTTAATTCAAAATGGATCAAAGAATTAAATATAATACCTGAAACAATAAATTGCATAAAAGAAAACATAGGTACTAAATTTATGGACCTTAGTCTTAGAGAGGATTTTATGAATTTGACCCCAAAGGTGAGGAAAATAAAGGCAAAAATAAAGCTTCTGCACAGCAAAAGAAACCACCAACAATACAAAAAGGCAACAAACTGAATTGGAGAAGATTATTTGCAAGCATTAGCTCTGACAAATATATATAAAGAGCTCATACAACTTAACACCAAAGAAACAGTCCAATGAAAAATGTGTTTCCTAGTAGTTAAAGCATCGGCCCATTAAGTTCCCCATCAATGACATATACCTGGATTGCAGGTTCCATCCCTGGCCATAGTCAGGGTGTGTGCAAGAGGCAACCAGTCAGTGTGTCTCTCTCACATTCACATTTCTCTCACTCTCATTCTCCACCTCCCTCCTTCCCTTTCACTCTCTCTAAAAGTCAGTGGGAAAAATATCCTTGGATAAAGATTAACAAAAAAAGGAGGGGGGCAGAGAATGTGAATAGACATTTCTTTGAAGAAGACACCCAAATGGTCAACATATATAAGATGCTCAACTTTACTAGCGATTAAAGAAATGCTCATCAAAACTTTGATGGGATACCACCTGTCAGAATGGCTATTATCAACTAGACAAGTAATAATAAGTGTAAGAAAGGTTGTGGAGAAACCTCTCATTCACTCCTGGCACGAATGTAAATTGGTACAACCACTATGGAGAACATTATAGAGGCTCAGTAAAAAAAATCCTATTTGGTTTTCAAGTCTAGTCTTCATAATGCTTTCAATTATTAAAGTGAACGTTCATTGTGATTGAGAAGCTGATGCTGCTATCTAGTGGCAAAGTTTAAAATCATTTTTAGAAACTATTAGTGTTTTTTCACTAGGATTGCTGCCTAGCCTTTATTTGAACACATTCTATATTTGCTGAGACCATATTAACAGGTGATGACTAAAGAGTAAAATGAGGAGAAAATATGTTTCATGAAGAATGTGAATGTGTGTATGTCATAGGTACTGAAAGCACATATTGTAAAACATACTTTGGCCCTCATGTTCTAAAATAACATTAAATATTTAAAACTAATTTTTATAGAGCAAGAATATTGTTTTAATCCTCACCTGAGGACATGTTTTTATTAATTTTATTTTATTTCACTTTGTTTATTTATTTACTTATTTATTTATTTATTTATAGAGACAGAGGAAAGGAGATGGAGAGAGAGAGAGAGAGAGAGAGAGAGAGAGAGAGAGAGAAATACCTATGCTAGAGAGAAACATTCATCAGTGACTTCCCCTACACACTCTGGCTGAGGATCAAACCCACCACTTTGGCTATGTGCCCTGGCCAGGAATCAAACTTGCAACCTTTTGATACATGAAACAATTCAACAAACTGAGCTGCACTGGCCAGGGCAAAACTAAATTTTTAAGAATTGAGGATATAAGGTCATTTTGAAGGAATATTTATTAACACAAAGTTGAAGAAAAGTATTAGCCTTAAAAATTAATGATTAGCATTTTGAACCCAAGTCATTACCCAACACAGACACCAAAACTGGCAAAAGGCATGGTGCAACATGCCAAAACACACCAAAACTGGCAAAAGGCATGGTGCAACATGCCAAAACACACCAAAAAGTTTAGAGCACTAGAGATTATTTACAAACTTCAAAGTCAGTGAACTAATATGAAATGTCTTTTTTAAGGAAGAACTTCAAAGATAGAGTGTAGATCTTAGAGAGTTTTATAATTGTAAAGAAATATGGCCCATATCTTCATTTCCTAGATTTGTTGCAATGTTGAAGGGGCGGGGCAGGGGGGGGGGAAGCAAAGAGTTATGGTTGAAAGAATATTGTGTCTGGAAAACTTAAACTGTGAGACAAATTATGAGGTCCTGGACAACCCATTGACTCTTTGTGCCTGTCCGGGTCATCTTCCATGAAAAAGGAATTTGTGCCCTGTTGATGACACAAAAACTTAATAATTAAAGTAATAATGTATTTTTATTAAATATTTATAATCCATTCTTCACTTAACATGCACTATGTATGTAATTGCAGTGGCAAAATACCAATTAGTTATAACTATGAGCAGAGATTATCTATACTAATAAAAGGGTAATATGCTAATTAGACTGAGATATCTTCTGGATATCCTTTTGGACAAAACCATGGTGGCAGGGCTAAGGGAGAGGTGGTTAGTGGTGATCAGGCCAGGAGGGGAGGGCAGTTGGGAGTGATCAGGCTGGTTGGGGGGTGGGGTAGTTGGGGGCAAACAGGCTGGCAGGGTGGGGCCATTGGGGGAAAACAGACCTGTAGAGAGGTAGTTGGGGGTGAGAAGGGCAGTAGGGAAGCAGTTAAGAGTAAGGCAGGCCGGCAGGCAGAGTGGTTAGGGGCGATCAGGCAGGCAGGCAGGTGAGCGTTCAAGAAGCCAGTGGTCCCGGATTGTGAGAAGGATGTCTGATTGCCAGTTTAGGCCTGATCCCTGAGGGCAGTCGGATATCCCCAGAAGGGTCCCAGATTAGAGAGGGTGCAGGTCGGGCTGAGGGACACCCCTCATGCACGAATTTTGTGTACTAGGCCACTAGTATATATAAAAGCCTAGACTGGTCAGCCAAATGACTGGTCACTATGACACACACTGACTACCAGGGGGAAGACACTCAACATAGGAGCTTCCCCCTGGTGGTCAGTGTGCTCCCACAGTGGGAGCGCCACTCAGCTGACAGGATGAGTGGGCCAAGATGAGCAGAGCAGTTTCTCCCCAGATCCCTGCAGGCTACACCTAGAGACCGAATGGGTGCACGAACCTAGTAGGGGATATAAAAGGTCTTTGTAAAATGTTTACTCCAAACACAGAGGCAGTATTAGAGAATTCAATCATTACACACTTCCTGAATAATTCACTCTTTTTCATTATTATCATTGATATATAATTGACATGTAGCATTGTGTTAATCCACAGCATACAACATAATGATTTTATATATGTATAGATTGTGAAACGATTACCAAAACACATGTAGTTAACATCTGTTACCTCACATAGTTACAATTTTTTTCTTGTGATGAAAAATGTTAAGATCTAATCTCTTAGCAACTTATGAATATGCAATACAGTATTGTTAAATATAGTCACCATGCTGTACATTACATCCCTAGAGCTTATATATCATGTAGTGGAAGTCTTTCCTTTTGGCATAATACACTTTTTAAGTTTATGTTTAAAAGTCAAGTCAAGTTCACAGACAATGGATGGATCTCAACAACTTGTAAAGCAAAACGGAAGTATTATTAAGTCACAGGTTATGACTATAGCATGTAGGATTTAACAAAGAACTTCTCCTTTCTTACAAAACTTGAGAATAGTTTTAAAATTTTGGAGTTCAATAATCCTCAGTTTAAAGCTCTCCTATTCATTCCTGCTGAATGAGAAAATCAAACTGAAAAAATATATATATAATCTAAAAACATTAGATGACTTGCCAATTACACAGAATAATACAGAGTAATTCTCAACATAAAAATAGGACACCCAACACCCAGACCATGTTTTTCCTTATTGCACGTAGATTAGTTGTCAATCTGTAGGACAAATGATATTGTAGTTTATCTGCTCATCAGGAATTTCTTCCTTTCAAACGTCCTTCTGACTGAATCCTTGACTTCCTTGTTTCTCAGGCTGTAGATAAGTGGGTTTAACATGGGAATCATAGCTGTATAAAACACAGACACCACTTTATTGATGTCCAAGGAGAGGCCAGAACTCGGACATACATAGATAAAGAAGAGTGTCCCATACAGGATGGAGACGGCTGTCAGGTGAGAAGAGCAAGTGGAGAAAGCTTTGAACCTCCCATCAGCAGAGCGGATCTTCAGGATAGCGATGATGATGTAAACATAGGAGATCAAGATGATCATGCCACTGAGTACTCCTAGGGCTCCAGCCAAGATGAAAAGCAAAAATTTATTGACCTGCGTGTCTGCACATGCCAGAGAAAGAATCGGGAGGAGGTCACAGAAGAAGTGATTGATGATTTTTGAACCACAATAAGGTAGGCGAAAGGCCAATGTGGTATGGGTCATGGCACTTATAAGACCCACGGTATACGGCCCTACCACCAGCTGCACACAGACCTGCTGGGACATAATGAGTGTATACAACAAGGGTTTACAAATAGCCACATACCGATCATATGCCATGGAAGCCAGGAGGAAGCACTCAGTCACTAAAAACTGACAAAAAAACCATAACTGGGCAGCACAGCCAAAGAAAGAGATGACTTTTCTCTCTGCAAAGATGTCAGTCAACATCTTGGGACTGATGATAGAAGAGGAGCACACATCCACAAAGGACAAGTGGCTGAGAAAAAAGTACATAGGGGTGTGGAGTCGGGAATCTATCCAAATGAGGGTGATCATCCCCAAGTTTCCCAGAAAAGTGACAAGATAAACCAATAGAAATATCACAAAGAGTACAACCTGGTGCTGGAAATGATTCGTTAAGCCCATGAAAAAAAACTCGATCACCAAAGTCTGATTTTCATCATCCATTTCTCTGACTTATTCTGGAATAAGAAATATAATTTTTTTTCGTTAAAATCATTTGGTAACTGAGGACTTCTCATTTTTTAATCTGAATTTAACTTCTATTTTTCTACATTTCATAAATTACATTGACAAATAGTACTCATGTTCTACCCTAGTGATTGTCATACCTTTCAATTATTTGTGTGACACTAAGTCACTGAATTTCACTGGGCTCCTCAGTTTTCTTCTTGATCAAAACAGGATTTTGGAGGAGAATTATAATATTTTAGACCTAGAAGTGATCTTTGGAGATTATCTAATGTAAACTTAGATAACCTCTAAAGGTATCAGGTTATATTTCTAAAAATCCCTGAGTTTGAACCAAGGTTATCTTAAAAACATTTCATAGAAAACAATATTGTGTGAATTTGATTAAAAGACTAATACTCTCACAGGTGTTAGGAATATAGCTTCCTCATTAACTCGTTTAGATTCTAGAAAAATGATCAGTTGTGTTGTCAAAAACATAACTTCTGGTGTCTAAAAATGGAACACAAAAGTTGGCTTTGGAAAATGATAAAAATTCTCAACAATATCTCCCTGTAATGCTTTCCATTATATATATATATAAATTGTAGAGATGGAAAACAGGTTATTTGTTGCCTGGGATTAGGAATGGTGGGAAAGAGAGTAGTGCGGTGACTATAACAGGGTAGCACAAAGGAGATCTCTGTAGAGATGAAATTATATCTCGAATGTGGTAGTGATAATACAACTCTACACACATAATAAAATTATATAGAGCTATACACATACATTATATTGATGTCAATTTCCTATTTTCCATGTTGTACAATTGTTGGTAAGATGTAACAAGTGGGGAAAACTGGGTGAAGAGTACAAGGGGCCCATAAATTTGTATTTATTAAAAATAAAAACAAAATTGTGAGAAAAAATAGATGCGATGTGAGAAAAGAGAAACTGACAATAGTACAAAAAAGGAAAATTGAGGAAGGGAGGCATACATTTAGGAGCTTGAAATAACCATAACTATTCCAACAACATAATCACACAAAATATGAGCAGGGTGTTCAACAGCAGAACTATTGACAGAAATCTAACAATATTCCCTTCCAAGAAAGCTTGAAAGGACTTTGGTTAACAAAAGAAAAAAAATAATTAAATAAAAACTTGCTGACCTGCTGTGGTCTCAGGCAATGGAGCTTAGAAAGAAACAGCTTCATTTGGGGTAAAGTGTATTGACAGAAACTATACTTTAATAGTGAAATGTTTCAAGAATTCAAAATTTTCTGAACATAGAAACCCATTTCAAGTCCTTTATATTTTATACATGACTCAAGGAAGATGGAAGCAAAGAATTTTGAGTGTCACAATAAATTTAGGTTATTAAAAAAATTATGAGGATGAACCTAGAGTATACCCATCCATGGTCTCAATCAACTCAAACTATTGTGTGAAACCAATCATTTCTGACTGTCAAAATGTATACTTCTTTATTTTTCCTAATCTTACCCAATCCAAAGAGTCTAATATTTTTTTTTTAAATCATGATTATAGGTATATATGTGACTCTGGGCATGAGCAGCAGAGAATTCAAGTCAGCTGATTGATGGGTTTATTTCCTATTTATAATACCCAATCTTGGTAAAAAAAAAAAATTAAGACCCAGATAAATCAAAGATTTTTAATAATAACATCCAATGACCCCATAAATCTTGCAACACATTTCAGTATGTTTATGCCAAAGGCAAAATTCAACCAAAATATACATTCAAGTAAAATCATTTAAACCAAATGACACAGACTAACTCTTCTATTTATTCCAACATTTCCTTCTTGGTAAGCTCGGAGATTATGTTTTCTTGGGCTTCTAAATTTATTTTTCATATCTAGCCTCCTGAAGACAGTTTAGGAAATCACTTCACTCACCTGTCTGAAGAAACATGACCTGGACTTTGCCTGCTTATGTCAAAGTGAATGACAAAAATTAACATTTCATGATATTAAAATGGATTACCTTGCAAATGTAGACTTGTCATTCTTCTCAGTTTCTTCAGGTGTCTAGGAAGACAAACAATACAATAATACCATCTTGAAACCTGGGCCTTCCAGCAGCTCTTCAAAAAAGTGTTCATTGACTCCATTCTGAACAACACACCCCAGGGTTTTTCTATGTGAATTGGAGCTAAGTCCCACAAGGAGCTGGAAGCTCAGGAGATCAGTCTTAGAGAGAAGATGTTAAAGTATTTCATGAGAAAATAATTTGGGGACTTTGAGTCAAGTGTAATTGCACAAAACAAAACTGCATCCTCCTTTGAGACCACCACCCCCCCACACACACACACACACACTTCGAAATTCCAGTGTTGAGTCTTTAGCTGCAGCATAATGAGCAGATTTGAGAATCTAAAACAGAGCCCTGCAGCCCAGCCAGGTGTGGCTCAGCAGTTGAGCATCAACCCATGAACCAAGAACATGGTCCGATTACCAGTCAGGGCACATGCCCTGGTTGTGGGCTTGATCCCTAGTGAGGGACATGCAGGAAGCAGCTAATCAATGATACCCTCTCATCATTGATGTTTCCATCTCTCTCTCCTCTCTCTCCCTCTCCCTTCCTCTCTGCAATCATTAAAAATATATTTTTAAAAATAAAATAAAATAAGTAAGTCCTACTCTAGAGAGGAAGGATCAAATAATTAAATATAATAATTTATATTTATTATATTATTAAATAATTTATTATATAAATGATTATATTTAATAATATAATTATAGTTGACTCTGCATACCCAAAAACACTGTAGACCCTCTGATTGGCTCATAAGCTACTGGGAAGGTTGGATCATTATAACCAGGGGGGTTGTAAATAGGGTTTGGGACAAGATGAATCTCAAATGGAAATTAAGATAAATTTAAATAAAAATAAGGTGGAGCGAAACCGGTTTGGCTCAATGGATAGAGCTTTGTCCTGCAAAGGTCCTGGGGTTTAATTCCTTTCAAGCGCATGTACCTTGGTTTCAGGCACATCCCCAGTAGGGGGTGTGCAAGAGGCAGCTGATCAGTGATTCTCATCTATGTTTCTAAATCTCTATCCCTCTCTCTTCCTCTCTGTAAAAATCAATAAAATATATTTTTAAAAATAAGGTAGATTAGAAAAATAAGGGTGTCTATGAAGCAATGGAGAGCTCAAAATTCAGACAGATTCTTTGAGAGACAAAATAATCCACATTGGCTGCCTCCAAATTTCAAATATAAAGGGGGGAAATAATTTTGGCTCCAATTTCATAAATATTTTAATATTATACAAAGAAGTTTTGATTTATTTCTGTAAACAAAAATGACTCAAAGTATTTCAGAAAGCAGATGACACCTATTCATATAAATGTTGTGACAGGACATTAATCTTACCACTGGAGATGTTTATTTTTCAAGGTGCTATGAGAGCACTAACTCATTTGAAATCTCATATAAGCCCAATAAGTGGATTAATAAAAAAGAACCAGATTATCCAACCTCTGGGCATAATCACCTTTTTAATCTTGGAAAAAGTAAAGCAGAATTTTATGATTATCTCCAGAGAGTTCCCTCCAAAAGAAAGCATAAACATCTAACACTCTTTTTATAATTAGCTTCACAACATTACATGAAAGAATACGTGTTTCTCCTAATAATGTAGATTCAGGTTGTTTCCTTTTATTTTCTCTACAAAATATGCTGATATTAATATTTTCATGATATAGATTGCCAAATTTAAGGCAGATAAGTCCAAGATAAGGTGCATTTTAATATAAATCATCAAATTACAAATTGTGTTATGGAAATGTAGCTAGTTATACCTAGTTACACTAGATATGGATAAAATTGTAGTTTATATCCAAATGGTAACTTTACTAAGCCTTGAATGCAATCATATTCATGTTTGCCAATCTAACAGATGGGGAGAGGGAGAGGATAGCATTGCCTTGTCATTCTGATTTCATTTACTCAAGGAATTGTGAAGTTGAGTTATATAACATTTTAATATATAATATAATTATATATGTGTATTATATATTTAACTTAAAACCATTTGTATTTCCAATTACATTAAATAACCATTCATTTCTTGTTTTATTTCTCAGCTGTATTTCATTTTACTATTGTGTTTCATATATATACTGGCGTTTCAGTGCACAAAATTTGCACACTGGGGGGAGGGGCCTCAGCCCAGCCTGTGCCCTCTCACAGTTTGGGAGCCTTCAGGGGAAGTCTGATTGCTGTGGAGAAGGGAGAGGCTCCCGCCACTGCTGCTGTGCTAGCCTGCCATGAGTCCAGCTTCTGGCTGAGCAGCACTCCACCTGTGGGAGCGCACTGACCATCTGGTGGCAGCACCTGCATTGAGTGTATGCCCCCTGGTAGCCAGTGCACATCATAGCCACTGGTTGTTCCTCCATTAGGTCGATTTGCATATTCGTCTTTTATTATATAGGATTCCAACACTTTCCTTTTGAGACATTAACTCATTGTGAGTCACTTGTGTTACAACTGCTCTCTCACTTTCTAGTGTTCAACATTTAATAAGGTCTATGAAACATTTCTTAATGAACTTTGTTGATCTTTCCCTTATAACATTTATTTTTCTGGTCTGGAATAAAATATCTTCCCACATATAAGAATATATAAAGTTCTACTGGATTTTCTTCTGGCATAAGTTGCATTTTTTTAAAAATATATTTTACTGATTTTTTTTACAGAGAGCCAGAAACATCGATCAGCTGCCTCCTGCACACCCCCCACCGGGGATGTGCCCGCAACCAATGCACATGCCCTTGACTGGAATCGAACCTGGGACCCTTCAGCCCACAGACTGATGTTCTATCCACTGATCCAAACCATTTTCGGCACATTTTCTTTTTTATTCTGCATCATTTCACAAAGGAGAAGACTGATGTGAAGGCAATATAAACAGAACTTTAGTTTACAAGTAACCTGGTAATGGACAGGAATTTTTTAACCCTCTAAATTACCACCCATTACTGAATCACATTATTCTATTTTTCCTTCAAACTTGCTTCAGAATGCCCTTTTTACCTCCTTGTTCCTCACACTGTAGATGATGGGGTTCAGCATGGGGATGACCACAGTATAAAATAGAGAAATCACTTTATTGATATCTAGGGAGGAACCTGACTCAGGGAGAACATAGCTAAAGGAAAGAGCTCCATACATGATGCAGATGGCTGTCAGGTGAGAAGAGCAAGTGGAGAAAGCTTTCTGCCTCCCATCAGCAGTCTGGGTCTTTAGGATGGCCACCAGGATGCACACATAGGAGATGGTGATGATCATGCCACTGAACAGCACAATAGCTCCAGCCATTGGAATTTTTTTTAATTAATCCTTATTGTTGAGATTATTACAGATTCCATCTTCCCTGCCCCCATCATTTTCCTCCACTCATTTCCTACCCCACCCAAGGCCCTTGCTACCCTATTGTCTGTGTCCATAGGTAATGCATACATGCATATAAGATCTTTGTCTAATCTATTCCTGCACTGCCACACACTCTCTTCCCTCTGAGAATGGTCAGTCTGCTCCATTCCCATGCCCCTAATTATATTCCATTCACAAGTTTATCATGTTCATTAGATTTTTTATTCATTTGACTTGTAGATTCACTGTTGATAGATATGTATTTTTTGTCATTTTGTTGCTCATATTTTTTACCTTTACCTTTTTCTTCTTCTTCCTCTTCTTAAAAAATACCCTTCAGCATTTCATATAATACTTATTTGGTGGTCATGAACTTATTTAGCTTTTTCTTGTCTGTGAAGCTCTTTATCTGACCTTCCATTCTAAATGATACCTTTGCTGGATAGAGAAATCTTATTTTCAGGTTCTTGCTATTCATCACTTTGAGTATTTCTTGCCACTTCCTTCTGGCCTACATAGTTTCTATTGAGAAATCAGCTGACCATTGTATGGGCACACACTTGTAGGTAACTGTTTTTCTCTTGCTACTTTTAAGATTCTCTCTTTAGCCCTTGGCATTTTAATTATGATGTGTCTTGGTAGTCCTCTTTGGATTCATTTTGTTTGGGGTTCTCTGTACTTCCTGGACTTGTAAGTCTATTTCTTTCACCACAAAGAAGTTTTCTGTCATTATTTCTTCAAATAGGTTTTCAGTATCTTGCTCTCTATCTTCTTCTGGCACCCCCATAATTTTGATGTTGGTATGCTTGAAGTTGTTCCAGAGGCTCCTTACACTATCTTCATATATTTGGATTCTTCTGTTTAGGTGTTTTTTGCTTTCTCATATTTCAAATCATTGATTTAATTCTCGGGATCCTCTAGTCTACTGTTGAATCCTTGTATATTATTCTTAATTTCAGTCAGTGTATGCTTAATTTCTGACTGGTCCTTATCCTATTTATTTATTTACTTACTTATTGGTATTCTCACTAAGGTCCTTAAAAGTCTCACTAAGTTTATCAGTGGTTTCTAGGAGATTCTTGAGTAACCTTATAACTGCGGTTCTGAACTCTATATCCAGTTATTTGCTTTCTTCCATTTCTTTCATTTGTGACATGTTTCTTTGTCTCCACATTTTGGCTGCTTCAATATGTTTGTCTCTATGTATTGGGTAGCTGCTAAGTCTTCTTAAGTTGATAGAGTGGCTTTGTATAGTAGGTGTTGTATAGGGTCCAATGGCTCAGACTCCCTAGTCACCTGAGGTGGACACTCTTGGTGCACCCCTTTATGGGCTGTGTGCACAGTTTTGTTGTAGTTGAGCCTTGACTGCTGTTGGTGTCACTGGAAGGGATTAACCTCCAGGCCAATTGGCTGTGGGGGACCAGTTGTGACTACAGTGGGAGACCTTCTGTGCAGGAGATACCCTTATGGAGCAGGACTTGCTACAGTGGGGCTTTGGTTCTCACTGAGTCTTCCCCATTGAGTGTAACACTTATGGATGTGAAAAGTTGTAATCTGGTATGGGTCTCCAGGGAGGTGCAAAGTCTGCCACTGCCTGAGGCTATCCAGCAGGAGCTACCAAAAGATCTGCAGATTCCTCCTCTTTGTATACTGTTTAGAAGTGCCCAGAAGAGGCCCAGCTGTGAAGCAAGGCAAGCTGGTGCTGGTGCCTGGCCTTGGGCCTTTTATCGAAGGTTCGTTCGGGGCTCACTAACCCAGCTGAAGCTTGTTTGACAGAGTTTTAGCCCGAGAAAGGACAGACCATTCATATGGAAAAGCCACTGGTAGGGTTGAAAATTGGGTGGGGCAGGATCTCAGGGAATCACCAGGATGGAGCAAATAGAAATGGCTTCCAATCAGCCCTGCATCAGAGAGGTCCCAGCATGGGAACAATGACCACTGTGAGCACCTCTATCTAGAAGAAAACTGCCATGAGTTCCTGCCTTGATGCCATACAGTCCAGTTTCTCTCCACATGTGTCTGGGTTCCCCAGAGCCTCACCCAACACTAGAGCTCAGAGGAAGTGGGAGCTTGTAAATTCAGTTTGTGGTGCCTGCTTTTTAAGAGGAACAGCAGGGTCTCCAGCAGCCTGTGTCACTCAGCCCCAATAGGCAGAGGTTTTTACAATCCATAGTTCTTACTGCCCATAGGGACTTCTTTCCTCATCTCTGGAACCCTGGCCTGGGGTTCTGGTGTGGGCCTGGAACTCCCTGGTGCTGGACCAGCCCATTCTGCACCTCTGCACCTTCTACCAGTCTCAGTGTGCTTTCTTCTTTACTTCTCTTGTTGTAGTACTTCCACTCAGCTAGCATTTCATTGGTTCTGGATGATGATTGTTCTGTATTTTAGTTGTAATTTTGATGTGGTTGTGGGAGACAGAAAGTACAGGCATTTATCTATGCCACCATCTTGGTTCTCTTTGATTTCTAGTTCCCAGGCCATGAATTTTTATCAATTATAATTAAAATCCTTAAGATCAAAATTATAAATAAAAATGGAAAATGCTTTCAATTGGCTTATTAGTAGACTGGTCATGACTGAGGAATATAATCAGTGTGCTTAAGGATATATCAATAGAAACTTCAATAAATGAAAAATATAGAGAACAAAGAGTGGAAACAAAAAGATCAGAATATCCTATATAATAAAAGTCCAGCGAACAGTGGAACAACCAGAATAACCAGTTGCTGTGATGCACACTGACCACCAGGGGTGAGACACTCATCACAGGAGCTGCCCTCTGGTGGTCAGTGTGCTCCTCCAGTCAGAGTACTGCCTGGCTGACCAGGATGAGTGGTGCTCCCACAATCAGCCAATCCTCCAGGCCACGCCCCCCACCTGTGCATGGTATTAGGCCTCTAGTCTAAGTGTAAAAGAAAAAAGTAGACCCTGGAACTTGAGTTCTAACTAAGAAAAAAATTCTGAGCCAAGACTCAAACTTGCAAGAAAAAGTTTATTCAGCAACAAAGCAAAAGTACACTCAAAAGAAAGTTTTGAGTGGTGGCTCAAAATATTTCCACATTGTGTGGGGTAGGGCTCCTTTTAAACCCTTGGATAAGGTTCACTTCTTTCTTCTTGGAGCTGACCTATTGGGGCCTGTCTGGTCTTCTTCTGTCCTTGAATGAAAGTCAGATAAGGCTTTTATCCAGACTCCTTGTTCTTCTCTAATGGAGAGTACAGGTTTTACTATATAGCTAGCTACATACTACCAGAAAAAGGTCAGATGGAGGATCAAACCCTAGTGACCTAGGACAAAACAGTACATTAGGGGTGAAGTCCTTATTAACAATACTTATTTCTAGGACCTGCTCTCCCATTTCTTCCCATTGCTAGGTACCCATTGCTAGATGTTCAGGACTTTCTGGTCTGGTGACATTCCATATTTGGCCTACTGTCTGCTCTGCTCATGCCCATCTGACTATCTACCACATAAGGACTGTGGGACAGCTGCCAATGGTATAACAGGTGCAAAATGGAACTATAAGAAGAAAGGGGAAAGAAATGAAGCAAGAAAATATTTGAAACAATAATTACTGAGGAATCTTCTAACTCTCTAATTCCCAAAATCCTATTAGTGCATTTTTCTTTCAAACTTGCTCCAGAATGCACTTTTTACCTCCTTGTTCCTCACACTATAGATGAGGGGGTTCAGCATGGGGATGACCACAGTATAAAACAGAGAAATCACTTTATTGATATCTAGGGAGGAACCTGACTCAGGAAGAACATAGATATAAAAAAGAGTCCCATACAGGATGCAGATGGCTGTCAGGTGAGAAGAGCAAGTGGAGAAAGCTTTCTGCCTCCCATCAGCAGTCTGGATCTTTAGGATGGCCACCAGGATGCACACATAGGAGATGGTGATGATCATGCCACTGAACAGCACAATAGCTCCAGCCATGATGAAAAGAAGCAACCTATTCTTTTGGGTGTCAGCACAAGCCAGAGAGAGAACAGGGAGAATGTCACAGAAGAAGTGGTTGACCACATTTGGACCACAGAAAGGTAAGCAAAAAGTAAAAGTCTCTTGAATAATGGCATTTAGAATGCCCATGGCATAAGGAGCTGACACTAACTGTACACAGACCTGCTGGGACATGATGACTGGGTACAACAGGGGGTTGCAGATGGCTATGTACCGATCATATGCCATGGCAGCCAGGAGGAAACACTCAGTAGCTGCAAATTGACCAATAAACCACATCTGTACAGCACAACCCATAAAGGAGATGACCTTTCTCTTCAGAAAGATGTCCCACAACAACTTTGGAGCAATGGAAGAAGAGGAGCCAATATCCACAAGGGACAAGTGGCTGAGGAAAAAGTACATGGGTGTGTGGAGTCGGGAATCCGTCCAGATAAGGGCAACCATCCCCAAGTTTCCCCCCAATGTCACAAGATACACAAAGAGAAATATTAAGAAGAGTATCATCTTGTCTGGAAAATGGTCTGTCAAGCCCACAAAGTAAAATTCAGTCACTGCTGTTTGATTCTTACCCATTGTTGGTTAGCAATCTGTAATGAGAGGAAAACAAAATCTTTTTTATAGATCAATAATTTAAAAAAATCATATAGCCTTTGAATCCATTAGCTGTCAATATCTATGTTCTTCAGATAGTGTAAATACTTAATTTTAGAGTTCAATTGTTCTTTTCTTGTGATACCAAAAAGTTCAAACATGTTAAATGTTATGGATATGTATATATACCACCTTTGCATTTGCTACTCACTTTTATCAAATCATAATATGCTATAAATAATGTTTTCTAAACTCAGAAGTACAACAAACATTCATAAAACTAGTCGAACTGCCAAAACCAGTTTGGCTCAGTGGTAGAGCGTTGGTCTGCGGACTGAAAGGTCCAGGGTTCAATTGGAGTCAAGGGCATGTACATTGGGTGCGGGTACATCCCCGGTAGGGGGTGTGTAAGAGGCAGCTGGTCGATGTTTCTCTCTCATCGACGTTTCTAGCTCTCTATCTCTCTCCCTTCCTCTCTGTAAAATATCAATAAAATATATTTTTTTAAAAACTAGATATGGCTATTGTGCTAGTTCTCTGTGCAATCTGGGTAATTTATATTAATGTGTATGGATTTTACCTATGTAACGTAAATGGATGGACTACTGTTGCCTTCTAAATCTTTAATGTCATGATTTTAAACACAGACATTAGTTTTCATTTCCATTCAGTTGAGTGAAAGAATGTTGATTAGCTCAGAATCCACATTTCAAAAAAAAAAAAAAACAACAACTGTGAAAGTGAATAAAACCCATAAATCCTTCATGCATTCAGCTTGATTTGGTAACTCAAATAACTGAAATAGAAAAATCCTTCTACTTCAATCTTATTATAAGTTACTTCTCCATCCTAACAACATGCTAATAAAATTCTTGATCTGCTATTTGTCACTATATGCAACATACACAGAGGGATACAGACCTTAATAGAAAAGAAAAATCTGAAGTAAAAATATGAAGTTTCTTGCAGACCCAGAAGTGGCAATGGAATCTCAAAGATCATGCTAGCCTTCCTGATGTCATACTTCTGGTTTAAACCTGAGAGTATCAGTCCACATTCCTACATACATGGAACCTAAGAGTGTTGAAATCCCTGTAGAGTTTATGGTCATCTATGAGAGGAGAGAGCACATGAAGACAGGAGAGAAAAAACTCACATCTTGGTCTCCATGTGGAAGCTCATTGTTCCCAACTCTCCTGTAACAAAGGACAGGAGAGGGTGGCCCTTTCAGCATCTCCAAGTCCTTCTGCCTGTGAGTGTGATGGAAGCAGATGAATGGGTTGTGCTGATGCCTTTGAAGACACGTTCTCAGGATACAGAAATAACTCCTCAATATCTAATCAATTGATAAAACAACCAGAAACAGGAGCAAGACCAGGAACAGGATGGCATGGCTGCTTCTCATGGACTGTTGACCATCAGTGATGTAGCTATGGATTTCTCTTAGGAGGAGTAGGAATGCCTGGACCCAGCTCAGTGAAAATTGTACATGGGTGTGATTTTGAGGAACTACAGGAACCTGGTATCCGGGTCTTGCTGTCTTTAAGCCAGTTGGTGTTACCTTTTTGGAGCCAATGAAGGAGCCGTGGGATGTGAAGAGAAAAAAGACTTTATCCATCCACCCAGCTATGTCCTCGGAGGACAACCAGGTCTTATTGCAAAAGCCAGGAATAATAAATTCATTCCATAAAATAATGCAAGGTGCATATAATTGAGACAGAAGTAATCAATGCAATGAACGTTGGGAAAACTTGAACCAACAGCTAAATCCTAATGAGCACCAGAGAACTCAGCTTCCAGAGAACCATTATAATGTGGAAAATTCTTAGACCAAAAAGTCAAATTATTCATATTTATGAGTAGACAAATAAATTAAGTAAATGTGATAAAAATATTTTCATCAATTATCAAGTCATACTGAACAAAAGAATATTCATACTGGCATAGAAGCTTACAAGTTTAATCTGTGTGGGAAAATCTACAATCTAATATTCAATTTAAATAGAAATAAGAAAATTCCTACTTTAAAAAAAAACTTACAAATGTAAAAAATGTACTAAAACATTTCATTGGCCTTCAGGATTTACTACTGCATCAGATAATGCATACTGGAGAGAAACCTTACAAATGTAAAATCTTTGCCTATGCCTTTAAATAACATTCATGTCTTACTCTACAGACTATTCATACTAGAGAGAAACCTTATAAGCATAATGTGGCAAAGCCTTAAATGAGCACTCAAACCTTACTCGCCATTAGGGAACTCATGGTGGACAGAAGTCTTACAAATGTAGACAATGTGGCAAAGCCTTTAAGCAGCATTAATATCTTGCTCAACATCTGAAAATTCATAGTGATGACTAACCTTACAGATGTGAGGAATATAGTTAAGTCTATAATTGGTGTTCAAGGCTTACCGAACATCTGAGAAATCATACTGGAGTGAAGCTTTTCAAAAGTAGAGTATGTGGCCGAAACTGGTTTGGCTAGTGGATAGAGCATCGGCCTGCGGACTCAAGGGTCCTAGGTTCGATTCCAGTCAAGGGCATGTACCTTAGTTGCAGGCACATCCCCAGTAGTGGGTGTGCAAGAGGCAGCTGATCGATGATTCTCTCTTATTGATGTTTCTAACTCTCTATCCCTCTCTCTTCCTCTCTGTAAAAAAATCAATAAAATATATTTTAAAAACATAAAAAATAAAATATTTTTTTAAAGTAGAGTATGTGACAAAGCTTTTGAGCCTATGCTCAAAGTTTACTCAATATCTCAGAATTTATGCTGGAGAAAAACAGTGAAAATATAAAGAATGTGCCAAAACTTTTAACTATTGTACAAGCTTCATTCAACATCAGAGAGTTTATATTGAAGAGAATTTTTACAGATGTATCATATGTGGCAAAGTCTTTCTTCTGCATTCATATCTGGACTCAACATCTGATAATTCATACTGGGTCAAAGCTTAGCAAACATAAAGAATATGGTAAAGCCTTACCCAGTACATTAAACTTGCTCAATATCAGAGAATTCGGAATATCAGAGAATTCAGAGAGAAACAATGCAAACATAACTAATGTGGCAAAGTCTTTATTGAGCCTTCATATCTTAAACAACACATGAGAATTCAGAGTAGGAGAAACCTTGAAACTGAAGTCTTGAAACCATATAGATGGACCTGCAGCCCTCCTCAATGTCAGGGAATGCGCACTGGGAAGAAATACCATATATGTAATATAGAAGAAAAGACTTTTGTTCAAAATATACACTTCACTAAAGCCAAAGAATTTATGCTTGAAAGTGACTTTAAAGATGTAAAAAAAAAAATCTGCAATGTAACTGAAAATAAATTTTAAAATATCCTAGAATTCATACTAGAAATTTAGTCGATAATAGTTTTCAGGTATTACAAAAATCAAAATGCTTATTATAGAGAAGAATCCAAAGTTTAAAAACAGAAAATTACCTTTTTATGTTTGTTGATTTTGGAGAGAGAGAAGCATCATTTTGTACTTCCACTACTTGATGCATTCATTGGTTGATTCTTGTATGTGCCTTGACCTGGGATTGAGTTCACAACCTTGGCATGTCAGGACAATATTCTAGGCAACTGAGCTACTCAGTCATGGCCAGATAATTACTTTTTAGTGTGCTTCAAAATATCGAGGTTTGGATGTGTATAATTGATGTGTATAATTACTTACAGTGTATTCTATTTTATATTGATAATCAATTTATATTATTATATAATTATATAATTTTATATTATTTTATATTATTATATAATTATATTTTATATAATTATATAATTACTTATGGTGCATTCTATTTTATATTGATAGTATTTGAGATATTTTGAGAAGAAAATATTAATATGACTCAACTCTCATATCTGTTAATGTTATTGTTTTTATTCCTCATGTATATGTAAAATTATGGGGGTGATTGTTCCTACCTTAAAATCTGGAGCTCTATAGATTAAGTAGGTTAACTCATATCTACTTTTTCATGGAAGATTAAGGACATTTTAAGAACAATGTATGAAGAAAATCCAAATGAAGACACAGTTTGTGGTAGACTTAAAACATTGTTCTGTGTCATCTTGAAGAGCATCTTTTTTTTGTTAACTAATGTGAGACAGAAGAACATTATAAATTTTAACTACTATTTCCAATTACTCATAAAAACATATGGTGGAAATTCATTAAAATCCTAACGTATCTTCATAGAATTCTTAAGTATCTGTGATGTGTAATTTCACCCTAACTCAATATGGCCTCATCTTAACTAGAACTGCAAAAAGTGTTTTTCCAAATAAGGTCATATTGTGAGAATCTGAATAGACATGAATATCTGGGGGACACTATTCAAGGTGTAAACATATAGAGAGCAAGAAGAGCTATGAAGATAAGAAAGAATTTCAGCTCAAATGCCACTGTATGTGGAGCACAGCAAACAAGAATCAGCACAAGCTGGAACCAAGTGGACTTAGAATCAAACATTGGCTCTGTGTCTTTCTGCATAAATGGCTTTGTCTCATTAGTGTATGTTTAAAATAAATGAAGACTACTTAGCTCACAGGGCTACTTGAAAGAGCATACTCAATAAAGCTAACCAAAGGCCGGTAACATAATAAGTATTCATAAAATTTTCAATAATTAGTTTTAAAACTAATTCTATGCTCCTTTTTTCTCTCTCTTACTAAATTTTTCTAAAACCTCAGGTCACTGCTAGTTTCTTCCTCATCATGATTCTGTATCACCATAACATCCCTTTAAGTGGTACTTATCAAATATATTACATTATTTCCCAACATAAAGCAACTTGAGCAAAGAAAATCTGCTTTATTAATATTTATATTCCCTATGCTTATCAGAGTACATAGAGGGAATTAGGTAATTGAATAAACAAATATGAGAGAAAGAAAATTATCACCATAATTTCAATCATCCTTTCTTCAACTGCACATTCAACTACATGTCCCAGGGCAGTATCATATTACAGTTATGAAGACTATATATATATATATATATATATATATATATATATATATATATATATCAGTCTGATTCTCAGCAAAAAAACATGGATAAAGCAGCTATAATAACAAACCCAACCAAAAACAGTGACCATCTCAGGTGATGTTATCCTCTTATGTGGAAATATGAGCTTTAGGCTGGAGATCAAAAAGGAAACTGCCTTCTTGTCTTCAAATACTGAAATAGCTATTCTGACAAGGGCTATTTTGAACAATGGCAGTTTCACTTTGTTCTCTGAGTAGTCCTAGAAGAAAAATGCTGTCCTGAGGGATTTCAATTATAAAATCACAAATTTGAGCTCAAAAGTGTAAGAAATTTTTCAAAATTTAGAAAATTCTAAGAATAATTGATTTTGGAAGAACAACCAATCAATCTAGGGAACACCCTCAGACAGTGATCAAACAGAAGATTGCAAAAGAAATAAAGTTAAGAAGTTGAACAATTCATCACTAAAACATTTGTACATCTGAGTCCTGTCATCCTATTAAGTACATTGTCCCAATTCAGAGTAATGAAATTATATTTTCTTATGTTCCTCATGACACAATCCAGAATATTATACTAAATGCATAGGCCTAATACAAATATGTTCCTGATCACTATTACTGACAAATTAATATTGCTCATAAAATATGAATAGGAAGGAGAGAGCAGATTATTTCAATTGACCCACAAAAAGTCATGGTGGGACACTGTGGGACAGTCATCTGAACTCTCTATTCAATGTGTGGTCCATGAATTAACAGCAACAGCATCATCCAGGAGCTTATCACAAATGCAGACTCTGAAGCCCCACTCTAGTTCCATACAATCAAAATCTTCATTTTTATAAAATCCCCAGATGATACACACACATTAAAGCTTCTAAGCACTATCAGAGTCATGTACATTTCTATAGGAACCTTCCAGTAAATTACCTGTTGTAAACGAGGATAATATTGCCCTGTGATACCTAATAATATTAAATATAAAATTGAATTGCCATTATGGCACAACTGTAGTTGGAAAGAGTGGTCACATATTTATTTTATCTCCCAAAAAATTATTTATGCAAGTCCTTAATGACTGTTTGCTGTAGTTATATCAGTGGGTATTACTTAGTGATATTTTTATACAAATCTAAGCTTTCAACAAAAGCATAACCTATTGCAGGCAATATTGTTTTATTCATGAGTGGGCTCATATTATTGCAGAAAATAGTAATGTAATCAAATTCATAAATAATTAGTTTTTAAAACATAAATGCCAAAAACCACGAGCAGTGGAATATTGGTCATGCTATATCACTGGATTCTGATTAAAATCAAGAGATTGAATAAACATTTTTTTAAACCATATAGGCCTAAAGAGCTGATATTTAATATAAAAATCATGTAAATTTTCTGTTTATTAAGAAGCATGTACAAGAATAATTGTGCCAAGATATTCTATTCGGAATGTTTAAAAAATAAATTTGGCCATGTAATAAGAACTATATAATTTTATAAGTTTGGCTAATCCAAAATTGACAACAGTCACTACTTTGATAAAATCCCTGATTTACCTCTTTTAATTACTTCCAATTTTATGGACTTCTGGCTTCAGGCAGGAAGAAATGAGTCTCTCCAATGTGGTGTTCTAAAAGAAACATGAATTCTGTTTATACTCTTATAAAGATGAATGATCTTAGTCCTGATTTCCTTAGAGTCTAACAACACATATTAAATAGTTTCTTGCCTTTTTCTGACTTATATATTACACAATATGAAATACATATTTTCTTACACGTTGGAGTCAATTAGTATCTGATCTCTGAAGAATTCTGAAACTCAGAGTCTACATCCATAGAGAATAAATTAAAATAAAATGGATAATATGGAGTCTGAGCCAATATTACTTCACAATGGAATTTTTTTCTCAAAGGAGGCTTCTGAAAAAAAATGCATCTTGATGCCATCTTGAAAATGGAAAAAAACTTTCTTTGAACAAGAAGCACTTGATGCAGAGACAAATCACAATTCAAATACTACATCTGAGAGTTGGTACAAGTTGTTTTAGAAGATTGGACATAAGTATGAAAAATATCAAATATAAAACAAAAAAAAAACTACACATAGACGTGGAAATAACTTGCTTTAGGTTTATTCAGAATGACTAGGGAAAATCCTCTATTGAGTTAAAAACTCCCAAAGTCCAGTTGTATATTCACTTCTATACAAATAACATGCTTAGGGGTCAAAAATCCCATACAATCATTTCTGGGATCAGTAAAATATACAATATTCTTAACCTTTAAATCAATCACATTAAGTTATGTTCAAGAACAGGGCTATACCAACTAAATTCCATTAAATTCTAATCCATATGTAATTAGAAATCAAAAACCTGGAAAATTCTAGGTTTTATAGAACAGTTTGATGAGACTTTGAAGAGCTCTTTTGGGTTTGGAATGATTGGTTTTAGTTATAGGTTGTCTAATAAAAGAAAAATAAATAAAACACCTTGTTTTATTGTTTGAAGTTTCAAAATATCCTCTACAATTGGTGTTATGAACTAAATAGTGTTTCCCCAAAATGCATATATGGAAGCCCTAACCCCTAACGTGACTATATAGGGAGATAGAGCCTTTAATGAGGTCATTAAGGTTGAATGAGATCATAAGGGTGGGACTCCAGAACTGAAAAGGAATTCATCTGTTTCCTGTGCTACCCAGGCTGTGGTGTTCTGTTATTGTAGCAATAGCAGACTAATGCAGCTGGATAGAAATTTTCCCGAAGAAATGAGAGTTGAAAGAAGAATGGCACTAAATGCTATCAAAGAGAAAATAAATGTGCATTGTAGACAAAGCCAATAAGATTATAAAAAGCAGCACAAGAAAATATGATCTCTATTTCAGATACAGATTTTTACATATTTCTCACCCAGTAATCTTCACCTGCATGCATATATGCTTCCTCATCTTCAAGGCCATATATATATATATATATATATATATATATATATATATATATATATTATTGATTTCAGAGAGAAAAAAGAGGGAGAGGGGGGATAGAAACATCCACAATGAGAGAGAATCATGGACCTGCTGCCTCCTGCAAGTCCCCCAGTGGGGATGGAGTCCACAACCCAGGTGTGTGCTATTGACCAGAACTGTACCTGAGACCTCTTATTTCACAGGCCGGGGCTCTATCAACTGAGCCAAACCAGCTAGGGCAAGGCCTTCTATTTGATTATATTTAAAGCCAACCTATCCAATGATGCAACTGATTCTCTGACCTCATGCTTACTTAAAAATTTCTAACTTATACTTTTTAAAAAAATTTAATTCACACTGGTAGTGAATTCATGTTCACAAAAGTCAAATTCATTCTGATGTCTTTTCACCATGTTTCAAAATTTCTTTTTATCCTAAACACAGGATACATACCTCTTTAATAAAATCCTTTGTTTCCCCCATCACAACAAATGGCAAAAGACAGGGTTTTCTAGTCTTTATCAGAAAGCCATTTGGGAAGATTTTATTTCCAGGCTGGTAGTGATCTTCTGTGACATCCCTGAGGTACTAAGCACTTGGTAAAGAAAATAATTTCCAGGCCTTTGAGCCTGAGAATGGAGAGATGTTCCTTACCCTGCACATAGACGTGTTCAACACAAAATAAGAGACACACATTCCTGAGAGTTTAAAATGCTTTAAAGCCAGGTCTCTGAACAATTAAAACCTCAAGAGTTTATTCCTGAGGGACAAAAGTGAGGTGATCTCATTGGCATGTGTGCCAGATTTATTTCCAAAAGAACATTTTTCTCTCAAACAGACAATTCTCTTTTATATATATATATTTTTTTTAATTTTATTTTATTAAGGTATTATCTGTTTACATAGTTTACCATTGCCCCCACCCCACCTCCCATTTATGCCCTCCCTCCCCAGAGTTCTGTGTTCATTGGTTGTACTTATGTTCATGCATACCAGTCCTTCGGTTGTTCTCCTATCTCCCCCCAGGTCTCCTTACCCTCCCCGCTGTCATTTGACAATCTGCTTGTTTTATGGTGACCATCTTAGGACCCCATGAATACAATCTGCTCCTCATTTGGCAGTCTGCTTGTTTTATGGTGACTATCTCAGGACCATATGAATAGAGTCCTCTCCTCCTCTGATTTACACCGCCCCTTCCCCTGGGTCCCACTGCTTCCCCTGGGACACACGGCTCGCCTGAGGCACACTGCACCTTGGGACACTCGGCTCACCCGGGGCACTCGGCCACATGGGACACACGGCTCACCCGGGGCACTCGGCCCCCTGGGACCCTCGGCTCACCCGGGGCACTCGGCCCCCTGGGACCCTCGGCTCAACCGGGGCACTCGGCCCCCTGGGACCCTCGGCTCACCCGGGGCCCTCGGCCCCCTGGGACACTCGGCTCACCCGGGGCACTCGGCCCCATGGGACACTCGGCTCACCCGGGGCACTCGGCCCCCTGGGACACTCGGCTCACCCGGGGCACTCGGCCCCCTGGGACCCTCGGCTCACCCGGGGCACTCGGCCCCCTGGGACACTCGGCTCACCCGGGGCACTCGGCCCCATGGGACACTTGGCTCACCCGGGGCACACGGCCCCCTGGGACACTCGGCTCACCCGGGGCACACGGCCCCTCTAGGGTGTTGGGGTCGCATATTGGAGGCGCCACGCTAGCTCCTTGCTAGCATGGCGGGCAGGCTGGGACAGCTGCAGTTGGGCTGAGATGGTTGCAGGCGGGGGGACCACCTTCAAAGCTGTCTCGTTCGGTGTGGGAGCAGAGCAGCTGCAGACATGGAGGCTAAGTTCTGAGGTCGCCCATTCCCTGAGCCCATGGCGTGGTGAGTTCTGTTCTTGGTGGATTTCCTTTATTCTCGGCGGCAGTGGCGGGTGGCAGTGCCAGGTGCAACATTGACGGTCACTCCTGTGGTTCAATTACCACTGTAGTTTTAGAGTTCACATGGTGGTGGTGGCGAGAGCTTCGGCTTGGCCATGTGGCATTGGAGGATGGGCTCGCCTGGGCGGCTAATGGAAGGCGCCGTGCCATTTCCTCACCAGCGCGCTCCATCTCCATCCCAGCATGGTGGGTGTGCTGGGAAGATTGTAGGCGGGCTGTGATGGCTGCGTGGGGAGAGTCCGCCTTCAATGGTGTCCTCTTTGTTGCGGATGTGGAGCTGCTGTGGATGCAGAGGCTAATTTCTGAAGCCACACTCTCTATGAGCCCGGTGCGTAGTGAGCTCTGATTTCGGTGGATTCCCATTCTTGGGGGCGGCAGTGGGTGCGGCAGCGATGGTAGCTCCTGTGGCTCAATTTCCCCTGTAGTTTTAAAATCCGCATGGTGGTAGTGTCTGATGCTTTGGCCTGGCCATGTGGCAGCGGAGAGAGGATTCTCCGGGTCTGCCAATGGAAGGCGCAGTGCCAGCACAGCGCGCGCCAAGGCCTGGCAGAGCAGGCCGCGGGCGGTGGCGGAGAGTCCCGCTGGCGTGCGCTAAGGCAGGGCCGAGCCGGTCGTGGGCGGTGGTGGAGAGTCCCCGCGATGTCTTAGTCTTTCAGACTTAGTGGAATGCTTCCCCTGAGCCAGGACAAGCAGCACCACCACAAATATTGGCCAGCTCAGTGCTGCCCCTCTACAGGTGACAGTAGGGGCATCCTCACCTCGGTAGGCCTTTGCTCTTGGAGGTCTTAATCAGTGGAAGGCAGCACGGTACAGAACTGCCCCACCTTCTCAGTCCTCCGCGACAATTCTCTTTTTTAAATATATTTTATTGATTTTTTACAGAGAGGAAGAGAGAGTGAAGAGAGCTAGAAACATCGATGAGAGTCATTGATCAGCTGCCTCTTGCATGCCCCTTACTGGGGATGTGCCCGCAACCAAGGTACATGCCCTTGACTGAAATCAAACCTGGGACCCTTCAGTTGGCAAGCTAACACTCTATCCACTGAGCCAAACTGGTTTAGGCAAACAGACAATTCTTGACAAATTTATTTCCAAAATAAATTCTCCCCCTCCCACCCTTGAGATTCTCCTTGCAAGAAAAGACCCTCTTTCCATCCATAGACCGTGATATGATAAGTAACAAGCACCAGCTAGGAGGAAGTAGTTTGTTGCCTGGATCAAATACCAGGTCCACAGCTTATCTCTTGAGGCAAGTGGGTTTTGTTTTGTTTTGTCTTGTTTGCCTGGGTTTGGTGCTTCAGTGTTTCATCTGTAAAATGGGGATAGTAATAGTACTTCGCTCACAGAGTCATTGGAGATATTGAGGAATTACTACATGAAGCATTCTTACAAGAGTGTATGCCATATGATAAGTGCTCCTTAATATCAGTTATCATTTTTTAAAGCCTTTAGCCTTGTTGTTGAAACAGGACCTATGAATAAAAAGAAAAGATACAGTTCAAAGTATCATTTGCTGGGTTCAAGATAAAACATACTATAGGATTTTAGAATGTGGGATCATTATGAGCTAGTGGTTGGGAAGAATTGTATGGAAGAATCTAGCTTGGAAACACTTCCAAAAAGTTTGAGATTATATGAAGTTAAAAGGAAAGGCATTTCAGGTTGAAGTGAGGAGATAAACAGAGGCAGGGAGGCAAGAACATATAGCTTGGTGGCATCTGAGGAGATGGTATGGAAAGCAGAATAATGGTCTCCAAAAATGTCCATCTCCTAATGTTAGGAGCCTATGAAGATGTACATGGCAAAGGGGATTGTGCAGATGTCATTAAATTAAGGGCTTTGTTAAGCATTTGACATCTTACATGTCCTATCTAATAAAGAGGTAATATGCAAATTGACCATCACTCTAACACACAAGATGGCCACTTCCATGTGGTGAAAGATGGCTGCCCCCATGTGGACACAAGATGGGTGCCACAAGATGGCTGGCAGGGGAGGGCAGTTGGGGTGACCAGGCCAGCAAGGGAGGATAGTTAGGGGTGACCAGGCCAGCAGGGGAGGGCAATTAGGGGGGTCCAGGCCTGCAGGATAAAACAGTTGGGGGTGACTGAGCCAGCAGGGGAGGGAAGTTAGGGGCAACCAGGCCAGCAGAGGAGGGCATTTAGAGAATACCAGGTCTGCAGAGGAGGGCAGTTAGGGGCAATCAAGTTGGCAGGGGAGTGGTTGGTGGTGATCAAGCTGATAGGCAGAAGTAGTTAAGGGCAATCAAGCAGGCAAGCAGGAGAGCTGTTGGGAACCAGCAGTCCTGGTTCGTGAGAGGGATATGCAACTGCCCGGTTAGGATCAGTCCTAAATGGACAGTTGGACATCCCTTGAGGGGTCCCAGATTGGAGAGGGTGCACACACACACACCACCACTCCACCTCTCACCCCCCTGCATGAATTTCTGCACCAGGCCTCTAGTATTATTAATAAAATAGATAATACATATCAGAAAATGAACCTGCAAATCTTTGATAAACAGTCTTCACTTTTGTACATACTTCCCTTATCTCCTTGGGAGAGACAGTTTCTGATAAGGGGCTATTTTGGTAAAACTCAAGCCCCAAACAGAATTCCTCTAATGATTAGGATGTCTATATGCAAAACTAAACAGAAGCTGTTAACCTGCAACCATAGCAACAAAGCAGGCTTGAACAAGATGGAGTCAGAGAGGCCAAGCATTTCATTCTGTTACCAAACCTCTAGAAATGAACCAGGTCCTTTCTTGCCATATACACCTCTGTCATGAAGACAGAAATGAAAACAGCACTATTTTTTTTCTTCTCACTGCAATAGGGTAAGCCTAAAAATTTGTAGTCTTGTCCCTTGACACCAAGTTTTGTAGTTTTAATGAAGGACTTTTGTGTTTTTGAAAAAATGCTTAGATTCAGAGAGTGGATTCATTTTTAAAGTGAAACAGTGTGTGAAACTCAAAACTATGAAAAGACCAACATTGCCTTGAGGTTACAGACACATTGGCACTTGTTCAGGGTCCTGTCCTCTCCCCGGGAGAAGACCAAGCTTGGAAAATAAGAAATCAGTGACCATTATTTTTTTGTGTTTGTAAAAGCAGTTCCCTCCGAATTTATCCCTAACCCAACCCACTTGAAATCCATATTTTTTTTATTGTTTAAAGTATTACATATAATAGTACATATATCAGATTTCTTGGTGAATTGACCTTTCGTCTCGTAGCCAGCCTTTTTACAAAACTGTATAAACTAGTTCATGTTTTACAGAGGTTGAGCATGTTCTCAGTGAAGTTCTCTCCTGACTTCATAAGACAAATGGCAGCTAAAATTTCCCACAGCAAGCAGTTTCTAAGGAATATCTTTTTATAATGTGATTGTCCAAATGTTATTGGAAATTGTTTCCAATGTTTCCTTATCTTTTTGTATTATGAATTTATTGAACCACATCTGTAAGTAGGTTGCATTAATTCAGATTATTAAAATTATTCAGATAAAGTGGTTGCAAATTAGCTCTAATAAAGCCATGTTTGTACTAGTGAATTGGAATGAGGTACAAGTAAAACACAGGCATTAGCTTATGCAGTTATCTCTAGCATGTGAGAGATATGGGGAGCAATGGGAGCCATAGTACTAGAAGTCTGTTGTTGTTGTTATATACCATTAATATATGTTTTTATTTTTTAAAATATATTTTATTGATTTTTTTTACAGAGAGGAAGGGAGAGGGATAGAGAGCCAGAAACATCGATGAGAGAGAATCATCGATCAGCTGCCTCCTGCACACCCCCTACTGGGGATGTGCCCGCAACCAAGGTACATGCCCTTGACCAGAATCGAACCTGGGACCCCTCAGTCCGTAGACCGACGCTCTATCCACTGAGCTAAACCGGTTTAGGCTACCGTTAATATTTTAAAGGATGAAAATAACAGACTCGGCCCACACAATTTCCAATTCAGGATATGATGGCAAAGTTAGATGAGCAACATTTAAAAAGATCTTTAACTCTTAGAATTAAATACAAGATTATATAGAAACTCAAGAACCTGACAGAGAGAAATAGAATGATAAAAAAAGCTGAATTGCATGTCTTCCCTACAAAAGTCAGGACTCTGAAACTGAGAATTGTGATTAAAAAATCAGTCTGGTTATGTTTGAGATAGTCCAGTTCCCTTAAAGCTACTGAGCCTGCAGAAGTGGCCCTCTCCCCACTGCTGGAGGAGAAGAGCCTTCCTTTGCTTGGAGAATGTAAAGAGGACTCACTGCATCAGATGGTACATAAGAGAAAAAAAAATGTTTTTTTCTCAAGATCTAGCTCACCTCCCTCCATGATTTAATAACCAGAGGCAATGCTTAGAATGATACGACCTGGTGACTAAGGAGAATTTTCCCTATTATTCACCAGAATTGCTATAGGACTTGACTAATAAGTACCAGTCAGAAGTGGGAAAGCTTGTGCTTAGGATGGAAGAAATCTAAAGCTGGATAAGGAAGGATTTACTGATGTGGAAGAATCCCAGGGACTCAGAAATTAGCTTGTAGCTGAAACCGGCTTGGCTCAGTGGTAGAGCGTCGGTCTGCGGACTGAAAGGTCCCAGGTTCGATTCCGGTCAAGGGCATGTACATTGGTTGCGGGCACATCCTCGGTAGGGGGTGTGCAAGAGGCAGCTGGTCGATGTTTCTCTCTCATTGACGATTCTAGCTCTCTGTCTCTCTCCCTTCCTCTCTGTAAAATATCAATAAAATACATTTAAAAAAAAAAAAAAAAGAAATTAGCTTGTAGGCAAGGTACCAGGAGCTGATTCTAATGCACTATTGGGATGTCTCCTTGAACCCCTGGAAACACTGGAAGCCTGCAGTAGGTGGGTAGAGCTACCATTATTACCGTGGTGAAATGATGAAGCAGAGATCCAAATGCTTGCAGACATAGGGATGTTTGAAAGGACTTACGATGTAAAACTAGAGAAGATAACAGGTGACTGTGTTCCTTCCACTAGAACAATATAGAAAAGGACTATGGGAGGGCCTTCAGCTCCGTGAAAAGCTAGTGACATGAGTTGTAGTTAGGCATTTAGGCTTCCTAAAATCAATGGGGATTATAAGGTTCCAGAACACATGAATCTAGAAATGAATGCCACCACCAAAGACATAAAGGATGCGGTGGAGGTAGTCCCATTATCTATTTCATTCATCAGTATCGTCCTTCTAGAAACCAGGTGGCTCTTAGAGAATGGCTGTGAACTGCTTCAAGTTCAACCAAGTACTAGCCCAACAGCAGTGCCATGTACATGGGATCATTTATAAGGCCTCTGGTACATGATGTGCAGTAGATTATTAAGGGAATGTATTATTTTCTACTTTGATTAGAAAAGAGCATTGGAAACCATTTACATGAATGTGAGATGAACAACAATATTTATTTACAGTATTTCCTCAAGGTTTTATTAACTCTCCTGCCCTCCTTAATACAGTCTGCAGATATCTGGGCCCCTAGGATAGCTGGCTCCCATCCATTACTCTGAGTGTAGGATCCACTACACTGATAACATCATACTGACAGAGCAGGTTAGACAGGCAGTTGCTAGAACATTAGAGGTGTGATGCCAGAGGGTGAGAGATGAACCCTAATGAGATTCAAGAACTTGATCCTTTCTATAAATTTTGGTCCCATGGGTATGAGCATGCTAGAATATCCCCTCCAAGGCACAATTCATGGAGAAAGAATCAGAATGTCCTAACAGGCCACTTTGGCATTTATGGATGCAGAGCAGGAAGGGCTCTACAGCAGGTCCCTGAGGAAGTACGAGCAGTCCTGCCACTAGGCCACGCGATACAACAGACTCTATGGTGTAAATTGTAGTAGCAGGAAAACAAGCAGTATGGAGCTTCTGACAAGCCTCCGTGAGAGAATGCTGCAGGGTTACAGAAGCAATTCTATGCCATCTGAAGTCAGGAATGCCATGGCTGCCAAAACTGGTTTGGCTCAGTGGATAGAGCGTCGGGTTGCAGACTGAAAGGTCCCAGGTTCCATTCTGGTCAAGGGCATGTACCTTGGTTGAGGGCACATCCCCAGTAGGGGGTGTGCAAGAGGCAGCTTGTTGATGATTCTCTCTCATTCATCAATGTTTCTAACTCTCTATCCCTCTCTCTTCCTCTCTATAAAAAATCAATAAATTATATATTTTTAAAAAGAATGTCATGGCTTTTGAGAAACATCTCCTGGTCTGATACTGGGCCCTTGCACAAAGGGCGCTGTGTGAGTAGGTAGCCAGATCTGCCATATGAGCTGGGTCCTTCCTGGCTGATCCACCAATAATAAAGTCAGACAAAAATGATACTTCTAAATCAAGCCCCAGTGGGACCAGAGAGCTTGATTAAGCTACAACTCAAATGTGTATGAATTAAACCTCTTCTTTTCAACCTCCAATCCCACTCTTAATGAAGTAATCAAACTTAGGATGTTGTTGTATATCCTTTAATATTTCTTCCTGTGCTCATTTACACACATGCATAGACATGTATATTTCATTTATTACATAGATTTTCCTTTTTTTCTTATATATCAGCATTGTACATTGACTTCAACTTAGTCTTTTTTCACCAACAGTGACAGTATGCAATAGTTATCTCGAGGTCAGCCCATGATTACCTAAGTCAGTGTTTTTATTTACTGCACATTTCACAGGGTGGGGGAAAGGTACTTCGAATGATAGATCTTCAAGTCATTTCTGTTTACCACTACACACTATGCTGAAATATGTGTTATCTTATGCATTGGCATTTATATTTCTGTAGTTTGATTTCCAAAGGATGGATTTCTGGGTCAAATGCCATATACATTTTCAATAGAAACTACCAAGTAATTTTGTAGAAATGGAACAATTCTTCCTATCATCAGAAAAAATAACAGTGTACATCATCAAATAGGAACTTCACCATCACTGAAAACTTTAAACGTTTCATCTGCTGTGAAAGGCACTGCGTTGCATTTTCATTGTATTTCACTTGCTTGACCAATCATGATGCTGAACATTTTTCCATACATTTTTGGCAATTTGCATTCCCATTTCTGTGAACTGCCTAGTCATTAGTCCATTTATTCACTATTTTTATTGTGAATTTTGGAATAGTCTTTGAATAGGGAATAAGGAATATTATCACATTGTTTGGCACATGTGCACAAATTTTTCTCTCAGTTTATTGTCTTTTAATACTGTGCCTGGTACTTTGAATTTTCCATAATAACTTTTAGTTTTATGGGTCAGATGAAATAGTATTCATGTACCAATGATTGTACAAATATTCACCTAAGTTTTCTCCCAATATATTTGCACATTTATATTCTCAATTCATCTTGATATTATTTTGAAACCACATGATGTTCACAGTGAACAAGAATAAGACGGGAAAATATTTAACAACTCCATTTTTCCCCAAATAACCTGTGAACTAGCAGAGCCAGGACTTACCTGCAGTTTCTGATTTCCACTTCAAAATGCTATGCATTCTGTACCAACATCTGTGGTGCAGCACATATATAGTTCTATTCTAACTACCTATGACAATTTTTTTTTCTTTTGAACATCCTCCTGAATGCATCTTTCACCTCTTTGTTTCTCAAGCTGTAGATAGGAGGGTTCAGCATGGGGATGACCACAGTATAAAATAGGGAAATCACTTTATTGATATCTAGGAAGGGACCTGAATCAGGCACAACATAGATATAGAAAAGAGTCCCATACAGGATGCAGATGGTTGTTAGGTGAGAAGAGCAAGTGGAAAAAGCCTTCCTCCTCCCATCAGTAGTCTGGATCTTCATGATGGCCACCAGGATGCACACATAGGAAATAGTAATGATTAGGCCACTGAGTACTCCTATAGCTCCCGCCAAGATGAAAAGAACCAACCTATTGTCCTGGGTGTCTGCACATGCTAGGGACAGCAGTGGTGAAATGTCACAGAAGAAGTGGTTGATAACATTTGGACCACAGAAAGGTAAGCGAAAAGTGAGAACGGTATGGGTCATGGTACTTATAAGAGCCATGGCATAGGGCCCTGCCACCAGCTGCACACAGACCCTCTGGGACATAATGAGTGTATACAACAAAGGCTTACAGACGGCCATATACCGGTCATAGGCCATGGAAGCCAGGAGGAAACATTCCGTTGCCACAAAAAGACCGAAGAACCACATCTGTGAAGCACAGCCCATGAAAGAGATGCTTCTCTTCTCCGCAAAGATATCACGCAGTGTCTTGGGGGCAATGGAGGAGGAGGAACAAATATCTACAAAGGACAAGTGGCTGAGGAAAAAGTACATGGGTGTGTGGAGCCTGGGATCAATCCATATGAGAGCGATCATCCCCAAGTTACCGCCCAGTGTGACAAGATAGATGCAGAGAAGCATGGCAAAGAGGCCAATCTGCTGATGGAGATGATCTGTGAGGCCCACGAAAAGAAATTCAATCACTGTCGTCTGATTCTTGTCTGCCATTGGTCATGTATAATCTTCTATTTAAAAAAATAATTTTTGCCGAAACCGGTTTGGCTCAGTGGATAGAGCGTCGGCCTGCGGACTTAAGGGTCCCAGGTTCGATTCCGGGCAAGGGCATATACCTTGGTTGCGGGCACATCCCCAGTAGGGTGTGTGCAGGAGGCAGCTGACCGATGTTTCTCTCTCATCGATGTTTCTGACTTTCTGTCCCTCTCCTTTCCTTTCTGTAAAAATCAATAAAATATATATTAAAAAAATAATAATAATTTTCATTATTAAAAACATATCATTAACAGTCACAAATAATATTTAACCTAATGACAGATTAGCTAATCAAATCTATAACCTACAATTATTGAAATGTGTAAATATTGTTGAACTGGAAGATAATATTTCTAGAAACTAGGTCTGGACAATGGTGCAAAAATCTTGCACATACTTGGACTATTTACCCTTGATCTCTTTGGATTTCATACTCTCTCTCATAAAGAGTCCAAGTACCTAAAACTCCTTCAAGTTATAAAATTGTATTTAAAATGAGAATTCCTCTTTGTGTTTCACCTTAGATGGAATAGTAAAGCCCACTCAAGAATACCCTCACTGGGAGTATTGTCAGATTCTAACATCAGCCATTGTGAAAGGTTAAGCAGGGGAGTTCTTGTTCTTACTCAATAATCAGTGCCATTCTAACGTTATTAAGACACAGTTTATAGATGTGTGCATCAATCTATTTTATAAAAGGATGTGGAGATGATAACACACAAAGGACAAAAGAGTTATTCATATAAGGGACTGTGATGTGTGAAGAAATTAAAAGGTCCCATTTTTGAGATAAAGTTGTAAGTGTTGGACAGCAGGTTGTCATGGAAATTGCATAGAAAATAAAGCATCTGTTGCAACAAAATAATGTAAATTTATTTTATGTGATTTCTCATATTTTTATGAACATCTTTTAAGGCACGTATCCTGAAATCTGTCAGGCCATATCAATTATAGTAATAAAATATATAAAATATCAAATGTATAATATTTTATGCAGGGAACATTCTCAAGAAAGTATAATTTTCTAACTCATTAGTCAGAGGGAAAACTGTTGAAAAATTATAGAAAAGGAAGACTATGTATGATAATTTATATGAAAAAAATCGGGTTTTAAATAACATTTATTATCACTTTAAATAATGTCCTCTTTGGATAAAATAGAACAATATAGTGTTCTTGAATTATACAATAATTATACGTTGAACTTGACATAGTGATGATATCTATTCTATTTATGATTATTTCATTATTATCATGATCATTTGCTTCTATGTGGAGTATATTTTCAGCAGTCACAAAGACAATTCTAGGTTTATATTAGGAGCATCATCTATTGCATGAATGTTTTTGTTTATACCCATCCAAATATGTCTATATAGGTATGAGAGGATAGCAGGATATACAGACTGCTTCTGGTTTCTTTCTTTTTCTTCTCCCTTTCTTTTTTTCTTTCCATATTTTCTTCTTTCCATCCCTCATTCTGTCCTTTCTTCCTTTCTGATTTATGTATATATGTATGTATGTATATATGTATGTATGTATGTATGTATGATTTGAATATAAGTCATTTTGAATCTTCTTTAAGAGAGGAGGATCTCTCTACGCCTTTCATAGCTAACATTCTATGACCTCGTAGACATTATAGTATCTCTATATTATAAAGAAATAAACAGGGAATTCAGAAAAAAAGCCACACAAGCTATTTATTTAGTCTCATAAAGATGTGAACAAAATGCCAAGATTTGCTCTCTTTAAAGAGCCTGAGGTGGGGAAGTTACATTCCCAGAATTCATCTCATGTTTCTCCACCACATTTCAAAAATATCACATTATCCAAAAGCAGTGTAACCACTTCTCTTTTTTAAATTAAATCTATTGGTAAAATCTGTTTCGTAAAATTACAAAATGTTTCAAGTGTATATGTTTATGCTACATCATCAATATATCGCATGTGTGCCCACCAGCCAAAGTCAAAATCATCTTCCATAACCACATATTTGACCCCCTTTACTACCACCTGACTCCCCTTCTGGTAACCACCAGACTGTTGTCTGCGTCTATGCATTTCCATTTTATATCCCACATATGTACTCACTTCTTTAAGAATGTCCTTTTATGTATCTTCATTAACTGCTTTAAAGGAAAGAATCATTCTCTGGAAATAAGAGTGGAACGGTCAATTCTCCTCATGGTGGCAGCCTTTGCAAGGGGCATGACTTTCTAGGTACTTGATGAAGGAGGCAAATGCCCCATCTTACAGGAACTGGGAGTCAAGAGACCTGCACATTGATTCACCTACTCCCCAGAATAAGGGACATTTTCTTAGGAGTTTTCAATAATTTAGAGCCAGGTCCCCAAAGAATGAAAACCTCAAGAGTTTCAAACCTGAAGGGACAAAATTAAAATTATCTAGGTGGCATTTGGACCAAGTTTTATTTTTAACCTGTACTTTTTCTTAAAGAGGGAATTTTTTTAAACAAACCCGCACACACACAGACACACACACAAACAACAACAATGTAGGGTTCCTTTTACCCTTTGGGATCCTTCTTTGCCAAAAGAGAGCCCTCTTTTCTATCAGTGGGGAATGACTCTGAGCAGCCAAAATCAGCTGGGATGAAGTAATTTGCTGCCTGGACTCTAGAGCTACCTACATTTCCTTGGTGTAAAATCTCAATCCACAGTTTACTAACTGTGTCACTTTGAGCAAGCTTTTATATCTCTCTGGGCCTCGTTTTCTTAATCTCAAGAATAAAGAAAGCAATCGTTTCTAGCTCATACAGATGTTGGGAGAGTTTAATGAAATAATACACGTAAAGTACTTACAACAAAATGTGCAGCTAGAATCAGTGCTCATTGGTGTGATTTAAAGATCTATGGGGTAGCTGGGGATACATCTAGAGATAAAAATCAAACAGCAGCTCAAAGTAGCATTTGCTTATTTCTAGACAAACATAATAACCAGTCACTGGGCTCCAAAACTGGAATAGCTGAGAAAATTTTCAATGAAAGAATTGGTCTGGAAAGACAAAATTTAGATAACTAAAGGTGAGAGGAAAGGTATTTTAGGCAATACTAGTAAGATGAACAGAAGCAGGGGGCGGGGTCAGAAAAAGAAGCTAGGAAGTTTTTTAGATGGAAGGATCACACAAAAGAAAAGAAGATGATAGTCTGATGACATAGGTTGAACTATCTCAATCACTACCTTCTTAAAAACCTGATTGCTTATTCCATAAAGGAGAGCAGATATCTCATATATCAACTTCCATAATATTTCAGAGGACCTCATTTTTAACTCCCATTAGATATCTATCTTAGAAAATTGTCAATAATTGGTGTTGTATTAGTACTTGTTGAATTAATGGAAGATAACGCCCACATACATAATTGGTATGTTTCATAATTTAACAATTAGAATAATTTTATATACAAGAGGAAAGTATTTCTTTGTGTTATTCTTTTTAAAAAGCAATAAGAAAAACTTTTTAAAAAGTAAATGATATTTTTAAACAAAAAAAAGAAAAGGTCATGTGGAAAATAATAGGAAAAAAGTATCCTATTAACAGAAAATTAAAGAGAAAAAAACTTTTCTATTACATTTTTTCAATAAAAACATCCATTCTGTGGAATAGCAAGTTTGTGAGGAAAAGCAACAAAATTATATCAGGTGATGGGAAGTAAGCAGGCTGAACCCAGGAAAGAAAATGAGAATTGTAGTCACATGATACAAAACAAAAACAAGAGCATATAGACACTACTTAAAATAATCATGGACATTGAAGATATCTTTGAGAAAAAAATTAAAAATAAACTACAATTTCAAAATGTTCGGAAAGAAAATGATAAATATGGCAGAAAGGAAGATCAAAGATACAAATAACTGGTAAATTTAAAGAAGAGAGATGGTAATATGTACAATTTTTTTCAAATTATAACAAGATATTTACCTATGTAATAAAAGTACACAATATTTCTTAAGAAAATATAAAATAAGTAACTCATAGCTTATTCCAGTAAAGTGAATAGCTCTTTTTAACTGAAGAGGAAAAAATTCATTCTGTTCTCAGAATTCTTCACAATGTCAACCCATACTGCTTTGATTACAGTGAATATTCAGATAGAACTGAGATCAGGAAACTGTAGGGATTATAGGAAATGGTGATATTACAATAGTGATATAATCAATAATTATACTACAGCTAATATAGTAATATAATCAACACGAATAAAATGAAAGAAGAGGAAAATTTATAGGTACTATTTGTCCACTAATCTCCTCCTCTCACTGTAGAGAGTTAGTAAGTACTATATAAATATAACACGGTTTTTTATATGTAAATATACCTTAAAAATTAGGAAATTTTCCATTAGGAACATTAAAGATAATAATATAATCTACCAAGATCAGGCTACGGAAGAAAAATAAGAACAAATGTCCTAATGGTTAACTCTTTTATACTGATACTAGAGGCCCAGTGCACAAATTCATGCACCAGTAGGGTCCCTCAGCCTGACCTGCGGGGATTGGGCCAAAACTGGCTCTCCAACATAACCCGAGGGGTCCCAGATTGTAAGAGGGTGGTTTTCGGGTGATGCACCCAAGAATCGGGCTCCCTCCTCTCTGGTTCTGGGTGCATCACCCTAGAACCACAGCTGCCAAGTCACTGGAGCTCGGCAGCTCCTGAGTTGAGCATCTGCCCCCCTAGTGGTCAGTTGCACATCATAACTAATATCCAGTCGGCCAGTTTTATATATACAGATAGTTCTAAGGTAATAATTTAAAAAATAGAAGTTTATTATATATAATTTTAAAGGTTAACATCAAAAAAGATAAAAATGAATTATAAAAAATTTTAAATATCAGAAGAAATTCACCTACTTTACATATGCCCAAAACATTTTTAAAAATCACACCACAAAATAAAATATTTTTTAAAAAACATTAAAAGTAGAAAGCTTTAAAAAATAGAATGGCACAGCTAAGACCAAATTTATTCATTGTTGCAAAAAATTAGAAATATTAGTTTTTAATAAGGAACATGTTAAACATTTTTCTAAATAAGTTTAGAGCAATGTGTGTTGACATCACATAATATCCTGTAAAATATTTGACTTGAAAGAAAAAAGAACAGAGGTGTATACATGTGAGCTTTCATTTATGTGATTTGTGTGTATATGTACGTTTGTGTATACTTTCATCCCCAGAGAAAAATTTCTTGATACTAAATTTCTTCCTAAGGAACCATTTGGAGTGATGTAAAACTGACACTCTTTGCAATTCTTCCTATGCAATTTAGGTTTTGTATTCTGTGCAAACATACTTTATACATGGAAAAGAACAAACACTAAAATTCATGTTGGAAGAAATTTTTAATCAGATGAGAAGATGTCCATATGTTCATTAATATTAAAAACAAAATATGAAATAGTACGCATAATATGCATGATCTGACTAAGGAATTACATACAAATCAACTACTTTACACATCCTCACCACTAGATTGTATATTTTTACTTTCTTCCTATTTTTTTGCCAAAAAAAATAAAATGTGACAGGTAAGCCACTAGCCATCAAGCAAGAAATGAACCTCTCTAGAAAAATGCACATTTATGTCAACAAGAATAATCCAGCTGTTGGTGGAAACGGCCCCAGCAGGCAGTGGCTTCCGGATGTTGATGTCCCACCTTACACCACCACCTTGCTCTCATTGCCGTGTAACCACTTTGGTGCCTTACTCTTCCCTGGCACGCAGCCAGATACTGGAGAGCCAAAGTTGGTGCTGCTGAGGTGTTAAATGAAACCATAAGGCCGTATCTTAATATCCCAAGGTGTTTATTTGAGTCATAGTTGTAGTTTCTCCTGAACTAGAAACTACCTTAGTAGTTAAGGTAAGCTTTAGCCCCTTTCTCCGAGGGCACTCCTGCATAATCATGAGATTGCTTCTCAAATTACTGGCCAGCAGAAAGGAAGGATCCTGGGTAAATTCCAGGCAGGACAGAAAGCATGCACACACTGCCTCCCTTTGTTACATTGGTCAGAGTGCAAGCTCTGCTGCTCCTTCACTGCAGCCACCTGCAAGGATCTGTCCATTTCTCTTCCCTCTACTTCTCCAAGAAATGCCCAAAAAAATGAGGGAACACTCCCCAGGAGCAATTTCCAACCAAAGAGGGATTCAAAGAAAGGGGGAAACGAGGCACAAGTGGAGAAAGAACAGATGGAACAAAAAGCAAGTAAAAAGCAAGAGGGCAGATTTGAGCCCAAGCACATCAACAATCACTCTCAATGTAAAGGTGCCGTGTACTAATTTAATAGTAAAATTTGTATTATTGTTTAAAAAGCAAGATCAGTAATATTCCTCTAAGAGAAACCCACTTTAAATATGAAGACACAAATCGGGTTAATAGTAAACGACTGGAGAATGATAAGCCTTGTTAATATTAACCTAAAGAGAGATGCTTGATGGCTAGTGGCTTACCTGTTACATTTATTTTTGGCTATAATTAGACAAAGTATATGTTAAAGCAGAGAAAATGACCAGGGATTAAAAAAAAAAGTAATTCCACAATGATAAAGGGGTCACTATATCAAGAAGACATAATCCTAAACATTTATAAACCTAATAACAGAGCTTCAAAATATGTGATGCAAACACTGATGTAACTGTAAGGGAAAAAAATAGAATTTTGGGATGATAACTGAATACACAGGTATTAGTATATATATTATACATATTTAAGTACTAAACATATATTATTATATATACTCTAGAAGCCTGGTGCACGAGATTCATGCACTCTGGGGAGGTCCCTCAGTGGAGCCTGCACCTTCTCACAGTCTGGGAACCCTCAGGGGATGTCCGACTGATAGCTTAGTCCCACTACCTGTGGGGAGTGGGCCTAAGCCAGCAGTCAGACACTCTTAGTGCCACCATGGAGGCAGGAGAGGCTCCCACCACCGCCGCTGCGCCCTCCAGTTGTGAGTCCGACTTCTGGCTGAGCAGGGCTCCCCCTGTGGGAGCACACTGACCACCAGGGGCAGCTCCTGCAGTGAGTGTCTGCCCCCTGCTGGACAGTGAGAATCATAGCGACTGGTTGTTCTGCCATTTGGTTGATTTGCATTTGCATTGTCAGCCTTTAATTATATAGGATTTGTGTGTATACTGCATATATTCAAGGACCACCTTTAAAAGCCTTAAGTTATGTTAGTGTGAGCTGAATCAAGAAGAAAATAGGCACTATAAACAATTAAGTAGGTCAGAAATCAACTAATCTATGCTTTAGTGTCCTGGTCCATAAAATGGGAATAATCACAGTATTAGCTTTATAGGATTATAACAATGGTTGAATAAGAAAACTTAATGTCACAATCTTAGCACATTGTCAAGTTGCAAATTATCAACAAACATTACCTATTATTACAATCAGTTCACTAAAAAAAGAGAGAGAGAGACTTTTTAAAAGTCTTTTAGTCTAGTTCTTTTAGAACTAGAGCTGGAAGGAATCTTTTAAAAAGCATTTAGCATTATGATTAAGGGTATGTTTTCTTAAATCAGAACTTCCTGAAATATTAACCCCAGCTTTGTCATTTACCAAACAGATTGTTCACTCTCTCTTTGCCAGTTTCCTCATTTGTAAATGTATATAATTTTTTTTACCTAAGTGACATAATACATATAAAGTAGTTAGTAAATGTCATTTTGTAAGCACAGTAAATATTTAGTAAGCATGACCCATGTTTTGGCTATTTTACAAATAAGAAAATCTCCACCCAAAGCATTTGGAACTTGTCTGAGGTCACAGAGAAAATTTATGTCCTTGTTGGAACTTGACTTTCAGTCCCGTGAAAAATAAAAAATAAATTAAAAAGCTTGCTAAGATCTCAAACAAGAAATCGTCATTAGAATGAATCTAGTAGATCTGGCCTTATTAAAAATCCACTGAAGCAGCCTTCAAAACCTGGCCAATGACAATATAAGGCCAGCAGGTGGCAGTACATACACATACAAAGAAGTCACAGCATTGCCATCCAGTCTCCTCAAGTTCTTTCTCCTTACTCAAAACCTTAACAGAAAATCTAAACTCAACCATCAATATCCTAACTAAACCATAAGATCTCCTTTGCCTGTGGAACTTCACATATCCCTAATTATGAACTTGACTGCCAAGTCAGAACTGAATTTCTCACAAACAGTTGACTCCGGAAGTCCTTATTATTAACTAATTGATTTGCTGAAGCAAGAACAACTTTTTAAGAACTTAAGGAGATTCATTACAACTACAATTCACCCATTAAATCATTCTAGTGTTTATCAAGTAGAAAATATTACCTTATGTCTTATAGGCAGTTCATGGAGGTAACATGAAATGCCTCACTTCCACCCACAGTTTCTCCCCGCCAAAAAATATAAAGATTTGAAAGAAAAAAAGAGTAAAACTTTAAGTGAGTGGGGGAAAAACTGAGACCAAAAATTGCAAAGTCACTTTTGAAATATTTCTTCTATTGCATTGGAAAGGAATGTGAATAATTACCTTATATAAAGATAGAATATAACCAAGCCCTGGCCAGAGGTTCAGTTGGTTAGAGCATTCTCCCCACATTTTCCCAGGTTGCGGGTTTGACTGCCAGTCAGAACACATACAGGAATCAACCAATGAATCCATAGATCAGTGGAACAACAAATTGATACTTTCCTCTCTCTGTGTCTAAAAATCAATAAATAAAAAGTTTAAAAATAAATAAAGATAGGATATAACCATTAGAAGAGCTTGCAAGCAATGGAACCACCAAACAAAACACTCAAACAAAAAAGCCTAAAAACAGAGGCTAGGGGTGGAAGTTTCCATGCAAGTACATTATATGGAGTAAGGAACTGGAGTATCATTCTTATGGCAGCTGAGCCAGATGCCACTAGATATTGAAATTTAAGGCACATCTCCCTTACCCATTTCCTTATCCACCAACCAAGCTTCAAGATAGTATAACACACACATATTCTCCAGGTAACCCAAATGAATGAGGGCTATGCAAGTTCACTGTCTATGAAACTAAATATCTAATGATAAAATCATACACTGGTACTCTACTTTTGTGCATCATCTTTGTGAGATTTGGCAGGGGTGGGGCTTGTTTGTGTCATTCTCCTGTGATATTCCTTGGCTCAAATCAGAAGCCATCCATCCAATTACCCTCAGAATGTGTACTTGAAAACCAAACTAAATTCTGGACTAGAAATGTCCAAAGTAAACCTTTTTTTTAAGATCTTTGGGAATCCACTCAGCTTCTTCTCCTGACACTTCAAATCCATGGGCTTCACTTTCACACATCAACAAACTTTATTTGGTGACTATTCAACTGGCGTACATATAGTACTCTTATCTGTGTCCTCTGCAGAGGTGGGGATGCATGGTCACGTGCCTGCTTTGGAGACTTCATGATGGCTGCTAACTTGCATGTAGCCCTTCTCTCCTGGACATATGGGCAATTGGATGATTAGATGATATCAAAAAGAATCCTAAGGTCAATTCGAATTATGTTCCAAAAAGAAGCAAATTTGGTGTCATATAATTTTAGGCCAGATAAATTGACAACGAAAAACCTGTTATCGTCACTTTTACTTTGCCACTTCAAAGGTGACTCGTTAGTCCTCCTTCCTTCCGTTTACCAACACAGTGGAAAGCGGTTACCTCACTGATTTCACACAAAGCACTTGCTTTTCTAGTAAAGTGCATGTGGTTGACTGACTTAATCAGGTACATAAAACATTTAGCTGAAAGGCACTCCAGAGAAGATAGAATCCAGCTTCTTACTTCACAAATGAGGAAATAAAGGTCTCGCACAAGCTATGTGACGCGTGGTCTTGCAATTCCGTGGCAGAGGTCCCAGCTGCCCCGGTTGCGGGCTTGAAGCCCCATGTGCGTCTGTTTCTCTCTCATATCGATGCGTCTCTCTCTCTTCTCTCCCTTCCTCTCTCTCTAAAAATCAATAAAAATGTATTTTTTAAAAAGAAACCATGCAAACATCTGATCACTTGACTCATCTACAGCCTGTCAATGCCATGATTAAAATAGCATTCCTTTAGCTTAAGGTTTTATCCACCTGTTACATTTGGAAGGCAAATGCACTTGGGAGGTACATTACCGGTCAGGCAGCACTTCAAAGTGAAAGAACTTCTTTTTCTCTAAAGAGCTATTTGCTAATGCACTGATTCCTTTGATCTATTCGTTTAGTGAGTGCCTACTCTAATAAGACACTATGATAAGGGTTGGTGGAATTGGTGGAAACGAGTAAGACAAGATTCTGTCTTCACAGATTTTACAGTCTGTCAGGAGAGATGGATTTAATGTGCTAAGATGTGTCGTAGCAGTTTTGTGGAAACATTGCTCTTGTGCCACTGAGGGCTGGGGACTAATTTTATTTTGTGGGGATGAGATAGAGAATTGGGAGGTTTCTTGGAGCTATCCACAGAAAGCTATTTTAATTTTAAAAATTTTAATATTAACATTACCACAGGTGCCCATCTCCCCCAAACCTCCTTTGATCTCCTCCACCCACTCCAACCTCCCCTCCCTCGGCCTTCACCCCACCATTGTTCATGTCCATCAGGTATGCATATATTTAGCTAATTTCTTCACCTTCTTTATCCAGGCACCCCCAACTCCCTCCCCTCAGGTGCGGCCAGTCTGTTCCATATATCCATGTTTCAGGTTTGTCAGTTTAGTTTGTTCATTGGATTCCACATATTAGTGAGATCATGTGGTATTTGACTTTCTCTGACTGGCTTATTTCACTTAGCTTAATACTCTCCAGATTCACCCATGCTGTTGCAAGGGTAAGAGTTCCTTCTTTTCTATAGCCATGTAGTATTCCATTGTGTAGCTGTACTATAGCTTCTTTATCCTCTCATCTTCTTAGGGGGAACTGGGCTGAATTCCAAAACACCGATTAGAAATAATTTATGCACCCCTATGTTCATAGCAGCATTATTCATAATAGCCAAGATCTGGAGACAGCCCAAGTGTCCACAGAAAGTTTTGATGGAAAAATGTTAGGAAAAAAAAATAGGAGAGCATTCATATCTAAGGTCAGTGGGGAGAAGGGAGTGTGAAGGAAAGAGTAGAGAATCAGATATTGGGATTTCTCAGAGGCTGATTTTATCAATTGCCATCTGGCCTTGTTCAGCTAGACTGAAGATTTGCTTGAGACATGAGCTGAAAGTATGTATAGACTTTATATTGCATCATATTCCAAAGTAAATACAAAAGTGGAATAAAGCTTCAATTACACAGGGTTGGATAATTGAAATGACTCGGGGACTTCAGTTTAGCAGGACAAAGAAAGCGAAGGGCAAAGATTAGAGAGATCCAGGACTTCCAGACCCAGCCCCCAGAGTCCTTCCTCAATCACATAGGATGCACTTTGTGTTTGAATCGTGCACCACTAAGATACATGCAAGATAACTTGGGCTGAGGAGAGTACGTCTTACGTAAGGGGTGGTATTTATACCTCTTTAATCACATGCCCCAAATGTGGGTGCTTGATCCAGAGAAATAGAAGAAACCAAGAGAACCTAACAGAATCCAGGAGCAAACCACTCATTTCTTTTTGTAGAAACAAAGCTAATAAACTAGTACAAATTACCCACCTGGTCTCAGGCCCTAGTACAAGACAATTTGTAACTTGTTAGTTTACTTCTTTTGGGTTTGGCCAGAGGTCAGCACCTTGGCTCCAGCATCCCTAGAAATAACCATAGGATGTCAAATAGCCAGTTGAGAGTAAGCCTGTATTTACACGCATACTAGTAACCTGCACTTTCTCAAACCAGAAGAGGACAATTAAAAAATAAGTGGTTAAAACAGTGATGGGGAAAACATCTTTTGGCTCCATTTTTAGTCCTTATCCCTACCTTTTTTTCCCATTTCAAAAATTTCCTTTCAGGCCCTAATAGGGCCCAGAAGACACCTGGAGTCTTGCTGGCCACTGGCTACAGTTGAGACTGATACCTGCCCTTGCTCCTGGAGGCTGACTTAGCTGCCACTAAATACATCCAACTAAAGGCTGACCACTGTTGCTGGACGCGATGGGTCCTCTCTCCAGCCTTGGTAGCCATGCTGTTCTCAGGCAAAAGAGAGAGAGTCACTGTTTTCTCCCTGGCAACAGGAACCTTTATGATCTTCTGCAATAGAAGTTAATCAAGGTAAGGCTGGATACTGTGGGACTTGGCTGCTAATGTGGGCATGGCCACATATAAGCTTTGGAGTCCCTGATAGGAATTGCTTTCTACTCAGTTTGCAGGAATTTGCCTGGTGAGCTTGCTTGTGGTTGAAATGGAAAGGACATTGAGTCAAGGGTAGCACACCAGGCTACCCTTTGGCAACAGACAGTATAAATGTGCACAGGTCCAGAAATACCCTCTGTCTGTCAAAATTTGCAAAGTTCTCTCTGAAGAATTGCTGATGGACTCAAATCTATTAAAAACTGTTGCTTCTCCGGAAAGACTGACTCACTGATCTTGAAGCAGTGTTTACCTGGATGGACTGGTTTAGATGACAAGTTAGCAAGCCAGGTTCTAACTTGAAAAACCACTATAGCATGCTATTCCCCAACCACAAGTGGAATAATGCTTGGAAGCTCATAAAGAAGCAAGCAAAGTTTTTATTGAACAATATACAGTAAGGACTTATTAAATAGAGATTAGCCCTATGCCAAGAGCCAACTGTTCATTGAATCTAAATACGACTTGGTAACAGAGGAAGCAAATCTCATATACAATATGATGCGGAACCAGGAATAAAACTCAAGGCAGGCCCTAGAAAATGGTGATGAGTAAATATTGTCTGCACCCCACAGCCAGCCTGGGTGCAGGTTAGTGACTCCATGCCCCTGGTTCCCTCCCATGCAGCACAGGAGGCTATAGGAGGATGGTCAGTCACCCGGTGATTTATACTCCCCCTCTGGCAAATGGAGAACCCCAGATGTCATGACCTATAAATCCAATAGTGTAGGGCTAGAGGTGGATGTCTAGTGTCTGCCTTCTTCTCCCCTTTCTTCCCACATTGAAGAGCCTAGTCTTGGAGTGGGACGCTAAATTCTAATTCTAATAAGTTGCTCCAGACTCAAGGTTTTCTCAGAGGGATTGTGATGCTTGTAGCCAGACTGGAACCTAAAGCAAGTCCAGAATCGTTGAGGATGAATTTACACTTCAATAAAAGGCTAGAGAAGTAAGTCAGGTGTTGGACATCACACCACAGGAATTCATAGGATTGATCTCTGTGAGAGTGTAATAGACAAGAACAGTCATGTTTCTAGGTTTACAACTCCTCTCCTAAGCTTTTTTTTTAATTCTCCTAATGTATAAACTGAGTGGTGCCTGGAAGTGATAAGTGCTAGAAAACAAGAGGACAGGTGAATTTGGTAGGTTTACGTAAATGTAAAACATATTCCTTCCTTTGAAGAGCTAAACACAATTTTTTTTAAAGATACTCACAAAAAGACATAAGGAACACCTGAAACAATATGTAAAAACCAAGTTGTGTTAAAACAAAGAAATATCACCTTTAACCTATCCAAATGGCAAATGGCTGCTGGAGACTCAGCTAGGCCTCTGCATCTCCCAACAGTCTAGCGGGGGCTATCAGTCCAGCCCCAAGAGGTTCATTCCTCTAACTGAGCTCTTCTGCTGTGTCCATTTGTGGTTCATTTGCAGCTTCTACCCTCCAGCTGGGAATGAAAAGATGGGGAGGCTTCTAGTAAAGATTACCATGAAATTCATCTCTGCATCAGTAGGGAGTAATAAAAGTTTATGGAAATAAAGGACTCGTTGTCATGGGGCGGAGTGTGTATCATATTTTAAAGTTTACAGCCTTTGGACACATGCAGTGAAAGGATATCTAGGTCCTTGGGCAATCTTACCAGCCTTGATATATGCAGCAGTGACAGTCACTGCTTTACATCACACTTTTTGTCGCACTCTTTGTCTACATCAGGGGAATCAGTTAGTGAGTGAGTGAACCAGGCCATCTGCCCATCATCTGTGAAGTGTTATTTTATATTCATTGTGACTATTGTAAGTCACACAAAAGGGATGAACCCCTTTTAGGGAGGGAGGGAGTTTAAGAAAATGTGATTCTTTAAAAATGGCCCACTAATAGAAGCATGGAAGAGATTGACAAATTTCAGAGGGAGGGTATGGGTGGGGTGGAGAGGTGGAAAGATTAACTGGGGGATTTATATGCAATTATGCATTACCCATGGACACAGACAATAGTGTGGTGAAGGCCTGAGAGAGGTGTGTGCAGTATGGGGGGGAGGGTCAATGTGGAGGGGGAAAGAGGGGAAGCTGTAATACTTTCAACAATAAAGATTTTTTTTTAATGGCCTAGTAAAGAAAGCCAGCTAGTGGTATTGGAGATGGAATTGAAGAATCTGAGAAAGTAATGGCTCTCAGACTGAAAATAAAAGGTTTGCTTGACTATAGAAGTGGACTATTCCATTCCATAATAGCTTCCATCTCCCAGGTGAATGAATCCGAAGTGATCTCTACACAGAAATGAAAGAAGAATTTAACAGAACTATTTCAGTAAGTGTTCCAAACAGTGAAAAAAAAATGACTCACTGAGTGAGAGACAACAGTTGTGAAAGCTGAAAATGCGGTTTATTTGTCATGTGAATTATGAACACAGGAAACAAATATAGCTCGGCAGAAATGCCCTTCAGGGCAAAGTCAGGAACTTGCAAATACACATTCTTCAGTTATAAGTGGTAAAGGTACTAGTGAGCCTGTCCAAACAAAGTTTACCATTGAGTAAACACCGGTGGGAGAGTTTTAAAAACTGGATTTCCTTGCTCCCGGTAAATTTAATTGAAGAAAGAACATTACTGGCTTCCTTGCCTTACTGTCTCTGTGTTTTGGGGTTTTGTTTCTAAATTGAAAAGCTAAAGAGGCTCATTGTGGGAAGAAAACTTA